>JABXJD010000216.1:20000-402500 GCA_013375575.1 Percina caprodes
AGGTGTGTGTCCAAGTATATCTGGCGTAGAAGGAACACTGCATTTCATAAAAAGAACATTATACCAACAGTAAAATATGGTGGTGGTAGTGTGATGGTCTGGGGCTGTTTTGCTGCTTCAGGACCTGGAAGACTTGCCGTGATAAAAGGAACTATGAATTCTGCTGTCTACCAAGAGATCCTGAAGGAGAATGTCCGACCATCTGTTCGTGTACTCAAGCTGAAACAAACTTGGGTTCTGCAGCAGGACAATGATCCTAAACACACCAGCAAGTCCACCACCGAATGGCTGAAGAAAAACAAAATGAAGACTTTGGAGTGGCCTAGCCAAAGTCCTGACCTGAATCCTATTGAGATGTTGTGGTATGACCTTAAAAGGCCGTTCATGCTCGAAAACCCTCTAATGTAACTGAATTAGGACAATTCTGCAAAGATGAGTGGGCCAAAATTCCTCCAGGACGCTGTAAAAGCCTCATTGCACATTATCGCAAGCGCTTGGTTGCAGTTGTTGCTGCTAAGGGTGGCCCAACCAGTTATTAGGTTTAGGGGGCAATCACTTTTTCACACAGGGCCATGATGGTTTGGATTTTTTTTCACCTTTAATAATAAACACCTTCATTTACAAATTGCATTTTGTGTTTACTTGTGTTGTCCTTGACTATTGTTTAAATTGGTTTGATGTTCCGAAACACTTAGGTGTGACAAACATGCAAAGGAACAGGAAATGAGGAAGGGGGCAAACACTTATCACACACACTATCTATAGATATTGATCTATCTATCCATCCATCCATCTCAGCAACCCTCCGGTTCCCAACCCAATTCCCTACAGACTGAGCTATAAAGTCTATCTGTCCCCTTTCAGTGAATACGTTAATTGGCAGGCAACAATCTAACGTCTAATGTATCAACAATCCACGCAACTAACTTTATGCACTCATATCAAAATCCCTGAGATGACATGCCTCATGATAAATATAAAATGAGGGGAAAACTTCAAAAAGGACAAGATATATAGATACGACACAAAAAAATCCTCTGTATGCGACGCACCGGGCAGAGCAGCAGCTCTGCAACACTTTGACGACGTAGTATTAAGAGAGACAACAATAAAGAGTATGAAAATTCCACGTAGGAAGGCTGGTGGGGGGGGGGGTTGGTCTTTCACCCAGGAAAGTCCCATGTGTCATGTTTCCTAAACCCAACTGTCCCGTTCTTCTTCTCCTAAACCCAACTGTCCCGTTCTTCTTCTCCTAAACCCAACTGTCCCGTTCTTCTTCTTCTAAACCCAACTGTCCCGTTCTTCTTCTCCTAAACCCAACTGTCCCGTTCTTCTTCTTCTCCTAAACCCAACTGTCCCGTTCTTCTTCTTCTAAACCCAACTGTCCCGTTCTTCTTCTCCTAAACCCAACTGTCCCGTTCTTCTTCTCCTAAACCCAACTGTCCCGTTCTTCTTCTCCTAAACCCAACTGTCCCGTTCTTCTTCTTCTAAACCCAACTGTCCCGTTCTTCTTCTTCTCCTAAACCCAACTGTCCCGTTCTTCTTCTTCCCCTAAACCCAACTGTCCCGTTCTTCTTCTTCTCCTAAACCCAACTGTCCCGTTCTTCTTCTCCTAAACCCAACTGTCCCGTTCTTCTTCTCCTAAACCCAACTGTCCCGTTCTTCTTCTCCTAAACCCAACTGTCCCGTTCTTCTTCTCCTAAACCCAACTGTCCCGTTCTTCTTCTTCTAAACCCAACTGTCCCGTTCTTCTTCTCCTAAACCCAAGTGTCCCGTTCTTCTTCTTCTCCTAAACCCAAGTGTCCCGTTCTTCTTCTTCTCCTAAACCCAACTGTCCCGTTCTTCTTCTCCTAAACCCAACTGTCCCGTTCTTCTTCTCCTAAACCCAATTGTCCCGTTCTTCTTCTCCTAAACCCAACTGTCCCGTTCTTCTTCTCCTAAACCCAACTGTCCCGTTCTTCTTCTCCTAAACCCAACTGTCCCGTTCTTCTTCTTCTAAACCCAACTGTCCCGTTCTTCTTCTCCTAAACCCAACTGTCCCGTTCTTCTTCTCCTAAACCCAACTGTCCCGTTCTTCTTCTTCTAAACCCAACTGTCCCGTTCTTCTTCTTCTCCTAAACCCAACTGTCCCGTTCTTCTTCTTCCCCTAAACCCAACTGTCCCGTTCTTCTTCTTCTCCTAAACCCAACTGTCCCGTTCTTCTTCTCCTAAACCCAACTGTCCCGTTCTTCTTCTCCTAAACCCAACTGTCCCGTTCTTCTTCTCCTAAACCCAACTGTCCCGTTCTTCTTCTCCTAAACCCAACTGTCCCGTTCTTCTTCTTCTAAACCCAACTGTCCCGTTCTTCTTCTCCTAAACCCAACTGTCCCGTTCTTCTTCTTCTCCTAAACCCAACTGTCCCGTTCTTCTTCTCCTAAACCCAACTGTCCGTTCTTCTTCTCCTAAACCCAACTGTCCGTTCTTCTTCTCCTAAACCCAACTGTCCCGTTCTTCTTCTCCTAAACCCAACTGTCCCGTTCTTCTTCTCCTAAACCCAACTGTCCCGTTCTTCTTCTCCTAAACCCAACTGTCCCGTTCTTCTTCTCCTAAACCCAACTGTCCCGTTCTTCTTCTTCTAAACCCAACTGTCCCGTTCTTCTTCTTCTAAACCCAACTGTCCCGTTCTTCTTCTCCTAAACCCAACTGCCCAGTTCTTCTTCTCCTAAACCCAACTGTCCCGTTCTTCTTCTTCTAAACCCAACTGTCCCGGTCTTTTTTTTCTAAACTGCGTCAATAGTAACCGAACCAGCACGTTTAGATAAACCGCATGTAGATATGCAAATACGGACCCTTGGTCCATATTTGACACGATGGGAGTGAGAATGTGTTTCCAGTTCAAGCACGCAAAGGAAAAAAAATAAAAAATAAAATAAAAATGGATTGATCATATGCTCTGCTGGACTTTAAAACGTGTCCGACAGAATCATTTATACTTCCAAACAAGGAACATACTTATGACTCATAAAGCGGGTTACTTTAATCACACAAATCCACTGTTTACTGTTTAAAATCACTTCCATACTGTATCCAAAGTTTTTCTTCTTCAATATATATGAAAGTAAAATATGATGTGAAAGGTTTAAAAAAAAAAAAAGCAAACAAAGAAATTAAACCAAGATGTTTTTCTATTGTCGGGGTAAAATTATGGAACAATGCCAGTATATAAATTGTGCAACTCCTCTTTTGGTTATTAAAGAAAACTGCCTGTATTGCTAATTTTGGGGTTAACTTTCTTGTTTCTTTACTAATATCTTGATTTCTTTTTCCTGTGAGGTGGGTGGATTTAACGCATAACAACATAGAAGAGACTTAATCTTCAGTCACTGTTACATTTACATTGTGATATGTGCATAATTATTGTTTTTAGTGATGACTGAACAGACCATTACTTACTTTTGGATTCATATCCGCAACTTCCATTCATCAACTTTCAAGTGAGAAATTACTGAAAATAAGAAGAGTATGTCAAATCTACATCCTGGAATGAGAAAGAAGACTTACCAGCCCTGCTCATTTCTGTTACACGTCAATGATTTCTTTTTTGTTTTGTTTTTTTAAGAAGAAGAATGTAATTTCATTACTACTTTGTTGCAGAGCTGCAACGATAAGTTGATCAATACATTAGATGGGCAAAAAATGGATTGGCTACTTTGAGAATTTTTTTTTTTTGTATTTTACAAGCAAAAAAACAACTCATCATCTCCAAATAGAGCTGCAATGACTAATGGATTATTGTCAACTATTAAATTAACCGCCAACTATTTTGACTAATCGATTAAATAAGTGCGAGTCCTTTTGTTCATGAAAAAAATTCCCACTTAAAATGTGATTTTGTTCTAGTTTTCTCTCTCTCTGTGACAGTGAACTGAATATTTTTGAGTTGTGGACAAAATGATACATTTGAGGACGTCATCTTGGGCTTTGAAAAATTCAGACATTTTATAGACCAAACAACTAATCTGTTAATCGAGAAAATAACTCGACAGATTAATAGACAATGAAGATAGTCGCTAGTTGCAGCCCTGGAACCAAATGCTGCAGGATTTCCTGATTTTTTTTCTCCAAGTTGTATGATTTGATTATAGACTGGCCCAGGTTACGTCAAAGATTTTGATTAATGCTTAGCTCTTTTCATTCTTTCAAATTTCTGACAGAGCAAACTGGCACGCATTTTCATCCAATTAGAACAAGAGAGTTATATTCCAGATCATGTTTATCATGTGTTGTTTTCCCGTTGAAATTGAAAAATTAACTATTTTATGTTTTTTTCTACTTAAATTAGACCTCATTTGAGGAAAGAAAAAGAAAAAAAAACAGAAATTATGAATAACATATGAATAAACCATTTAAACATTTTTTTAAATGCTATGAAATTGAATAAATCCCAAAGTTGAAATGTAAGTAATTTTTCCTGCAAGGAATGTTGTATTGGTTCCATACATCATACATCCAAGTTATGTTTGGGCATATTGGTTGCATGAAATCCATGTTTCTGATATAAAAAACAACGGGTCAAATTTGACCTGATGACAACACAAGGGTTAAAACTACAAGGCTGCACATGTCAGCTGGTGCAATAAACACATCGTGAAAGACACTGACTGACTGTGTTTTAGTTCATATGTAACTCACTTTTAGTGCTGCATTTATATTCAATGTCCAATAAAAAAATAAAAGATTTGTATCAATTTGTTTTAAATTCAATTTTGTTGTATTTTAGCAGAAAACAGAGTACATTTCATATAGTTATCACGATATTTATCATCTTCATATCTCCTTTATATATATATATATATATATATATATATATATATATATATATATATATATATATATATATATATATATATACTTTGGTTATATACAAGCAATTTAATTATATACTTACTGTATTTATAGCCTCTATGAATAGCCTACATTAAATCTCTCACATGCAATGCCACACACACACACACACACACACACTCTGTTTTTTATTGCTTATTTCACATTATTTGTTTGCACCATTCGCTAAGGCAAATCACACTTACGTGTACTTCTTGTACAACTTTTTCTGATTCAGATTTGACTTGTGTGTTTGTGAGGGGGGGGGGGGAAGCTTCGCTCTGCTGGTGTTTACACAGATCTACTGATAGAAGAAAGAAGAAGAAAAAAAGAAAGAAGAAGAGACATGATGGATTACATCTGCTTGCGTGGCCCCTAACCCCCGACACCCGCAGCAGCGGCCCCTCCTCCTCTACTGTATTCCTCCTGGCTCATCATTCAAGCGGCACGGCGGGGGGTTTTAGCATCCTGTCCCTGCCCCGCCCACTGCCAGGCGTCCCTTCACCCTGCCCCGGGGGACAGTGCATACCCCAGGCCCAAGCAGGCGCTGACAAAGCACTCTTTCTTTCAGTCTATCTGCCCTGCAGGTCCGGAGGGGAGTTGGGGTGGCACCCCCCTGAAATAGTATTGCCCCCCCACCACCCCTCTGGTGCCCCCCAATCCAGAGTGCTGCCAATCTAACAAATTTGATTTCCATTGGAACAAAGTGCTGGCACTTTTCTGCCAATGGCTGCCTTTCCATTCTGTAAATGGATACGTACTTTAAACACACATTGTATGACAACTGTGTACTGTGTTGAAATGTTTCTACTTCTAAACGCCAGTTTAGAAGTAGAAACATATTGAACTCGCTGTAGAGCACTTGTTGCTATAAGAAATAAATTGTGTATTGCACTTTATTTCTGTTCCGTTTCCAATTATCTGGAAAATGTGTACAAGGTTTTCTTAGTTGAAGTTTGAGGCAAGTTTATTGCACTTTATTTTTATACAGTTCTGTGAGAAAAAGCTTTTTCTCTTTTAAGTTGACTCAGTGCCTGCGCAAGAACTCCTGTGCAAGGACCGTTTGTGGTATGCACAAATGGGAAATAAAAACAAACAAAAAATCCTGCATCTTGAGAATGTAATGCATTTGGATACACAATTTGTTTTAAATAAATCAAGTGAAATTAATAGTGAATGTGATGTGTTTTATTAGCAAACTTACATTGTGTTGTTCTATCCTACATTTCTAAGCAATATTTTCTATGCTGTATTCTGAGGAAAATCCCCCCCCGACTAATTATTGCACCCCCCATTTAAAAAAAAATTCCTAGAGCTGCAGCCAGCCAACCCCCGAAGCCCCAAATACAGAACTTCTCTGCTCCCTCTTCTTCCACTGAAGTCAATTACATTAAAACAAGCACACTTCACTGAGCACAGAGTGGGAGGAGATTGAGTTTGTTTCCTTCAAACGTGGTTATGTGGACAAGCTGGAGCTGCAGCTTTAGAAGTGGGGTTCGGCTGCTTTGTTTTCTAGGTTACAATAGGAGTTAATGCAGCACTTCTTACAACACAGTAATGGCTTAACCAGCTGTGCTTTAAACATCTGTAACATCTGCCGCTCCCCTATGGCTGCAACTTACAACTAAATTCTTTATTGATTAACCAATAAATTGCCAAACACAAAGGCACTTGGTAAGAAACCATTCAGATCATGATTTGGTCTACAACATGTCAGGAACATACCTAATCAATGGGATCCCATCCATGGAAGCTCATTCAATTTAAATTATTTTCTAAATGTCCAAAACCTAAAATTGTGCAGTTTACTGTCACATAAGTCAAAGACAAATCATTACAATTCAAAAGCAATGGAGTGGTTGGCCATTTGGTTTGAACAATTACTCTCTCAAAAAGCGTAGTTAATTCTACCGCTGATCGACTCATCAATTCATTGACTCGTTTTTTGTCAGCAATACATGTAGATTCATGTTATGTCAGAAACAACAAAAATGTGTCCAAGGTACTTGAAATACTGCGTTGTTCTGACTATATAAAATATAATATAATTGCAAGTTGCCACTTGATATTAGTTGTTATAAGAATTTAGGAATTAGTTGTAAGGACAAATTATTTTTGGCAGCTTAATTCAGAAAGAGTTGTTAAAATTCAAAATAATTCATGAAACTATTTTGTTTCAAAGTTTTTTATTTTAAGTTGATACAACTAAGCACTTTTTTTTTTTTTTTTTACAGTGTACTCATTTCAGCTCTACATTATTGGCACGGCCTTCCCCGGCCAGATTCATTATACTGTGTGTGATTAAATGTATACATTATGAAAACTGTGCCACTTTCTCTTTATTGTATGGCAAGAACTGTATTCATGACAATAGATACATTTCTAAAAAGCTCTTCATATGGTAAATCTTATTCAATTAGTTTTTTAGAGATAGAAACATTTGCTGCAATTAGAAATTACACAAATTGAAATGAAATCATTATCAAAAGCTGGAGAAAAATAAAAAATAATAATAATAAATGTATTTCTTTGGTTCATGTATTCAGTTATTTGTGGTTATATTCTGCTGAAAGATTTAAAAAGAAAGCAATGAAAGATGACATAATTTTTAAAACTATTAATCAAGGGTTAGTAGGGCTGCAACTTACAATTATTTGACTTATTGATTAATATAATAATAATGTCAGAAAATGGTAAAAAAGGGGCAAAATAATTCTATACAGTAGAAGTTTATCAAATCATTACACTTGAGAAGCCGGAGCCTGAGAATGCTTTGACTTTTTCTTGCCTGATGAACGAATTTAAATAATAAATTGTTTCAATAACTAAAGCTTTTTGATATGAATGCATGTACATTCATCATTTTAGAATTCGAAATTAAAATAACAGGTTTTGAAAATATGAATAGTTAGAATTATCAAATTTAAATAATTACAGAGCCAAGAAACTTTAGAAGTGACAAATCCATCAAATGTGCGTGAAGGCCCTCTGATATCTTCATCATTAGGCTGCTCCAATCTAGAGTCCAGCAGATAAGTGACACACATTATCGTACCGATCACAAAACACACTTCATGTTGATGTTCACACAAGTCACGTGCAGAGCAGGCAGAGTTAAAAGGAATTTTAATCTAGGAAATGTCAATATGTCTTCAGTCACCCGCATGGGGGCACGATATGGGACTGGCGCCTGGGACAAACACTGCTGCAAGGCATTGTGGGGCTTAGCTTGGGGCCTGGAATTGCATGGACAACATGGAACATATGAAGAAATAATCAATTGGAAGCTAAACTGAACGGGAAGTGAGCTGATTGGGGGGGGCTGCTTCATTTTTACCTTGTGATCTCCATGCACGTAAACTGAAAAAGCCAGTGTCATCTACGAGGGGCGAGATTAAAGTAGTCCAGATAAATCGGAAATTCCCCCAACTCTGAACCCATCCTGTCTATTTCTCACTGCCCCTCTCCCCTCGCCTTCATTTCCAGCTTTTCCAACCTGTGCAGCGCATGCAACGCCGGATTTTGGGGACTTAAAAAGCCATAATGGCTTCAGGGCGTTCTCCAAGTTCAAAAGTTCACCTTTTACGATCTCCCCGAGCCTGACTGGCCACCTCCAAATAAAAACATTCCGACCTCAGTGCACGTCCGCACGTAAACGCGCACACGATGCAAAACAAGGGAACACACACCACCTACATTTAAGGAAAAACTCAATTGTAATGCATGCCAAGCACTCCACTTGTCAGAACTGCTACATGTTCTCTGTAGACCTAAACTTCATTTCATCAGATACAAAAGGATGCAGTGATAGGGGCTGATGTAAAGCAGTGCAGCCATGCTCTTATGTTTGGAGGTGAGGAAAGGTGTGTTCCAGCAACAGTGTGTGTGTGTGTGTGTGTGTGTGTGTTTGTGTGTTTGTGTGTTTGTTTGTGTGTGTGTGTGTGTGTGTGTGTAGGACCATGTCCCGGGGTCATGTTTGCCTACCGTTAACGGACTTGGCGTTGTTTCTCTCTGGGTAGTCGAACCCATTCGTCCTCTTCTCTATCTCCATCCTCCTGCATGGGCTGATCCCGAGTCAGTCAGCCCGACGTCGCCGCTCTCTCACCGCCACGGAAGACCCCTGCACACTGTTGCGGGTGATGGTGCGATGATGGTGGGAGGGATAGCGCAGTCTGAAGTGAATCAAGGTGTCCCTGCTTTGTCTCTGTCCTCCGCCTGGCTGGCTCACTGCTCGGACCGCCGTACCATGATGCTTCCAGTCAGCGGGGAATAAGTAGATCCACACCCCCAGGGGTGGTGCGTTCAGGGCCTGTGAAGAGGGTGGGCGGTAGTGGTTTTATTTAATCCAAAAGCAGTAAATGATAACGCAAGACTTAACTGTTGAAACAGGATATATATATATATATATATATATATATATATATATATATATATATATATATATATATATATATATATATATATATATATATATATATATAAATATATAAATAAAATCTACAAAAAGAGAATACTCAGTAAACATGTCTTTCCAATTTACTGTAAATGATTTAAATGAGGATTTGCGTGTTCAAAAAGGGAGAAGGAAGAAGTTAAAAAAAATCTGGTCCTAACCCCTTTTTATATATTAGTACTTTGGTTATATACAAGCAATTTAATTCTATACTTACTGTATTTATAGCCTCTATGTATAGCCTACATATAATCTCTCACATGCAATGCTATACTCTCTCTCACACACACACACACACACACACACACACACACACACACACTACTATACTCTCTCACATACACGACCCTTTCATACATATATGTAAAATGATTAGAATAGCGTGTGTGTATGAGTATAGTCATGAATATGCAAGATTATGATAGTGTGTGTAAGACAGAAGTATGAATTATATAATCATCTGTCCAATTGAACCATATAATAACAAATTAGACATAATATATTGCCCCAAGAGCAATACAGTCAGTACACAATACAATCAGCTCGATATTGATAATAATCAATATTAATATTTAGACCTACTAAAGGTGCATATGAGCTCCCCCAAAAAAAAAAAAATCTATTTTTTTAGTCTAACATTACCATAACTGTAGGACAGCCTATAGTTGTGGTATAGTTATGTCATCTTGTTATGCATAGTGTGATAGAAAAAAAAATGTTTTTGTAAAAGTGTACAGACTCTAAGAGTCTAAGTGGCCAGTGTCAGTGAACTACTGAATTTAATGTGTAAAAAGACTGAGCCTATTCTGAATAAAAACATAATTTTCTGTTTATACTCATCATCATGACATTTTATCGTTTATGATGTTCCATTTATCCCACCCTGCCTGAAGGCAGCACAAACACACCCACACAACAAAGATTACGCAGTATACCGCAGGCATAATGGGAGATGGAGTCCTAGTCTGAACCTGTAAAGCAGCAGACAAGCCAAAAGCTAGCAGGCTAATGCTAAAACTATTGTTAGCTTCTGCTGCTGTTTGGCTATAGTAACATATGGAGTAGGCTACACATTTAGCATTAGCTTTTATGAAGGCCATTATTTGTTTTTAGGAAAGGATTTTTCAGTTAGAAATAGTTGTGTTTAGTGCCCTCTGGTGGTCACACTGTGATAATGTGAGAAAAAAGAAATCATGTTTTAATTTAGCATGAATGCAGCTTTCAAGTCAAGCTGATGTGTAAGATAAAAATAGTGCAGACATAGTTATGTGAACAGGAACATGTGAATATACACTGTTGCAGATTATTTTGTCACCAGACTGAATGAAGAAAAAGGTTTCCATTTTATCAGCTGAATGTTGACTGTTGATCGTGCTGTTTTAGCAGATAATGCTGTAGAGTATCTCACCTGAACTGTCTGACTGTCAAATCCATAAAGACAAGCCTGCATGAACTGCAGTTACCTTGCACCAAATTGATCTCATTGTTGTTCTATTAGCACTCAACATTTGCAACACCTTTGAAGACTTTACGTGTATAGTTCGACTTTATAAAACGCATACCGTTATTATTTTGAAATGAAAAAGCAGTTAGGCGTAAAGATGTTTTATGTCACATGGCATGCTATAGCCACGTTTCTTTGACAATTGTGCATCTCATGTGCGGGTAGTATAATTCAAAATTGCTTAGAAATGGCCTATATAATCATCTCATCTTAAATAACTTTAATATTCTTCAAACACAGTGCTGCTGATTATATGTAGGTTATTCCATTAAAAAAATACTAATGATTGCTATTGCCACATTATAATTTCTTTTGTATAATTAGGCTACATATTATAGAAATGTTGAGAGTCTGGATAAACTGTTACTGCTGGAAACAGATAAAGGTCACACCAGCAGCTTAAGGTTTCTCTCAGTCTGAAGTACATTACCAGGATTAGATAATTGCCCGATGCTCTCTGTGTGTTGCTGTTGTCTAACTGTGTTCGCTTCAGGAAACAACAACAAACTTGGAGCTTGCAAGCTACACGCTGAAAATGGCAGGTTTTGAAGAAAATTGGGATCATGCAACAATGCTTTGTTCTTTTAAGGATTTACAAGCAATATGTTTACGGCATTATTACTTTACTACTAACTGGGACGTTTTGGGATTGGTGGGATTACTGTTAAAAAAAAATACTTTTAACCATGGATCCAGCTAATTTAAATAGCTCACGCACTGTAATGTGTGAACATTTAACTTAATTTAATATTGGATGTGTATCTGTCGTGTTGACCTTACTTCACAGTGCTGTGGAGATAGGTCTGGCAATCTGAGATTAAGTTTCTCTTGTTGTTGTGCAGATGTTTCTGTGCTGTGCCATCCTGTCTCAAAGCTCTTCCTCACAAGGCTGCAGTGGGCCCCAAGAACTCAGGCCTCAGCCTTACTGTGTGTCAGCTGGTCTTTGCTTATTTCATTGAAAAGTATTCAGTGCTAAAGCACAATCAATGAATAGTTGTATACTGTAAGTATGTGGAGACATGGCCCTGGTGGCACAACTGACTGGGACTGACGCCTTATCCCAACAGCAGGCAGTCAGCAACCTGTTCCAACATTGGCTGAACACTCAGTGGAGCTCAACGTGTCCAAAACTAAGGAGCTGTGCTGTGGAAGCAGAGTCAAAACAGCTTCCCATCTCTGCCAATCTCACAGCATTTAGGGTCAGCCGGGGGAGCAGACACGGGCTGTACCAGGGAGGGGCTTGGGGGAGGGGCAGTTCCCGTTTCACACATGGAAAACTCCAAGAGTACCAAAATGCGTCATCACAAACCACGCAAGAACTTTCACTCCGCATACTGGTCAGATGTGTCTGGGGTGGGAGCAAGAAAGTAAATACAGGAAGTAAAAATAATAAATAATCGGACATTGTTTCGCGAGCGATGTTATATGTGCTCTGGTATGTGCATGACGTTGAGCTTGGCCGCGGTCTATTTCTGTGAGAGAAACATTGCAAGCTGCATGTTTGCGAAGCACACCTGACTACAGGAGCCATAGATCAGACTTGTGAAGTACACATTAGAGCTGTCAGTCTTCCTCTATATTTTTTAATATTCAAATATTTAGTGTTTATATGTTGCCTGTTATAAATATAGTAGGCCTATGTACTACACTACTCGGGCTTATTTCAATTCAATTTCAATTCAGTTTTATTTATAGTATCAATTCATAACAAGAGTTATCTTGAGACACTTTACAGATAGAGTAGGTCTAGACCACACTCCAGAATTTACAAGGACCCAACAGTTCTAGTAGTTTCCTCCGGAGCAAGCAACAGTGCGACAGTGGAGAGGAAAAACTACCTTTTAGGCAGAAACCTGGGACAGACCCAGGCTCTTGGTAGGCGGTGTCTGACGACCGGTTGGGGTTAGAATGAAGAGTGGCAATAAGAGTCACAAAAAATAGTATGCTTATGCATGGTCAATGCCACTGTACACATGTGGTTGTTGTTACACGTTCTGTCCACTAGAGGGACTTCCAACATCAGCCAGGCCTTGAAGGGGTGTCACTGCCAGTGTTGCCAAGTCTTCTTATTCTAAGCAACTTTGGGCTTGTTTTTCTGTAAAGTTGCTTACAAATATTGGTAGTCGCGGGTTGCGGTTTTCTTGGGCTTGTTACTAAAGTGTAGTTGCTTATTTGGGCTTGTTCCCTGCTCCATAATAAGTTGTCAAGCAGGTATTTTCTATATGTTATTTAAACGTTGGAATTTGTCTTGCCTGTTCCCTCGGTCCCGCCCCTTTCCCCATACACACTGGAGACAGCAGAGTTATTTTCCGCCTACCTCCTGTTTCTAATTGGCTCTGACCAAGGTGGCAACGAGTACCAGCCAATCAGAGGCAGAGCAGGGCAATCTGTTTTTTTCTGGTTAGGTAAAAGCCCGAGTAGCAACTGATTGTGACTGGACTGTTGGAGAGTTTTTTAGGGATAATGCCCGGGATAAAGTGGGTGAAATACGGGAAGAAATATAACAAAGACTGGGAGAAAGAGAAAGGAGTAAAAGAATGGATTCAACCCATCATGGGGAACAACTCAAAATCACTGTGAAAAAGTGTATATTTGATATCCCATCAGTTTTTTAATGTTAAATAATGTTAAAATGTGGTTTAACTCCCTCCTGTGGTCATTGTCCTGAAGCTCAGGGGGAGAAAATAAAACTCTAACATGTGTACAGTTTACCAATCCGTCCCCACGGATTGTAAAACCGTGCACACCGTTTATTTATTTTTATTTTCCAGAATCTTAGGGGGGCTGCGTAGAAAAAGTCGCTTGTTTTGGGCTTGTTTTCACAGGCCTGGTTGCTTATTTGTCTCGCAAGATCTGGCAACACTGGTCACTGCCCAATGTGAGGAGAGTGCAGATTTGAGTCGTGCATGCTCAGATGTAAACAGTTTACGGCATAACGTGTCATACCCGATGGGAGTCGAGTCAGACCGGCTCTGGTCGAGTGCAGATGTTAGTTGAGCATGCACAGATTTAAACGGTTTATGTCATACTAAAATTTGTGAAATCCATGAAATAATAATCTTTTCTCATCAAACAATAACAGAAGATGGGAATCATTTCAAAAACGTTTTAGCTATCTGTGATAGTTTGAGTGCTAATGTTAGCTCAAAATGCCATTCCAGTGACAGCTTTTGTTGTGTTTGATTGTTAGCTTGTAGCTAGCTAAGCTAGCAGTCATTTCAAAAAAGTTTTAGTTATCTATGGTTGTTTGATTGCTAACGTTAGCTCAAAACGCCATTCAATTGACAGCATGTGTTGTGTTTGATGCTAACAAGTTAGCAGCCAGCAGTGAACCACCTTCATTAAGTAGGTCCATTTTTACTGTATTGACATTGCAGAAGTCTCTTGTTAGCATCTTATATGCTACTTGTCGCAAAGTGACGCATGCGCGACTCACATCTGCACTCTCCTCACATTGGGCAGTGACAAGGGAACCTACGTCATGGCACATTGCAATTTCTTTTTTCTTTTTTCAGATAATTTTTTGGGGCGTTTTCAGCCTTTATTTTTACAGGATAGCTGAAGACGAAGGATGAAGAAAGGGGAGAGAAAGGCGGGAATTACATGCAGCAAAGGGCCGCAGGTCGTAGCCAAACCCAGGTCCGCTGCGCCAAGGAGCAAACCTCTATGGGGGCCTGCTGCATTGCATTTCTGGCACGCTGCTCTCTGTTTACGTTATTTTCCAGGCTTATGTTGCTTGTTTAGCACAATGACATCATGTTATAAACCACAGCCGAAATGATTTGTCATAAATTAAGTAACAATAGTGTTAGCCACGATGCTAAGATCATTGCTAACTAAGCCAAACGGTGCTGTTGCTACTGCTTTAGGAATTCAAAAGCAACCTGTTTCTTGCAGATTGTCAGTTTACTGAGAATACAGCTGTTAGAAGGAAAGATGAAGTTGAAGCTAACTCTGACAGCTGTGTGAAAGCTAACATAATCTTTAGCTGTCTCCATGAAGCTCCCAGCTAAGCTCCTATGCTAGCTAAGCTAAGCTAGTATTCAAATAGCCTAATACTTCTTGGCATGCTTTTATAAATCATGTTTTAATGTTAAACATACAAGTGGCACAGTGCATACGTGGATCTATCATATAATCAAAAATATAATAAAACTAGAAGGAGGCAGGGCGATACAGCCCGATCCGGTTGGGGAGAGTTCTAGCCTGACCAGGCTCCTCTCTTTACCCTGTCTCTCCTAATTATGCTGTAATAGTTTTAGACAGCTGGGGACTTCCTTTGACACACTGAGCTCCTCTCTCCTCTATCTTTCTATCTTTCCATTTGTGTGCATCCATGTCCCAGAAATGCTTGTTACTAACCTAGCTCTGGGGAGTCATTCCCCGGAGTCCTGATGTTCTTTTCCTCCCAGCATGTTTCTTTGGATCAGGGAGGCTCCAAAATCATGGTAGCAGCTGTCGCCATGGTCCCGCTACACGTCCTGCGATGCCGTGTTCATCCTGCTACGCTCTGCTGTGCCCTGCTACGTCCTGCTGTGCCTTGTAATGCCGCACAGTGCCCTGCTATGCCATGAACTACTACAAAGAACTACTACAAACTACTATTTTTTGTGACTGTTATTGCCACTCTTCATTCTAACCCCAACCAGTCGTCAGACACCGCCTACCAAGAGCCTGGGTCTGTCCCAGGTTTCTGCCTAAAAGGAAGTTTTTCCTCGCCACTGTCGCACTGTTGCTTGCTCTGGAGGGAACTACTAGAACTGTTGGGTCCTTGTAAATTCTGGAGTGTGGTCTAGACCTACTCTATCTGCAAAGTGTCTCGAGATAATTCGTGTTACGAATTGATACTATAAATAAAATTGACTTGAAAGTTAGGAAATCAGAACAAGCTATTCATAACATAAGCATTTTGGCTTGGTGGATGTTGATTTTAAAGTCATAGAAAAACCCATCCCGATGTCCAGCCGCATCCTGTCACTCACTCAGTTTAAAAAATAAAATAAAATTAGAATTTCAACAATTAAATAGTAATGATTTTTTACCATTCGAATTATATTCAACTTTTGGAATTCGTTCCCACTGCCCTTGTACACATACAGTAGTTGGATCAAGGTTGGATCACGTTCTCAACACAAACTAACCGCTCCAGAGTTTGGTTGATTGTTTGGTCCGCTTTTGGAGCGCACCCGAGTGCGATTGCAGCATTCCCACCTGCCCAGACACACCGCACCAAGCAGGAAAACAAACTCTAGTGCAATTCATCTGAACTAAATGAGAAATGTGTGAAAGCCTCCTTAGTTATGCTGCTATAGTTTTATACTGCCAGGGGACTTCCTTTAGCACAGAGAGTTCCTCTCTCTCTCTCTCTCTCTCTCTCTCTCTCTCTCTCTCTCTCTCTCTCTCCATCTGCATGCATTAATGTCCCATTCATGCATCTAATAGCATTAGTTAATTAATTGTATGTATTTTTTTATCTGTGTTTTAATTTTGATCTGTGAAGCAATTTGGGATACATGCTTGCAGGCCCTATTTTGAAGAGAGTCCCTGTTTCAATTTTTCACCTTAATCTATTCAGTGTTGTGCTTAGGTGAGGCCTACATGTTGCCAAAATTATTTTGTCTACTACATCAAAGTAATACCACCCAGCAGATCTGGAGCAGTAGTATTCCAACATGTAGAGACTATACACATTTCATTGAGACCACCTTGCATGTTAGTGATTTGTTCCTTCCTTTACTGTAAACATGCAAGCCAGTGGTCTGCTGAACTTTCAAAATAATAATCAGCCAGCTGATGGCGCCAAAAGCCCTTCAAATTTCTAATGTGTGTCGTCCGCCTGAAAGGCTGTATTCAAGTTAAGTCAACTTTCTTGTCAATTCTTTCAAAATATGTGCCAGAGACAGAGGATTCAAAAATGCATTTCTCTCCGACCCACAATGCAATGCGTACATAATGTATACAAAGTATATACAACACAATTCTAAATTATATTCCTTTGTTTACTAATTTGAAATTTTAAGATACACATAGTAGATTATTTATGTGTGGATATAATGTGTAAATTATGTGCACTCAATTATGTTATGTATTTCAGTTCGTGGGGTGACCTTGTGGAATGGTCTAAACCAGGAGTCTTCAACGTTTGCTAAGCCAAAGACCCCTGAAAGAGAGATGGAGAAGGGACCCCCTACTACATATCTTGTATGAAAGTTGCATAATAAACTGGGCCCACAGTAATGTGCAGGGTGGCCTAAAGCCTTTCTACAGTGTCATGGTTGCCTAATGGTTAGCACTGTGGTCTCACAGCAAGAAGGTACAGGGTACCAACGCTGGCCCAGCCTTACTGTGTGGAGTGCATGTTTTCCTGGGTCTTCTGGTTTTAACACTAAAAACATGTTCCCCTCCCTCTCTATCAAGCTCCTGTGTGTTGAGTGTCTACTGTCGTAAGGCTGCCATGCTATGCGTGTCTATGACAAAGCGCTATATAAATGTAATTCATTTAAATACTTTATTTGCATAGAATACTAAGCTATTCAAATAGCCTAATACCTCTTGGCATGATTTTATAAATCATGTTTTAATGTTAAACATACAAGTGGCACAGTGCATTCTTAGGATGACCTGTATCAGTGGATGGCTACTTCAGTGACTATTGGCCAGTAAGCCTATCATCAGTGGGGATTTATATTTGCTAATCATAGGTTGGATTCATGTTAATACTTTAAAAAATTAACTATAATTTGGAGCTCTCTGGTCTATACAATGAAATCAAACAATTCAATTATATACAGTTCAAAAATAGATTCAAGAAATAAATACTTGACCAATACAGGTGACCTGCATATATAACTGGGAATGTACACACAATGTATTGTTGTGTTGTTTAAATTATTGTATGACTTAACATTTTGTATGCCATATATGCATATCTATTTGTTTTTGCATGTAATAATATGGTATTGTAAAATAGAAGCAGGGCTTTGTAAGCATTATGCTTCTGCCTGCTCTTTCTCAAACTCATCCTTTTTTGTTTTTTTAGATGGATTTGGATAAATTTGTATATGATTTTCTTATATTTTAATGTATTTATCACTTTGTTTTTCTTTTCGTCTTTTACAGTATGTCGGTGTTGTTCAAGATAAATGAAACAAACAATCAAACAAAATAAAAGTGTTAGCTACATTGTAAATTAATTTCAAAAATGATAATGAATTACACAATGGGTCTGTTGTTGTTATGAGTATAGATAGATGGATCTTTATTGTCATTGTGTTCAAAGTAGAATGAAAATCTCTAAGCAACTCTTCAGCTGTGTGATAAAATGTGACTAAATCAAACATAGACTAGTAAGAACATTATCCAGACTTTTCCCTTAATCAAAAACTGGAAATGTTGTGTGTAGCTACAGTTAAAAGTTATTCAAAATTTTCTCACAGAAAGCTGCTCAGTTGGTACATTTCTGAAATGAAGTCAGTTCTTTATTTATTAAAACCTTAACACTTGTTTTATGTTTTTGACGCTTTTTTGTAACGTGTTAACACTATGACATTTTTTAATGCTTTAGACACTTTTTGCAGCTTTTCACTCTCACTAATCCAATTAATAATTTACAATAATGGCGTTGTGAACAAGGGGGTAAGGGAGGGTCCATGAAGCGTAGCTCCTATGGCGCCATTTTAATGCTACCAAGCCATCATCCGCTGTTAGCATTCCATTGACTCCCATTCATTTTGGTGCCACTTTGACAGCAAATAACTTTACATCTAAAGTTTTTAAAGTCTCTATTTGTCCGTTGTTTATTTCTAAAGCAACGTGACAATGTGTAAAAAGCTCTATTACCTTGTATCTCACATTATGTCTCTGTAGCAGATGTCTTTGTAAAAATAGGCTAACGATTGTGTCTCAACCACACAACTTGTTGTGCATAGTTGATGAATCATCCTATTGTCAGTTTGGACTTACATTAGCTGTTTAGGTTTAATCACTAATGTTAATTAGCATTTTTAATAATTAGCCTACGCTCTCCGTCTCTGCTCACATTCATAATGATTAAGATTTCTCTTGGCACAGCTACCAGAAGACTTACAACTTTCAGACAGGTTGCTCATGTCACATCTACGCATAGACAGTTAAAGAAATGAACCAACAGATCCCGCTGTTCTGGACGGAGACCAGTAGAGGATATTAGAAGCACTTTTCCGGTGATGGCTGAGGTTACTGCTCCGCCTCCAACTGAGCTTGACGACGTAGATGTGACGTGAGCAACGTGTCTGAAAGTTGGAAGTCTTCTGGTAGCTGTGCCAAGAGAAATCTCGATCATTCCCAATCAGCAGAAAAGGAGAGCGTAGGTATATGTAAGGAGATAACATAGGCACAGGCTAATTATTGCTAACTAACATGCTAGTTAACATTAGTAATTAAACCTAAACAGCTGATGTAAGTCCAAGCTGCCTGCAAGCTTACCCTGTACTATACAATGAGTCCTCTACTGTGCGACAATAGGTCTTGATTATGACACAATCGCCTATTTTTACAAAAACTCCTGCTACGGAGCCATAATGTGAGCTACAAGGTAATGGAGCCTTTTATACATTGTCATGTTTCTTTAGAAATAAACAACGGAAAAACAGAGTCTTTAAACGCTTCAGATGTAAAGTTATTTGCTGTCAAAGTGGCGCCAAAATGAATGGCAGTCAATGGGATGCTGACGGCGGGTGATGGCTTGGTAGCATCAAAATGGCACCACGGGAGCTACGCTTACAGAGGAGAGGCTTACCCCCTTCCATCTACATCGTGAAGCTCAGTTGGAGACTGCGCAGTAACGCTCAGCACTCACCGGCAAAGTGCGATCTAATCTTCTATCCTTCACTGGTCTCTAGTGATGGTCGAATGGAGCTTTGTGAACCACTGTCTTTATTTTCTGAGCCCACGAGATGGCGCTATCTGTTTAACAAAGTGTTGAGAATACACTGAATTGCAAAAAGATAAAGGCCTAAAGCTTTATCTTAAAACTAAGAGCGCTATGTAGTGGGCTCAGAAAGTTCACGAAGGTTCATTTGGCCATCACTACTGGTCTCCGTCCAGAACAATGGGATCTGTTGGTCCATTTCCTTCACTGTCTATGTGAACAGCTCACTACGTTAATGTATACGGAGCACAGATGGACAACGTCTGCTAAAATATACAGTCACACAACTGTAAATACACAGATATTTCTTAACCCTATATTGTCTTCGGGTCAAATTTAACCCATTTTCAGTTTTTTCATCACACAAAACGGGCCGTCGAAATAAGCTGGAAATGTCATCATTAGAAATATCAAATAACTTTGGAAAAAACATCAAAAAAGGACCCACAAGTGACAAAAATGTCAGAAAATGCGATAACATTTTTCGTGGTTGATGAGGAAGACAACACAAGGGTTAAAATGAACATGTAGCCTAGGCCAATGCAAAGGCAAACTTGAGAAGTAGACACGTTTTGAAATAGGTGATTATGACTATGATATATCATCAAATATAGATATCCAAACAGACTGGGTTTGTGTTTAAACCCCTCCCATCGGTGGAGGACAGCGGAGGACAGATGATGCGCGAGCTGAAAAACGGAGCGCGCGGTGCAGATAGGAGCGCACTCCACAGCACGCACACACACACACACACACACACACACACACACACACACACACACACACACACACACACACACACACACACACACACACACTCACAAGCACACTGACATCCACAGGCAGACGGACACATAGCCTCCTATATGATCCTCCCTGTGTGCAAAAGGAAATGGAGTTAAAATAGGCGCACTCCCTACCTCATGGACTGAATGCATTGACGACTGTCGCTTTGGATTTGTGAACTTCACGCCCAGACACTCAGGAGAGAAAAATGTGGAGATACACGAACTTGATCGCATGTCTGCTGGTTTTGTGTAAGGATGCGTCTTCACACAGCAAGGTAAGAAAAGCATTAATGCAGGCGGGTTTTAGATATGTATTATTTTATTTCACTTTGGAGCATTCCCATTCATTATTGCATTGTAGCATTGTATTGAAACAAGGGCTGTTCAGAGTCAGTAATGGTCACTATAGGACCCCATAATCACTGAAGATCTATCATTACAACGTCACCTCTTCCGCATTATGGTGCCTCTGCCTCAGACAAATAAGTGACTTGACCAACTTTTTCCCAAAACCAGACATTTAGGCTATATATTTTCTGTCCAAAGCCTGCAGATGGTTCAGGCTATGTGCCATTTTTTCTGATCCGTGGTAATCCTCCCAATGAAGGCTTTTGTGTGATATGAGTAACAATGAGTTTATGTAATGATACCTCCGGTCTGTGCCAGCAGAGTGTGGGAGAGATGGCACTCAGTGGGGTAAAAGTAATATCTGGCTGCCCTTGTTTGCACAGCTGCTGGACTCCAGTAACCCCTCACTCTCTCCCTCAGCCTAATCCAGACCCCCCACCCCCCCCCCCCCCCCACACACACACACACACACACACACACACACACACACACACACACACACGCTGCCAGAAGACAGAATACATGTCCAGTACATGTTGTAAGACCAGAGGCTCTGTTGCATGTGTATGGCCATGTATGGTGTGTGAGTGTCAACAATTGTCTGCTCTGGATACAGTCAGAGGCCAAATCAGCAGCAATGGATCAGTGCAGAGTAAACCCCCACTATTAGTTACCCCTGTTAGTAGTAGCAGTAGTGATAGGACATTGTATTCCTAGTAGTAATAGCAGCAGCCATGCTACTAATTTTAACAGTCCAGGCCCCTTAGTTCCAATGAAGAGAAATCTTAATTCCACAGCTTACAATCAAATTTTAGATTGTGTTCTTCTAACTGTGTGGCAACAGTTGAAGTTTGTCCCTTTTCTGTTTCAATATGACGAGCACACGCAGCACCATAAATGAATTATTTCCTAGTTTGGTGTGGAAGAACTTGACTGAACCCCACCCAACACCTGGTCCATTGGTGGTGACATCAGTGTTGGACCTCACTGATGCTCTTGTGTTGTTAAAATGGATTTTATGTAAGTGGTATTGGAAAAACTATCGTTAAGGATTTTTTTTAAATTAGTACTTTTGCAAAAATGTCCCGTACCCCCTGCAGTACTCCAAAGTAGCCCTAGGAGTACATGTCCCCCAATTTTAGAAACCCTGCCCTACATCATGACACGGTACTATTCTTCATCATGCAGCAGTGTCACAGCTCCTGTCCTGTGGCCACTGGAGATGCCCAGTTGTCAAACTGGTGGCACTGGCGTTGATTAGAGACAAAGCTCATTTATACATGGAGGGCATCAGAGGGTGGCGTGGAAACCAACACATGCACCTGAGGATAATGGGTGCCAGGTCTGCAGGGTGCTAGAGAGAAGGAAACTGCAGATTGGGATGACCACAGCAGCAGAGACAGGGGGTTTGATAATTAACTAAATTCAATCAGCACAGTGGCCCAATGGTCATCACTGTGGCCTCACAGAAAGAAACTACCTAGCCTTTCTGTGTGGAGTCTGCATGTTCTCCCCGTGTCTGCGTGGGTTGTCGCGGGTGCTCCGGTTTCCTGCGCCACTAAAAACATGTTCCCTTCCCTCTCTGTCGATCTGATATGTGGTGAATGGCTAATGTTGTAAAGCTTGACTGTCTATGATAAAGCGTGATATTTTTTCGGCAAAAAAAGAAACGTCCTGTCACTTTCAACTGCTTTTATATTTTAACCAAATTTAACATATGCAAATATTTGAATGAACAAGGTTAATGTTGCCATCCTGTACCTGTCCCGCAAGTGAGATATTCGGATCTGCCGATCTTATGCAGGTGTTGTTGCGAGGACAATCAGCTGTCCTTCTTGTCTCCTGTAGCGTTGTCTTAAGCCCCTGACACACCAACCTGACAGCCAACCCTCGGCAGTAATGGCAGTTGGACTGATCAGCAGAAATGGGAAGTAATGAAGTACAAATACTCCGTTCTCAAGTAGATTTTTCAGACATTTTTACTTTACTTTACTATTTATTTTTGTGCCAACTTTTTACGTTTACTCATTCAATTCTTTACACGAATATCGTACTTTCTCCTCCTTACATTTAAAAAAAATTGGCTCATTACTTTGTTATCAAATAATTTCAGTGAAGTTACCATTATTATTTTTCACGTCATCAATACCAAATTCAATCTAATTGGATGGGAATGTACATACAGTAAGGGATAATGTAGAGCGAGGCGGTTTTCATAGCGAATACAACCCTGACAGGGTGATCAGGACCCTGACATGAAGCGAAGGGGTCTTGAATCAGCCTGAATTATTGTTATAATGTGCTGCACATTGTGCCAACCAAAACACCACGAACTGCTAGCTTTCAATAATTTACCATAGAATCTGAAAAAATGCTTAGAGGTAATAGCTTATTTTTGTTGTTATCTAAAGCTATTTGTTTCAGTAACCTTATTAAGTTTACGTTAATGGTCAGTTACATTTGTTCTCCTGCTAGCAATGACGATGCTTGCATGGCTAGCATTTAGTTAGGCACTCCAAGTAACGTTAAGGTTAGCCAGCATTCACTTTATTTGAGAATAATCTAATACTAGCTGATACAATATCTGCATTTATAGCGTTATTTTAAAAACAAATTCTGTAACAGTGCTATAGTAATGTTAACGTTGCTCAAGGCCGTTCTTGTTTTTGAGACCACTTAAGTTAACGTTCATGTTACTTGGTCTTGTCTCAAATTGATTTTATTTTGGGCTAATGTTAACGTTGATGTCTCAAACCTCTAATACGTAAGTTAGAGGACTCATGTTTGAATTCTCACAGAATCACAATTGAATTCATATCTTGCCAGTCAATCAGAATATTATTAACCTGAAGTGAGAGTCTCTGTCACAATAATCAAACATGTGATGTTTTAGGTCTATTGGCAGACATCCATTTAAAAGGTAGGCAATCAGATTGGTCATTTGAGTCCGACTGCCGGCAGTGCCCTCCTTCCGACCGAGCATGTCAGGTCGGCCAAAATGACAGACGACGGCACGGAACACACCAAACAGACTCGGGTCACCAACCTTGCCAGACTGTCCGACGGCCGATTATCGGGTTGGTGTGTCACTGCCCTTAGGCGTCTCACAGTAGGGACCGCTGTCCTCACGCCTAAGGCACGTTCACGCAGATTAGCAGGGATCCTGGGTCTCTTTCTTTTGGTGTTTCTCAGAGTTAGTAGAACAGTCTCTTTACTTTCCTAATTTTCTTTTAACTGTGACCTTAATTGCCTACCACCTGCAAGCTGTTATTGTCTTTTTGACAGTTCAACAGGTGCATGTTCATTAATTGTTTATGGTCCATTGAACAAGCATGGAAAACATTGTTCAAACCCTTTTCAATGAAGATCTCTAAAGTTATTTTGATTTTTACAAAAGTATATTTAATATACAGTGTACTGAAAAAGGGGCCTTTTTTGCTGAGTTTAGATGCCATGCATTCTTATTAATATTTTTACTTACAGGTGCTCAACGTTGCCTTTAAGCCATAGATGATTGCCATGATTTACGTGAAACATTTTATCATGCCATCTTATGTCAACATGATTTAATTTAACTGAGGATGTCACATGGGGCTTGATGAAGAGTCAACATCATCAGTCTGCAGAGAGTCTCTCTGTTTGTGGTTGAAACAAAGCCACAAGCTGTTTTAAATGAAAGACACTAGCACCTCATTCACACTGAGCCAGTGATCCAGAAAAATCCCTGCTTTTGGTGTTAGTGTGAATGGGTTAACATCCACCATACGACCCAGGTGCACACAGCCCCGCACATGACCAGGGTTTTACACAGGGCTGATGTTGCTTGGCTTTGGTACAAAATGGCCAACATGGATATTATATTTTAGGTTGTTTGTCCTCCACAGATTGTGCGGATGACTTCCAGCTCCCTCACATTTGACTGGTCTTGATCCATCAACATTACATTAACTCATTCAAAGTTCCACCATTGAATCTGCATGGATGTCAAAGTGTGTTGCATAAATATTCATTGTAATAAAGCTAGTGGTCCATTGTAAATTATAGTTAGAAGTAAAAGACGGATTGTTGAGCCTGCAGGTCCACTGTC
The DNA here is from genome assembly GCA_013375575.1 of Percina caprodes. NCBI lineage: Eukaryota > Metazoa > Chordata > Actinopteri > Perciformes > Percidae > Percina > Percina caprodes. The sequence continues at coordinate 44,952 of JABXJD010000216.1, forward strand.
ACCAGACTCTTATCACAAGTCAATCTAACACGGTGACATGTTCCCAATATATGCATTTGAAAGCATCGTTGGTCTTTCATTTTCTCAGGCTTCTATCCCTTCAAAAAGTTTGGGCCATTTTTTCCCTCTGTGCAGATCTTTTAATCCTTTTAGAGCAAGATTTATGATCACAGATACATTTCAAATGTAATTTATCTCTTATCTAGAGTAATTGTCCTAATGTTTGTAGGATCTATGTGAAGTCTTATGAAATCCTTCTCAGGCACCATTGCCCTGTAGAGCTTAACCTCATACATACCTGGGCCCTTGTTGCAAACATGGATGAATAAATGCATGACATTCGTTGTGATTCATTACAAATAGATAACTTTAGACCCTCAAATAGCCCTTGTGCACATACAAAGAACTATAATTTCTGACAAAAAATTGTTCTTCTCAGTGAGAGTCATGTGGCGGCAACAGTTAAGTCTAGACATCAAAACGACTAGTTAAGATTAGAAAAAAGATTTTGGTTTAAGTTATAACACTGGTCCCCTTAAAGGGATACTTCACTGATTAGTATTAAGCTTTGTATCAAGAGAAACACAGTATTTTTGAATTACTGTGCTTCCCTCCCTCATGTCCCCCGGAGACGAGAGATCCCTGTATTGTGTGTTTGGAAAAAAACCTGGGCATTTTTGCCCAGAGGCTGTGGACTACAAGGCAGCTAGTTCCGCATGTTTTCAACCCGCCCATAGGCGGCTGGACTCTTTACCTGAAGCAAGCCAAAGCGAGTTGAGTGTGCCATCTTGGAGCTAAGTTACAGCTCTCTCTTTTCAGCAGCAAACTTTTACAATAATTATGTGCATTCAAACTACCGCACATGTGTACCACTGGGATACATAGGTACAGATCGGAGAATATGCAGGAAACTTTATTACAGACGGAATACTCAACCCTCTACGTAGACCAGCACCTCAGCCAGTGGTGTTGTCCTATGACTCTAGCTGGGTAAGGGGACCTTGACAGCGGTGTGCGTTAAAGCGGAAACGCCGAACGAGGGCAGGAGTTCCAGCTAGGTGGAAAGCTAACACTAGACGACCTGTCCATCCTGCTTGCAAGTGTCCGATCACTAGACAACAAACTGGACTACATCCAACTTCAACGAAACTCCCAGCGCGAGTTCAGAGACTGCTGTTTTTGTTTTTGTGGAAACATGGCTGACCAACAGTGTACCGGACTCCGCTATCTAGCTACCAGGCCTGCTAGCCTTTTGACCAGATGTTGCTCTGGCGGGTAAGACTAGTGGAGGTAGGCTGTGTTAATACAGACACTGACTGGTGCAGAAATGGGGGGGGGGCTTTCATCAAACTACTGCTAACCGCTGGTGGAGTTTGTGACTGTTAGATGCCGACCATTCTACATTTCACGCAAATTCACAGCTGTGTTTACACTCTGTTTACATCACTCCAATCGCTTATGCTACCATTGCGTTAGCTGAACTTTAGGGAGCCTATAATGTGTGCATTAAATGTAGCCTGTTTCGTAAGTCATTTTTATATAAGGTTGTGTTTATATATTTTAAATGTGTAACACCACTTGAGCCACATTGAAACATTGTTTTGTGTATATGGTTGAAATGACAATAAAACACTTGAGTTGAGATGAATGCCTCACTGTCTGTCTATGTCTATAAACGATAGGCGTGGCTTAGGACTCGTAGAGCAGCAAAGCAAGTGCATTCTGGAATTTGGTGTCTTTCCTCCACATGAGCCAAAAAATAATTTTCTGGATTTTCTCGGCCTAGGTTAGCACCAATTTCAAAAAGTAATTCACATTGCTACTACATAAGTGACCCAATTTAAAGATATGTTCATCTTTCCAACGGTGAAATATCCGTTTAAGTAGTACTCCTTGAACAAGAACACCCATTTCCCTGGTGAAAATCGTATGTTTTCTCATTAACTTTTAACTTCAATGACATGAACTTCGCTTCCCCGGTTTAAGCCCAGTGTTTAAGGACCCATCCATCCACTACAACCATTTTCCCACGTAGATCTTTGAGCTCTAAAATAGCAACAGTCAATGTGGTGCTGACAGTAATACATTTGGAATACATACAAATTACAGTACATTTTTCCCGTAGGTATATGTGGTTGGTTCACAAGAACAGTTGTAGGACACACTTCTGTCAAGGATGAGATGAAAAAACAACAACAGAGCCACATTGTATTTTTTAGATATCTCCATGGCTAGCTCATCTGACCTTGCATTGCATGCGTTGGTGTTGATGGCTGGGGTCATGTTGGAGGTCCCAGCCTAGTATGCACAGAGGTACTTCCATATTCTTTCTGCACAATACAATTCAGGTGCAAGTGTGCAGCCCAGAAAGGGTGTGGAGGTTGGGGTGGTGGGGGTGTAGTGCATCATTTTGTCAGTGCACTGGAGCTTGTGCCTCTTCACAGACCTGCGAATGATGGGCATTTTCTATTAACCATAACTACAGAACAATGTTTCCCTAATCCTAAGGGGACAGTTCAACACTTATGAGTAAATAGGCATATTCACTTTCTTGCTGTAAATTAAATTAGAAGATTGTATGATAAATATGAACCTCAAGTAGCTTATCAGTGACAAAACAGTGAGCATGCAACAACAAGAAAACAAAGTGTTCAAACAAGACTGTGGTGTTAGGGGGGCTTATGAGCAACACTACTGTGTAACCAAGAAATAACCTTGCATAAACCACAATAAGTCATTTTTTATACTTTTATTTTTATACAGTCTTTATAAATGAGCTATACAAGATATACAGTGTTAATTTGTGAGCTTTAGAGGTGCTGGTAGTTAGGTTTTGTTATAGGGACGGAGCCTGTGCTGTTTCCCGTTTCCAATCATTGTGGTGTAGATCAGATAATGTACTGTAGCTGAAGTGAAAACAAAGCATGGGGTCATTTTTTAAGCATGCTTTTATTGTTTCAAAGTGTACATTTCCGTCTCCTTACTCTAACACAAATTCAATGTAACATTGTTATGAATAACAAATGATTAATGGATTTCTGAGCAGCTGTCAAGCTAAACAATGAGCATTTCTTTTATTAGCATATAAAGGGCTACAATTAGCATCTGCACAGTAATAGCAAAACACCACCCAACAGGTTGATTTTTTTAATAAAAATGTTTTTAGTTTTTTTGCTCAAGTAATATTATCTTTCCTTGTGGCTGTTATTGCCACTCTTCATTCTAACCCCAACTGGTCGTCAGACACCGCCTACCAAGAGCCTGGGTCTGTCCCAGGTTTCTTCCTAAAAGGAAGTTTTTCCTCGCCACTGTCGCCTCTGGAGAAACTACTAGAACTGTTGGGTCCTTGTAAATTCTGGAGTATGGTCTTGACCTACTCTATCTGTAAAGTGTCTTGAGATAACTCTTGTTATGAATTGATACTATAAATAAAATTGAATTGAATTTAATAGAATTTAATTGAATTTCCTTGAGCTCTGATCAACTGCCACTTTTTAACATCTCCCATAACATCTGGTGTAACTAATCATCTGGCAAAATCTATCATTCCATTCGTTGTTGAGGTCATCACACACGTACTAATAATTTGTGTCTCTTTGTGCTTGTGAATGAATTAGTACAGCATGTGGATTTTATTAGGAAGCCATACTGACAACTTGATTTGTATCTGTGTGTTTTCAAAAGGGATTTTCACCTCTCACAGCACACTGATGATTGAACTGTTAGGAAATAAAGCAAATGTGTTACAAAAATCCTTGTTTAAAGGGTTTCCAGAGTCTGTAATGTTGCTGTTGCAAGAGAGGAACTTTAATTTTAGTATTACAGTACTTCATAAAGGTAAAATATATATTATGTTATAATTCTTTTCCTCATTTTTGTTTCATAGTGTGCTGTGAAGACTGAAAAGTCTTCAAAGTTCAGAGAGTGTCATTACAACATACAAACAGACCCAGCAGGAATGTAGATATGTACCTGCAAAAGCAGCAAGTGCTTGATACACTTTGCGTTCAGCTAATTAACATGTCCGTGCTAATGCCAGTGATGGTGTTTACAGTATATGGTCTTAGCCACCAACCCTCATGGTTCATCTCCAGACCGGAGGCCTCAATGGAATCCCCTCGTTGTACCAAGTTAACCTTTACAGTGGCACAGTAAGACTGTTTATCATAAGCACCGCTAATTAGATTAAAAAACCGGCGGACTCTTTGGGCTGGAATGTTGTTCCCGGTTTTGGTCTTGAGTACCCTTGACAGGAGATGATGTGGATTTTAAAGAGATAGTCCATCCTTTGAAATCACAAGCTTGATGGGCTTAAGACTTATTAGAATTGTTAGTCTCGATGCCTTTTGTGCATTTGTGGGAAAATAGTTCAAAAAGCTGAATTGTCTGCAGGTCATAAGAGGTTTGTGTTTAAGAAAAGGTAAGAAAACATGCATCTGAACTTTGCCACAGGATACCTGCACCGCCTGCCTTTTTGTCCCAGTGATAACCCGAGCTGGCAAAGCAGTAAGAGGAGAGGATATCCTTGTTTATATGAACAAGGCTGCAGATACAACAGGCCAGTGCTACTGAAACATTGACTTCAACTCTGAGGCTATTGTGTGACACATCTTGTGTTTTTAACAATTGGGGTTTCACTTCATCACTGTCAGGGTGTGTTAGCTGTTAAAGGCTGCAGCGACTGATCTAATAGAGCTCTCTGCAGCTCTTTTGCTCCAATTGTGCAGACATGAGCCGTGTTCTTTTTGACCTGAAACTTGACTGCACTTGAGAGGTCAAAGCCAAAGACTCAAAGCTCAAAGCATGCGTTAAATACTTGGTACTCTTAATTATTAGCATTGTTAATTGTGTTGCCTGTTCTCATGCTGGTAGGTCAGCTTGGCATGAGATGCTGGAGGCATACCAGCACACATGATTTAACAGGAGGAGGCAGCTGCTCTGATTGGCACAATAATTCAGATTTTTCCATGATAAGATGCTGATAAATTGTCCTGCAGTAAAATCTGCAAGGTAGTGATTTAGTCCTTCTTGAATTAACAAAATGTGACGTCCCAAAGTAAATCTGGTTGGAATTTCTCTGACTTCTCCAACTTAAAGCAACTTAAGCTGATGTTGCAGCAGTCGGTCATTGGCTGGGGTTGAACAATGCAGCTCAGCAGGACCGTATGCATAGCCTCTGCTAAAGATGTTTAATCTGCTAATCCACTCTGTTTTCATGTATATGTAGGATTTGTCAACCTGCTGCGTTTTTCGCTTGACATGGGTCAGGACTGGCCCGGCTCTGCACACAGGAGTCCTGCCCCATATCAGACCCCCTCCCAGTATGTCTGCAGTAATGGAGGGGGGGAGTACACACTCCTCCACATCTTCCCCCATCACTCAGCCTGCATTCCTTCACTAATGAGCAACCACCACCTCCACCTCTACCACTTCCCCGTATACCTTCAGCCTGCTGCTATCCTGCTTAAAGACTTCCTAAATCGGTCAAACTACAGAAATCCATTAAATAACAAACATGACCAAATTGCAAAAGCCATAATTGTAACTACCTATGCCATAGTTTGTTTCTGTCATGGTCATGTGCTGTAAATTGCGGTAAATGTAAATAATGTTCCCTATCATGTATCATATACTGTTATTTTAGCCATCAGGAATTTAATATTGTACTTCTATAAATTTGGATGACTCATAAGAGACAAATAAATGATGGGAATAAGTATTTTCAGTACTGATTAATCAGTTAATTGTTAAGTCTATAAAATGTTAAAAGATATGACAAATGTCTCCCAATCCAAGGTATGCATTTGATCAGCCCCATTGAAAATGAACGTTTAAATAAAGGTTTGAAATGAAATCTCTTGTTTTTCACATCAACAGTTCAAAAATCTAAAGATGTTAGGTTAACAATGGTATAAAACAGAAAAAGGTAGCAAATATATTCCCAATTGAGATACTATAACAGGATTTTTTGGGTTATTTTGTTTGCTGTTTTGACATAACCAAGAGGACTTTCTATTTATTTGGCTTTAAACCTCTTTTCCATATCTTGGAAAACGTCCTTACAAAAAAGGAATGTCGCCATTTTGGAGAGACAGAAATTGCCAAGAGATTGGTTTATAAATATAATCTTCATACTCTTAAAATAATACCTCTTTACTCCTGTCACATGAGGACAGGACCACAGCTTATTAATGAAAAACCTCTTTGTTGTGGAACTCCATCTCTGATAAAGGGATACCACATGTGCGCCCATCCTGCAGAGGACCCTAAATCTCACCAGAGAGAGATGATCCAAAGAGAATGTCCAAATCTTCTCCAACAGATGATCCAACAGGCTTTAATCCAAATAAACACACACACACTGAACACATGAGGCATAGCCAGTGGGAAACCAAACCCGGGTTATCAATAGTAGCCTACAACGCTCATGGTATTAAAAGCTGCATGAATATTGAGATGTAATATACAGTATGTATTGATCTCTTTTATTAAGTAATTGTGGTTATTTTAAAAAAAGAATGACCTTTGGAACAAACAATGCACAACTGAAACCTTTCGAATGTGGGTGCTAAAGGGTCAGATAAGCTTTTATTACAGTAAGGCTTTAAAGGGGAACTCCACAGATATAACACATCCAAGTTTGTTTTCAGGTGTTGGGCAGTAAAAAGTTGTATAAAACCTTTTGTGTCTCCAGTTAGAGCTGTGTGAAATCTGTTAAATTGCCTGGAAGTGGACTAAAAAACGCATATTTTAAAATCATTGTTTTCATTTGAAAACATACAATATGTTCTTTAGTTCTTGAAGTCTGGAGGTGTGGCGTTTGAAAGAAGTGAGCTTATAGACCTCTGATGACCACTCCATCTGTGCTGCACATAGATTGTAAAAATAAAACGGACAAAGCGTCTCCACTTTCTCCCGCTGGAACAAAAGGGAAGCAAAAATAACATGGGTGACGCCATCTTGTAATTTTGGAGCCAGAGTCTGTAGTGCAGTTGTGATCGGGCGGTGGAGCCTTGGCCTATACATCCGCCCAACCAATCACAAGTCAATCACAGTTGTCAATCATGATTTTTGCCACGTTTTCACAGCATCAAATTACTAACCAAAAGCAAACTTAAAAAAAAAAAAAAAGAAACACTTAAACAAACATCAGCATGATAAGAACTACCTGAAATGACAGAAACAATTTTTGGGAAACATTGATTTGCTGTGTTCTTTGACTTTTAAGTTTGGCCCATTTCCATCTGCTGACATGGAGGGATTTCTGAGGACTAACGTTAACTGGTCCTCAGATCTCTGCAGAGTAAATTCAGACAGCTGGCTAGACTATCTGTCCAATCAGAGGTTTCTGTTCAATAAAGTTCCTTCCTGATGCTATTTTACAGAGGCACCATTGTTCCGCCTGCCACTTAGGAACGCCCAAGGTGATTGTGATTGGTTTAAAGAAATGCCAATAAACCAGAGCACGCCTAGCCAGACCCTCTTTCGTAGCGCTGTGGAGGAAGGTCTGGCAACAACTACCACTCAGCAGCTAAAACTCCATCTTGAACTGGAGTCATAAAGCCTTTATGACAAATTTACATCCTGTTTTATCATTGCATTGACATCATATCCCATCCAAGATTTAGTTTTGCTTTCAATACATTATTATTTAGATCAGCTAACAACATGGCCACCATAAGGGACTATTTGAAAGGACACAGCTGTTGCCAAACCTACTTAGAAATCTAACCTACAAGGTTGGTGCTTACCCAATGTTTGTACCAGCTCTACTCGGCCCCGTCCTCCTTTTTCCATTGCAGACTTAGTACCGCCTCATGCATGAGGCAAGCGTGGCTGGTCGTCATAGTGATGCCGCAGGAAACTGCTGTGACCTAACGCGACACACAAACAGAGGCAGCAAAACACTCCTGGTTAAACTACTTAAAAATGGCGGGTTTGTTCAGGACACCCCCTTGTCTGTCGCTAGCAATGATGACGCAGTGATTGGTGACGATTCTCTTCGACCAATCAGTAGTCTGCAGGTTTTCATGTCACCTTTTGGTATTGCCTCAGCTCGGTTGGAACTAAAAATAGTACCTGTTGGCCGGTACCAGGGACTTTTTTCATAAAGGAAAACCTAAAGAGGCGAGTAGAGTCGAGTCGAGCAGATACCATGTAATGGAAAAACACCATAAATAATAGATTTAGATCTCATAGAAGTCCAGCAGTGGTTAGACTGTAAATATACAGTGCAATCCAGATCATTAATATCCATGTCTGATACGTTAAATTCTTACTCATCCCTGAATATCACCACAATAAAAATACAGTTACACTACATGATGTGAAAATGTTAAAATGTTTTGTTATGCTTCTTGACAACACTCTAAAACACTTTGATTAGACCACTTGTATAACTTGTTTTTACCATTATTTTACTATTGTTTTATTATAACCATTCATTTAGCACTTGTATAACCATTATTTTACTATTGTCTTATTAGATTCCGCATCTTGTATAACTTGTTTTGGTATTAGTTTTTATTTAGCACTTGTATAACTTGTTTTGGTCACGTATCGAGCTCATGCGGCTTTTCTGTTTGGAAATGTTTTCCATTATCAAGGAAAGGCTGAGAGCAGGGACTGGCCCTTACACTATCCTTTGCTTGCTAAGAAAATTCCTAGGCCGGACAGAGTCTGCTGCGGGTAATACGTTGATGCAGTCCTGTGTCACGGTAAGAGCTCTGATGATAGGTGTCATTAGCATCACGTGTTGAAAGCTTTGAAAGCTTGCTTGTTTTGCTGTATGCTTAAAACACATTTATTCTAGCAGGTATAGCGTTTGGGATATTTTGAAAGCTTGTTGCTTTGCTGTATTCTGTCATATTTATTCTAGCAGGTACAGTGCTTGGGATATTTTGAAAGCTTGTTGCTTTGCTGTATTCTGTAATAAAAGACTCATTTATTCTAGCAGATACGGTGTTTGTGTGTTTTGTGGCCGACCACTCCCGAACCTGTATAAAGATTTCATAAAACACTACAAGCAACTAAGACTTATGTATACAAATGAAAGGAAGATTATATTGACAACACATTGCTTTTGAAATTTATTTAACAGATGTTATTTGCACATCCTGCACTAATCCATACATCCTCTTTTTTCAGTTATATGTACATATTTGTTTGTGTATTTATTCTTTGTTTATTCCATTTTAATGTTTAATATACTTATGTTTGCACCAACAACCAAGGCAAATTCATACATAAAGCACTAAACAGTTTGGGGCAACAATTCATTTCTGATCTGCTGCTACATTATGAACCCCTCCCAGACCTCTCAAGTTGCCTGGGACACGTCTGCTTTATGACCTCAGGGTCAGAACTAAACAGGGAGAAGCAGCGTTCAGTTTCCACATATCTGGAACAATCTCCCAGTAAACTGCAGATCTGCTGCAACTCTCAGTTCTTTTAAATCAAAGCTGAAAACGTTTTGATTCTGCCTTTCTTTAAATAATTATTCATTTTGCATACTGCACTGTGACCTTTATTCTCGTATTTGATCTGTTTTTTATTTTTAACTGTTATTTAATGTGTTATGTAAAGCACTTTGAATTGCCGTGATGCTGAAATGTGCTATGCAAATGAAGCTGCCTTTGCTTGCCTTGCCTTGTCTTGCTTGGCAATAAATCCTTTCCTCATTCTGATTCTGACAAATAGGAAAATTCACATTCTGTCTTCCAGATCTTTGGGGAGACTGAGCCTGTTCGGATGACGTCAGAAGGCTCTGATTGCCGCTGTAAGTGCATCATGCGGCCTCTAAGCAAGGACGCCTGCCTGCGGCTGCGGAGCGGCACTGTACGAGTGGAGGACTTCTACACGGTGGAGACAGTCAGCTCCGGATCCGACTGTAAGTGCTCGTGCACGGCCCCTCCGTCCTCCCTAAACCCTTGTGAGAATGAGTGGAAGATGGAGAAGCTGAAGAAACAGGCCCCCGAGTTACTAAAGGTGAGGAGCTGGGCTGTTAAATGTTGAGTATTTTGTTGAATATTCTTTATTGTCTGTACAAAAATTAGACAATTACATCTCATATATATTTGCATAGTGCAGGACTTCCCCTACCATTATAAGATTTAGGCGCAGCACCAAAGCTGTTTTACAGCTGATTTAATGTAAAATCATTGTCAGCACTTAGAAGCATAAAAGGTCATTCTTCAACTCTCTGTGACCTGGCTATAGTTGTATGTCATCGAAAACATATTTTGTGAACATGTCAGCCTACCTCCGCACATTTTTCACAGGCAGGAGAAGCACACTATGTAGCCTATGAAACAAAAGGCAGTTCCAGATGTCTGACTTTACATTAAGCCAATACTCTCTGAAGGAAATGATTACATTGAAAAGGAAAGGTCTCAAATAATTAAGCTGGACTTTGAATGAACCCGAAGACTGAGAGCACTCAGCGTGGCTGTCAATAGTGGTAATCAGAGCAAATGTCTTGGGAGGGCACTTAGGCTATTGCATGCATTTGAACAGAGGCACATAAAGCTGTCAGGTTTTGTGTTCAGGAGATGGTGAATAATAACGCTCTTTTGTGGCACGAATGACCAGCTCCAATCCATGGTGGACCTTCTGGAGGGAACACTTTACAGCATGGATCTGATGAAAGTCCACTCCTACATCAACAAGGTGGTGTCTCAAATGAACACCCTGGAAGAGGTAGGCAAACAACCAAACTCACGTACTTCCACATATGTATATTGTATAATCGAAGAACCATTATCAAAAGGTGGTTTATTCTGCAGATTTCAGTCAAATTTAAGACTCTTCAAAGGATAACTACTGTTTTTTTCAATTGTTGTTCCCATCAGTCACTTGTGTCTAAGTGACAGATGGGAACAACAATATTTGACATTGGTCTAGTATTAAACAACATCACTGCAGTCGGCAGTGGCGAAACAAGCTACAATGTAATGTCCAAAATCCTTTCCATAATGTTGGCAGACACAGAATATCAATCTGAGCCTGTCATTTGCAAAACAAGCATTTTTGTGAAGGTAAATACAAGCTGGACAATCGTCCTATTAACTTACATTGTAGCTTGTTTCGCCGCTGCCAACTGTTGCGAGCTTGCTTAATATTAGACCAATGTCAAAGATTGTTATTCTCATCAGTCACTTAGACACAAACACATAGGAAAATAGGGTCCAGGTTGAAAAAAATGCGAGTTACCCTTTGAGACCTTTTTAAGAGTTTTAGAAATGAAAGACCTTTATTGCTACACAAAAGTACAACGAAATGCACAGCCACAAAGGTACTTGCAAAGTAAATAAAAATATTAAAATTGAATAAAAGCAACATGGAGTAATAATAATATGTACATATACAGCAAATTATATTCAGACTAGCAAAAGAAAGAACTACTGCACGACTGGCATTTTCAGTCCAGCAGTAGGAACATTCAAGACTTGTTTAAAATGATTAAAGGCCTAGAATACACTTCTTTAGCAAATTTAAGAGTTTTTAAGGCCTACATTTTTGATTTTGAAAGTTGAGGTTATTTTAGACTTTTTAAGACCCCACTGAAACCCTGATGTCATTCAACGGATGGTGATTGCTGTGATAGTAGTGACGTTCTCTTGCAGACAATCAAGACAAACCTTACGAGAGACAATGAATTTGTCCGAGACAGCATGACGAGCCTCACCAACCAGTTTAAGAGGTATGAGAACTACTCCAACATCATGATGAGCATCAAGAAGGAGATCTCCAGCCTCAGCCTGCAACTGCTGCAGAAAGACTCCTCGGAGAGCAAAGCACAGGTTCGAAGAAACACTGTTGTATGATGGGTGCTGTTGTATAAACATGTTAGCATTACAACAATAGTAACTGGTAGAATTGTAGCACTTCTACTAGTAGTTATACTAGAAGCAGGGCTGGGTGATATAAAGAAAATCAAATATCACAAACACAATATTTTTGACAAAATACTTCCATAACGACATTGTGAAAATATTGTAGTGTTGACTATTTGTGCTTTCACAAAATATGTTCACAATGAGATTTGTGATGAATATTCATCAGTAATGTGATGTAAGGACTAAGTGGGCAAAGGAAAATATTAGATAACAAGATAAATCTGGAAAGTTCAGAAAATGACATCACTTTACTGTAATACAGCCTTAAAAACCAGGAAGAGTAATAAGTAAGTCAAGTTTATTGATATAGCAATTATCACAGTAAACACAATAAAATGCAGTAAAGCAAACAAGCATAAATACAAAATAATACAGGCAGCAGTGTGGTTAAATTAATGCCTGACTAAAAAGATGTGTCTTTAACTGTTTTTTTTAAATTTCAACAGATGCAACACAACCCTTATGTCATATTTCAAAATCCAAAATCTAAAATGATATCTAGTCTCATGTCACCATTTTGATTTATATTGATATATTACCCAGCCCTAACTAGAAGTATAAGTAGTAGTAAGATTAGCAGTACATCACAGGTGGGTGCTTTGCTCTCAGTCACTGGCCTCACATATTATCACAGTCTTTGGTTTTAGCTTGTAGCATTGGGCAAGAATATTTTGCCTATAATATCTTTTATTTTATATCTATTTATTTAAGAAGGAACAATGCACATTAATTAACATGAGCACTTGAGTCCAACACGTAATTGTGCCAGATTTAGTCATACAGGCTGATTTTCATCTGCAGTCCATTGCAGGTGGATGCCATCAAAAGAAACCATACAAGAGCACATTAACCAATGTTAACACACACACACACACACACACACACACACACACACACACACACACACACACACACACACACACACACACACACACACACACACACACACACATTAGCAGTAAGCACAGAACTGTAAGCACATTTGAAACGTTATCAATCCAAAGGACTGTACTGAGGGATCACAATTGCAACACACCTCAATCTCAAAACTTTTCCCGTTGCTTTTGTGGCCTTTCTAGCATTCGTTTCTTTTTTATTCATTTCTAAAAAATATGTGTACCTACATTTTAACTGCAGGTAAACACAATTTCCATTTTTTTATAATGTGTCAAAGTCCCATTAATGAGCTGCCAGTACCTTTTCTATTAAGAAAGAAAAGTGTATATTAAGTAGTAGTAATAGTAATATATGCCTATGTGTCATTTGTATGTTAATCTATGTTTTCTGTTAACACTAATAGTAATTATCAGCAGATATATCGCATGTCACTTTAAAATCTTTCACATATAGAAAGTACACTAGCAAAACACACTCTTTCATAAGCATCATCAACATATAAAACCCATAAGCCAATATTACCAGTTGTCCTGACATAACATAATGTCATGTTTACAGAACACTAATGATGAGAAAACCAAGGAGGCTGTAAAGGCACCCAACAAAAAGACCCCTGCTGCCAAACTTCCACCAAAACAGCCCAAAGAAAAGGTCGTAAAGCCCAAGAAAGAGGTCATTAAACCTGTGAAGCCGGCCAAGCCTGACCCTACGGCCAAAGCCAAGGTGGCTGGCCACCAGCCTGGGGTGGTGAGGGGCATCACATACTACAAGGCTGCCAAGACCGATGAGGATGAGCACAGAGGAGGTGAGAGTCTTTAGCTTGGCCGGGACACCCTGCATACTCTCCCAGCACAGTGGTGGGTTCATAGAAAGCCACCCTCTGTTAGCTAAAGTGAACAATGTGCTTGTACTTTAGCTGAGTTTGCACTCCCATCTGTGTGCGATCATCTGTGAGTGTTCCACAGTGAGTGTTGAAAATGAGCCACATTTGTTTCTTCAGCAAGCTAATCTAACCCCGCATCATGGATCAGGATCAGCCAGCAGCCACAGAGTCATTAAGCCAGAGTCAAGATCTTTATAAGCTGGACTTAGTTTCCAATAGAGGACAATGCAAAGTTTTCCAGCGAATGTCATTTTAAGCAAGTGTAAGATAAGGCTGTTATTGTGTTGCAGACTTGACACTTAACTGCAAGGCATTAAAAGAGGGAATCAAAATTGTGAGAGAGAGCGAGAGAGAGCTTTTTTGATGGTGTCTCATATCATAATGCTCCATTACATGTTTATCAGTTACACAGTGAATACTGAACTTTAGCTATACTTTTTTTATCGCAAGTCGAACCATAATCGCAATATCTGGCAGAAAAATCGCAAATAGATTTCCCCCCCAAATCTATCAGCCCTAGCTGTGTGGCACAAAAGATCACCTCAATACAAAATATGTTCAGGTGTTGTTTTTAGCAAGGCTGGCGCAGGATTGGATTGATGGTGCACATTCAGCGTGCAGGAAATCTAAATCTTTTATTGACAAAATACATGGAGCTTATGGAATGCTGTCTCAATGGAGCGCTGCCATGTCCATGACATGCCTCAGCTTCACTCCTCACAACAACGCGTGAGGACCCTTACCAATGCAGAGAAAACATTTCCTGCCTCCTTCCAATCCTCTTTAAATCTAGTTGAGTGAATAGGTATGCTGCGTTTGCACACGGCACACGCACATAACACTGTCAGAACGTGTGTTCTGCCATGTATGTGAACCTCAGCGAGACCAGCCACCCTTGTCAAATCACTGAAACCAGTCGGCTGCATTTCCATAATCTCTGGCAAAGAGCTGGATGCAGGAACTTTTGATTCGTCCTACGAAGGTTGATACACCTTCCCGCTTTTTCCTAAAATGCCTCTTTTCAAATTTAGTGACAGTGACACACATTTTACAGGGAGCTGCCCAGTGTAACCACAGTTCTTTACTGGTGGCCACTTGCTGAATGGCCCCTGGCCCCTTGGCCCAAGTTTCCAAGAGGAAATTCACTTAACCTGGCTACTTTTGCCAGCCTGCTGGTCTCTGTGACCAGGAATGCATCTAGACAACTAACTATTCACAACATAAGACTGAGATTGAGGCATTTGTAATTAATGAGGATGACAGGGCATTGAGAAGAGGTCCTTGCAAGGTCTGAAAAAATTGCCTTAGCACTGCATGATAACATTGCAATAAGTGTAGAGTGATTTGAAAAGTCTGCCCTGCATTACCATGCAACTAGATTGCAACATTGACAATGATAAAAAGCAAGTACAATGTTACCTTCTTCATTCTTAAAAACCTAAAGAACCATTGTACTGTTTGGAAACTTATTAGTTGTACTTGGTAATATAGCATAAATGATTTGACATATGGACTATAGTAGGTAAAAGAAACTATAATGGCACTTCAAAAACTAATCTTCATCACAGCATGGTGTTTTAAAGGGATCTTTGTTCTGTGTAATAGTAAAGTAATAAAAGTGATACAATATGTTTCCCATCTGCTTTACAGAACACAGATGGATGTCACTTGAAATTAACAATTATTTGATGACCTCTTTCATGTAGAGGTATTGGCTACACTCAACCAGAGATACAATGTAACAGATCTGGAAATAAGTGTTGCATTTAATTCCAGGTACAATTTAAAGCACCTTAATCAAAGACTTCATAGCTTTCTGAAACTTCCTACTGTAAATTGTGAAAAACACTTTCAGAATATTGTTACTACTCCCTCATCAGGTCCACGTGTTTAGTTCATGTGTTTCAGAAAGATGCACTGCTTATCTACCACTGCTGTGATCTCCCCACATCTGTCTGGCAGCACAGGAAATCAGAGTATGTGGACCAGAAGGAGAGCAGACTCTCCCTCTGCTAGGATTATATTTGATTTAGCCTGCTGATTTTTTTTTAAAGCAGACCACAAAGAAGCACGAGTTTGACAAATATGGGTTTTTGATTTAAAATACAGAATTGTGCACATTTTCCAAAAAGATGATAGTATTCAGTGTTTTACTGAATGTTATCCCAAGCCTCTGCAACAGTGTTTAGAACATCAAAAGACACTATAGGCTTCAGTATGATTAAAACAAACACGATACACCATATTGTCCTACCATGTCTAAAAGCAAAACTGGTTACCTGTGGCCCCACTCAAAGGCTGGGTGAAAAGGGGTGAGATACATTTAACCCTCATGTTGTCCTCGGGTCAAATTGCCAAAAACAAAAGAGTTGAGTTGATTTTCCCACCCATTTCTGAGTCTTTTTTCTCCCCTCCCACAAATGCTCGGATTTGCTTTTGACTGAATGTTCAGCCCAATACTAATTCATTTTCTTGAGCAGAACGCTCTAATTGGCTAATGGCGGTAGCTAGCAAGCTTCTGTTGGCAAGGTGCTAGCGAACGCTCAACAACGCTCATCGACTTTGAAGAATTAAAAGCAACTTTTGAGAGAGTCAAATCAAAAGTTCACTGTTGCTATTTTAATGTACATAGTGCCATGGTTAGCACTGCTAAGCCCCAGTCATTACCGACAGATTGGTTTGTAGCTACCCACGCCCTAAAGCATGCCCTGCTTATCTATTATATATTACATAAATTGGACTCTAATTGGCAAAATCAACATCATGCTGTGTTGAAGAAGACTTAAACCTAACAATTAAGGCCATTAACTCACTAGGACAAACATTTAATGAGGTAATAAATAAAGTGAGAAGAAGGGTCATTTTCTCATATATAGAAAAATACTTCTATTTGCAACCAGTGGAGTCGCCCCCTGCTGGAAATTAGATAGAATGCACGTTACACGCATTGGCTGGACTTTTCAGGCCTGGTAATTGCCATTTGGAACGGTCACAGATTCCTACGGTTATACCACCTTTAAGTAGCGAATTGTTGGATTGTCAGCTTCAGAAATTGTCAAGACAAAGATAGTCACGTTGTTATAAATGTTGGTGTTGTTTTGTTGCCAATTTTCAATGGGATTGTAGATGCATTTAGTGTAGGTCTAACTCTTTTTTTTGTCTGAAGAACTGGTATGTTTCAAGTTCCACTTTATTTATCCTTAGGAAACAAAATTTTGTGTGCAGCAGGTTATCTAACAAAACACAAACACAGAAAAAAGCACCACCAGATGCCAACATCATCATAAACACAACACAGGACACAGATCAACACATCAATGGAGACACTCCTACCCCCAAAACCAATGACAGAATCCAATCGTAAAGTCAGCAGAGTCCCATCACACTGAATGATTTCATCTTCCTCAAAAGTCTCTGTTGGGCCTTTTTACAGGCAGCATCTGTGTTGCTCTCAAAATATAATTTGCTGTCAATGACGGCACCTATTTGTTTTTTGTCTACTGTCTCACCAGAACATGTTCTGAATAACAGTTTGTGAAACATTGTGCTGTGATCTACGGAAATCAATAATCAAATCCCTAATCTTGGAAACGTTGATAGACAGATAGAGGTTTTCACACCACCCAATGTTCAAACGGCTCACTATAACAGTGTCATCTGCAAATTTCACACAGTGCCTATTCTCATACTTACTCCTACTTACTCCTACAGTCATTTGTGTATAAAATAAAAAGCAACGTTAACATTAGTGGCAGATGGTTAGTAGATGGTTCCTTGGTGCAACAGGTCAAGCAGCTAAATTAGCTTCTGAAGAACAGATAGTTGGGAGTAGTTGAGAATAGTTTTACAACCAGAGGGTAATTCCGCATATGCATGCACGCCTTTCAATAAGACTTCCAATAAAATACATTGTGTCATAGATTTCATTCACTTTTGAAACTTTTTATTTAGTTTGTCATTTTATTGTGAAAAAAATTATTTTAATGAACATTTTTTGTCTGACAAAATTAATACTGTTAGACAATCTAACAAGCACTTCATTTATTAAGTTAAACTTATTGAGACCTTAATACTCTAACCATGTTAGGTTGCAGCTGTAATTACTTTCTAAAGCCTCCTGTTCCCATTTTGGTTAAAAGCAAAATGCGGCTTCAGTATTCTCTAGTAAGAAAGCAGTTAAAGCTAATAGACAGCAGAGCAGCCTGGGTTAGGAAGGAAAGAGGAGAAAGAAGATCAGAGAAGAGGAAGGAAGTTAGTTTCCTCTTTGTTCTGCACATAGCACACTGTAACATCTCCTGCTGCCAAGGAGCCACAAACTGTATGTACTGTACAGTGAATGAAATGTTTAACATTATCATATAATACATTATCCCCCCACACTACTGGATCATACTGCCCTAACGTAACATCACCTAACAAGAAGTAGCAAATGCATTTTGAATGAAAACTAGCTTTACAGAATCTTATTCTCAGTGGTGGAATGTAACATAATATACATTTACTCCAGTACTGTACTTAAGTACAAATGTTGAGGTACTTGTACTTTACTTGAGTCTTTTCTTTTCATGCCACTTTTCTACTTCTATCCCACTGCATTTCAGGGAGAAATATTCTACTTTTTCCTCCACTACATTCATCTGACAGCTTTAATTACTAGTTACTTTACAGATTTTTGGTTAATCACTTAGTTGATTTTCAGGACGGTTTTAATTCTTTTCCAGTTTCTAAAATGGGGGATTTTTCTGCATTGAATACTTTTCTTTCAAAGATTTTTTTTTTATTTTATTGAATGACAACTTTGCAAAAAAACAATTACTGTATAATGGAACATTACACATTTATTTTTCTTTTTTGTTAACCAGAACATACCCCCAGATCCCACCCTCCCATCCAGTTACAAAGAGACCTACAACAAGAAATTCCTACAAGAGATCACAGTTGAAATTATAATGCATAAAGGTTGAAAAGTTTAAGAATAGCAAAACAAAGTACACACCTTAAAATTAAAAACAACTTCAATAGAGACACAAAAAAATAAATCAAATGAAATAAAATAAGATAAAAGAGGAGAAGGGGTAGCTACTCTGATATTGTTGCAGTAGATTTCTCAAAAAATGTCAAGGAGCGCCATATTTTGTAAAATTTTTCCTCAGATCCCTACGTAGTGTATCGTATATTCTCTAGGTTCATACAAGACACAATGTCCCTAATCCAATGTGAAATCGTATGAAAGACCGCAGAACGCAGTCAAGGTGGGACACGTACAGTACATGTGAAAGAGTGACGTGATTTTACTAATTTAAATTGCACAAGAGGATGTTGGGCGGACATGGAGGTAGCGATCCAGGACTGAATCCCACATGTGATCCGTGAAAGCAGAACCTAGGTCCTGCTCCCACATGATTCTCATAGCTGCTAACGAGGGCCATGCAACTTCAAAATAAGGTTGTAAAAGACAGACATTGTGCCTCTTAATGTTGGTTTAACAGAAAAAAAACATGTCGAAAGGATTGGCTGTGGTTTATTAGGGAACTGGGGAATTAACTTCCATATATAATGCCTGATTTGTAGAAACCTGAAAAAATATTTTGTCAATTAAGGAAAACTAGCAAATAGATCATTAATAAATAAATCGCAGATGCATTTTAAGACTTTTCTAGGCCAGATCTTAAACGCACCATCCACCATCGAGGGAGCAAAGAAATGATTGGCTGCAATTGGGCTAAGAAGTGAATAAATCTGCAGTCCAAAATTCCTCCTAAATTGGGTCCAGATTCGGAGGGAATGCTTAATCATGTGATTGCTGTTGGGAATAGAAAAATAGAGTGGCAGTGTGGTGGAGTTGAGAAAAATATCTCTTAAAGAATTGTACATCATTAGGTGCGTAAACATTGGCAGAGATGACTGACTTATTGGAAAGTTTTCCTGAAACAATAATTAAACGTCCATTTTGTCCGATATTACGTTTGAGGGCTCAAAAGGAATAGTACTATCAATAAGGATAGCTGTGCCCTGGCCTTACACCTGTAATTGGAATGTAAAAGCTGTCCCCGCCAGCATTTAGATTGGTCAGAGTCATGTAAGTGGGTTTCTTGAAGTAAAACTATCCCAGCCTCAAGCCGCTTTAGGTGGGAGAAGAGTTTACCCCTTTTCACTTGGTGATTTAGACCCTTGACAGTCCAACTGATTAAATTCAGATTACCCTTCATCTAACTCAGTTACAGTGAGAATCAAAAGAGGCACTCAAGACAGAGTAGCAAACTAACGAGAAAAAGAAAATAGGAAAGAGAAAAAAAGACAAAAAAAAGGGGGTGGGGACATAAAATAAATGGAAATACAGCAGGTGGTGGCTTACCATCTAAACACCCAGTAAAGCCCAACCCATCCCACCCTAACCCCACCTAATGTGTTGCTAAAAACAGCAAACTCAGAAGGACCCTTACTAGTCTCATAACAAACATTCCAGGCCTTAATTTCTGAACTGTACTAGCTCCCACTCAATCTCGTACAATTCACCCCTTAACCGCCTGGCAACATAATGAACAATGATATACCCAGAAAACAGTTCAACTGAAAAACTAAACATAAATTCCATGCTCTTCCAGCTGATTCAAATACAAACAAAAAAGAAGGCCTGTATTAGGCAAGCAAACCAGCAGACTAGCCAAGCAAATTAGACAATGCAATACAGGCAGCAAAAAAAGAAAAAGAAAGTCACTCTCACCCAGCTGATTTTCTTATTCCAAAGGGCAAAAAAAAAAGGCATACGTAACATCAGTCTGAGAAATTAGCTGGGGGTATGAATAGAACATTTGTCCACAGTTGAACACTCAGTCAAACGAGTTTAATATAGACTCCCACCCAGGAGTAGAGATGAAGTTGGATCCACGTCCTCTCCCCGCTCTGGAGAGTGATGCACAGCTTCGCAGGAAAGAGGAGAGAGGATCGGAAACCGCTGAGTTTGGCCATGACCAATCCGGCTCGCCTTGTTTACGTGCCTCTCTCATGATCAAGTCTTTAATCCGGTAACGGTGAAAGCAGATGAGTGGTCCATCGCGCGGGCCAGGTTTGGGTGCCAAAGTGCGATGAGCTGCTTCCAGCTCCGGGGGAGAGAGGATACCTTGATCACCAAAAACCTTGACGAGAAGCTGGGAGAAAAAGGCGTTAGGGCGTGCGCCCTCAACTGACAATACGAACGTTCTGTCTCCGACTTCTCCTTTCCAAACCGATAGTTTAGTCTTCAGCGACGTGTTATCTTCCTGCAGTAAGAAACACGTAGCTCAAGTTGCTCCAGGCAACCGTAGACAGCTTCCGCATTCGCCTCGAGATCGGTTATACGTTGCTCCTGTCCTGAGACCACGGCCTGGCTCTTGTCTAGCTTAATGTCCAAGCTGGCGAAGGATGACGTGAACTCAGCGTCTATGGCTGCTCGAGCAAGACCAAAATTGATGTAGCCAATAAGCTAACACTAGCGTCGCTGCTAACGCTGTCCAAGGACATCTATAACTCTGCTAAGTCACTTTTTGCATTTTTCATTGATCTGGGCATTATTTTGAATGCAGTGTTGGTATTATTGGCAATATATGCACAGATAATTGATGAAAGTAGGGTTTAAACAAGAAATTTTGAAATTGTTAGTGGGAGCTAGAAGACGAACGCACCTGCTCCATGCTCGGCAACCCGGAAGTCCTGCATTGAATACTTTTAAGTTAAATATTTTCAGTACATTTTCCCAAGAGTGTATGGCTGCAGCCTGGAGCGTCCCATGTTATGCTGTCCCGTCGCATGCCATCCCGCCTGTTGCCATCCCCGAGCTTCTACTTTTCAAAATAAAAGCTTGAATCTGGAATAAAATAAACTCGCATCGACTATCATATGAATAAAATACTTAAAATATCTGTCTGTCTATAAAATAAATGCAGATATAGGCAAACTAAAAAAATTCCTTCTGCCATCCCACCTGGTGCCGTCCCCGAGCTTCTACTTTTCAAAATAAAATACTTAAAAAAAATATTTTTCAAAGTAAAAGCTTGGGTCAACTATTATGCTATCATGCTATATATTTTTTTAAATATTTAAAAAATATATGTTTGTCTCTAAAATAAATGCAGATTAAAGGCAAACTAAAAGATTCCTTTTTATGGCTGCAACTTGTAGCCTCTCCCATCATACCCTGTCGCCTAACATTTATTTTTGTATTCTTATTCTTGTGTGTGCAAATCCTTGTTATCCCTCCTCAGGAAATCCCGCCATTAGTTGGCAGAAATGGCTGCTTCGCTGATGCAATTTTCATCAAATGTAGGCTATGTTAATATCAGGGAACACCACAACAATAACATTCAGAAATGAGCAAATATAGCTGTTTAGCATAAAAAAGAGGCCAAATAGTTGAGTGCAGAATGTAAAAAAATATATACCGGTAGTAATGGCAGTGGCGCCGACAG
Source organism: Percina caprodes (assembly GCA_013375575.1). Taxonomy (NCBI): domain Eukaryota; kingdom Metazoa; phylum Chordata; class Actinopteri; order Perciformes; family Percidae; genus Percina; species Percina caprodes. The sequence goes on from JABXJD010000216.1 coordinate 67,073, forward strand.
GATTATGTTTCATAGTATGCACAGAAACAGCCTGCCGGCAGAAGCGATTAACTGCGCCAGAAATCAGCTGTTCTTAATAGCTGTTCTTTTAATATTTAATGTGTATGACAGTGTGCTGTCAGCGTGCTCACAGCAGACAGCTGTTGGCAAACCTGTATGAAGATAAGAATAACATGATTTCTCTGTGTGCCATGTAAACATATCCTGAAAATGTTCAAAAAACTGGATAAGCCTCTTGAACGCAATATTCATGTCCATGTTAACACACCTGATTCAAACAACATGCAATAGCTCCGTCCGTGCAGCAATACTCAGAATTCATTGTTATCATTAGATGTGTAGCACGTCTCACAGAAAAAATTATGCACAGTGCATCCAGGATTACGGCTTTTATTAGTCATTTTATTTTAAGTAAAGGATCTGAATACTTCTTTCATCACTGCTTATTCTTCTCTTTAGTCTGGCCTAACGCTGTATGTCTCTCTCCCCGCCCCTCCCCAGACCATTCTGCCAAAACTTACACAGTCCATCACATCACAGAAAACCAGTCAGAGGATGGAGGAGCTGAAATGGTCCTGGAAACCATAGAGGCCACTGTGGCCAAACCCATTGCCACCACTGCTGTTCCCACCACAACTACTACTACTACCACCACCACAACCATTGGCACCACAATTACCACCACTACTACACCCACTACCATCACTACACCAAGTACACCAGCATCTGAAAGACCTGCTCCGACCATTGTGCTGGTGCTGGACAACTCCAACAACAACAGTCGGCCCACCCTTCACAGAGCAGGTAAATGGACTGTTCTTATATAGCGCTTTTCTAGTCTCAATGACTACTTTTACATAGTACAGGAACCATTCACCATTCACACACATTCATACATTGTGGCCAAGGCTGCAGTACAAGGTGCCATTTGCTCATCAGATAAACACTCACACATTCACACTCCAATGAGCAGCATCAGGGAGAAACTTGGGGTTTAGTGTCTTGCCCAAGCACACTTTGACATGGGACTGCAGGGACAGGAATCCAACCACCAACCTTCCGATTGGCAGGTGACCATTCTATCACTGAGCCACAGCGCTAAATACTAGTACTGTCATGACCACCCAAATTGAGAGTGTATGGAAACACTTTAGAGACAAGTCAAGTCAAGATCAAGATCAATGCAAGGCGTGGCCAAGTCAAGACATTGCGAGTCCCACACTGCATGACATACTTCAAAATCAAAGGGATTCCTCAAATTGATCTGAAAGATCCACATTCCCATAAAAACACCCACAGAAAACAAATGAAGATTTTTTTATTTCTTTTTTTAGCCTTAGATTTGATTGACATCTCTTCCCAGACAGCCACAGCTTATTCTCCTGTCTCCCAATACTTTAAATTACATTTCAATTATTTCTAACTAGAAATGGGTCAAGTTATTAGTTGCATTTGTTGCAGGAAATTTTTACATTAAGTCACAATAATGATGTTAACACATAAATCAGAAAAAACATGCAAAGGCAAAGAGTGGCTGTTGTGGGCTTGACCGGTCTTGACACACACACACACACATACACGTATTAAAATCCTGAGTATTATTTAAATAGATAGATAGATTTTTATTGATCCCAAAAATGGGACATTACAGTGTTACAATGCGGTGGTTGTGGGAGGGAGACCTTCAAACTTGGTCTTGAGACCAAGACCGATCTCAAGTACTACAACACTACTAAATACCCCTCTGTGATTAAGCTCAGTCCTGTGTTCTCAGGCTGTGACTGCAGTGACAGAGGCTAAAAGCGGATAGGTTCACTCTGCCAAGAAATGTATCTGCGTGAAATCGATTTACGCCCATGTTAATTCTCTTCCATGCATACATGTTGAATGTGCTGCTTGTTTCTTCCAGGGAAGATCCTAAACTGTGAAGGGACTCTAGCATCCATTGACCAGCCAGAGAAGCAGCACAGTTATGGGCGCAATGAGGGAGCCTGGATGAAGGATCCCCTGGCTAAAGACTCCAAGATCTACGTCACTAACTATTACTATGGCAACAACTTGGTGGAGTTCCGCAACCTGGAAAACTTCAAGCAAGGTGTGCTTATTGTACCAACAAAATGCTAGGCATATGTACATGATCAAACAGTGTCCTACTTTATTTCAATACAGCAAGTGCCCCATTGCTGAATAGACCACTACAGTACAATGGTCATTGTACAAGCTCAATGGTGTTTTTTGCCTTCAACGTCGCCTTCCAGGTAGCTAACCCTAACCTTAGCCCTATACATACCCATTTCGTTGCATGGAAGGAGACGTTGGGGGCAAAAAAACAGCAAACACCATTATACACTGTGACCAATCTTTTCTTGGGCCATTATAGTCCTAATGTGTTATATTTTTGAGGAGGCGGACAATAGCTATGATATGGCCTATGGCAGATGTTTTTTAACTGTGAGGCAAGGCTCCCTAAGGGCGGTGCAGTAAAGTTGAAGGGAGGGGAGGCCCAGAGGGAGGCAAAGATACTGCATGAGATCAGCAGTGGCAGTGATACACAACTCATGGAGGCAAGTACAGTATTTTAACCCTCATGTTGTCCTCGGGTCAAACTCGTTTTCCTATATCAGTGTTCTTTTTAACTACCCAATTGTAATTACCCAAAATAACATGATTGATTTCACACAATGCTCTTTGGCAAGTACAAATCTTGAATTTCATTAATTTTGAGGTGTCTTATTCAATTTGATTCAAATTGAAGTGCTTTTGAAATAGTAATGAGTAAAAGTTGACATATTCCAGTCTGTGAATATCCATCAACATACATTCCTTTAATTTTAGCCTAAATAATTCCTAATTTCTGCTTTTCTAATTTAAACATTAGGTATAATTTCCTATAAATGAGGTTTATTGACCATAAATTCCAAAAATAACTGAAAAACTAAAGTTAATAACTTAGTCTTAAGTAGTGTTGAAAACGTCAAAAAAGGGACAAATATTGAAAAAAAGCATCAAAAGTGTTGAAAAAAGGTACAAAAACTTAAGAAAATCATCAACAAAGTGTTGATTTTCAATTTTGACGGGAAGACAACACAAGGGTTAAGTAGCAAAATGAAATGTTAAGCAATTAAATTAAATGAGCAACGGAGGAGGCTTTCTTGATTCAGTTAGAGGGCTTTTACAGTATCAGACTTTGAAAACTCTGGTCTACACCATAGCTTTGAAACCTAAGCACATGCTCTAGTCTCGCATTGCCAGACCTTCCTCTACAGCGCTGCGGAGGGAGGTCTGGCAAGACCACACAGCATTCCAGGATGGGAGAAACATGTGCTCTGGTTTATTGGCATTTCTTTAAAACAATCAGAGCCGCCCATCGTCAAGTGCTAAGCCCCGGACGCAATGGCAGCGCCTCTTCAAAATAGCCTCAGGAAGGAACTTGTTTTGGTGGAATATGTGTACCTTCAAAAGTTGTTTTAATCGTGCAACAGAAAACTCAGATTGGACAGATAGTCTAGCTAGCTGTCGGGATTTACCCTGCAGAGACCTGAGGAGCAGGTAACTGTAGTCCTCGTAAATCCACCGGAGTTTAGAATACCAACACAAAGAAACAGGTGTGGGACATCCAGCAGAATTTCCTGCGGCACCTGAACAATCCCGAAAGTGGAACGTTGTCAATATAGACTATGCAGTATGTGCTTTAACCCCTCAGCCCACAACCAAACCTTCTCAGTCTAAAGTGCACATTATTCTTACCTTCTTTGAATAGCCACAGGGATCTGGGTTGCATGTATGGATGCACTGTCTGCATCTGCAACAAACTGGTCTAACTCTAGTTTCACCCTGTTTTAATGCATAGCTGTGTTTTCACTAATACCATTGATGACATTGATTCATGTTGATTATCCAATGAGCTCTGTGAGATTGATGAGATCTGTGGAATGCAGGTCGTAGTTGTATCATGGCTCCAGTGGGTGGGTAAATCAACTTCTTTCACATCCAAATCCACTGAAGAATTGGATTACACTCTCTAAGAGAGTCAAGATGATCTCCCCTCGTAAAACTTGGCTTGTTGATCTAGATGTGTTTGGACAATGGGCTTTCTAAATGCACTTACATGCGAGGAGTCCTGCGGTGTGGTGAGCCTACAGCTGTGTGCGGATGACTAGATTTTTGGAGTGGCGGTGATGCCTGCTGTTCTCTGTGCTCTGGCCTTTCCTTTGAACTGGGCATAGCGGAGAGGGATTAAGAGTGTGGGTTGGCCTTATAGACGGGGATAGTGGCGGTGGGGTGGGGGTGTACTATTGCACGTTGTTTTTGACCTTGGGCTGGGCTTTCCATTTATTATCATTATCTAAATCAAACTTCCTGAGGTTGGAAGGTTAGGATAGCAGATGGAATGTGATTAGAAAATTACACCTACAGTACACAGAGTGTTTGTTCAGGAGTGAACTACTAAACACACTCTGTCACTGTCACATGAAGTGTGTGTGCACAGTCTGGCATTGTCAAAACATTGTCATTTCTACACAAATAGCCAGCTACCAAGCTACATGCATAAAAAAGTGTGGATGAGCATGACACAGCTGTACAGGTTGTTAAAAGTTAACTCACAGAAATAACAATCTTGAATCAGTATAGTTTTGTATTGTCTTGGAAAGCATTTAGTTACCTCAAAGCAACTACAAATGGTGATGACTGAAAATGGCATTGGTAGGATGAATATGGCACTCGCTACTGATCAACTAGGACGACATTGACGTGAATCAGCTCATAGTTCAATAAAATAAGGGAGACCACAAATAGTTAAGGATTCAATTGAAATCAATGTATTTAATCCAAATTAAATAATACTTCAAACCAACCCAAACCAAAAAAATATATATATATATATATATATGCCGTCAGTGCTGTGAAGAGCATGCCAAACCTGTAGGTGGCATTGTAACGAGAAGCTCAAGCCCACGTTAGCCAATCAGAATCCCGAAAATAGCAACAGCAACAAATCACTTCCTCTCTCTTGTCGTCCTCACTTCATCAGTCACTAAAACTTCCGTTTGTCTCAGTTTACATGCAAACGTGCAAACAAAGATTTGGAGGCTTTAGAAAGACTTGTTTTTAGAGGCAAATTCTCCATTTGCGTGTAGACGAAGGGTACAAACGTAGAGAAATGTCCCTGTTTGTCAAAATAACCACGTACATGTAAACATGGTCTAGGTATCACAAGGCAATCATGCAGACTGGATTCAGGTGTGGCTGATTCTCCAGCTGCAGGGAAAAATACCAAAGAGCCACACACAAAATGGGAGGGTCATCACAAGCATAAATGAGCCTTTAGCAATTGTTAAATGTATTCAGAGCATGGATTTAACTACCATTAACTAAGAAGCAGAGGAACACATAGTACAGTATATGCCTCTGAAAGACACAGACACTGTGATTAAACTGTACTGCTTAATCCTAAAGACAGAATTCATTAAATGCTTCTAAGTCATCAAAGTCTCTCGAACCTTCTTCACATATCCAGAGTCGAGCTGCTTCTGATTTTTCCACAACACTGACTAGCTAATTGGCTAGGTATCATAAGTTGACATGACAAGATGGAAACTATTAAAAGAAGGTGGGGCAGAATAAAACGAATACAGTCTGACATTTTTTGGGGCCACAATGGAGCAGGCGCTGGTGATCACAGACACTTCCAGATAGGCAGTTATTGTCCTTAATGTAGGCAGTTGCATCTGAGGAGAAACAGTGGTCCGTTTTGAGCAAGAGAATGTGTTCATTGGTGAATGAGAGTAGTGTATTCACCCATGCTTTATAAAAAATAAACAGTTATGAAAGCTAATGTAATATTCTTGTTTATCGTAGGCCGATGGAGCAACCTCTTTAAACTGCCTTACAACTGGATAGGCACAGGCCATGTGGTTTATAATGGAGCCTTCTACTACAACAGAGCCTTCACCAAGAACATCATCAAGTATGACCTGAGGATGCGATATGTGGCGGCCTGGACACTGCTGCATGACGTGGTTTACGAAGACACCACCCCCTGGAAATGGAGGGGCCACTCAGACATTGACTTTGCAGTGGACGAAAGTGGCCTGTGGGTGATCTACCCTTCCATTGACTACGACTACAACCAGCAAGAGATGATCATCATCAGTAAACTGGATCCTGGGGACCTGTCATTGAAAAAGGAAACAACCTGGAGGACAGGCCTCAAGCGAAACTCCTACGGAAACTGCTTCATCATCTGTGGTGTCTTGTATGCCGTCAATGTGTACAACCAAAAGGAAGGTGAGGTGAACTATGCTTATGACACCCACACCAACACTGAAGCCATCCCACGCCTGCCATTCACCAATGAGTACTCCTTCACCACCCAGATTGACTACAACCCCAAAGAGAAGGTTCTGTATGCCTGGGATAATGGACATCAGCTCACATATCGGGTAAACTTTGTTGACCAGTGAGCACAGCTAGCTTGTGCTCATTGAAGCCTGCCAGTATGGCACCTAAATAAAAAGATGCTCAGTATTTGACAGTGTAGAAGCAGCCATATTGGACTCAGCCTTCCAGAACTAATGCACACTATTCACCTGACCTCACAGTGTACCAAAAATACATGTCTCAAATGTGTACTGGGATGTGACTGTACAATATGTTAATAGAATGGAAAACGAACAGTGAAAATAATCTCACAGTTTGAGTTGAAGACTCGTCGGGCAGATTTTAGGAAAGCAAAGAGATTTCTTTATATGTTCATTTATGACATGTCAGCAGGCTGGCTAACTAGCAGGACAGATATAGCTATAAAGGCTTAGTTTTAAGTTGACATAGCATGTGTTACATCATGTGTTACGGTAGATTTTGTGTCCAATTTTCTTTACAGTGGAGTCATTTAACGACCAATATACACAGAAGACATGATAACATCGTTGAAAAACTCTTTCAAATTTGAACTTCTAAATGTGTTATATTGAAAGAGACAGGAAAACTGCTAATGAGACAATATTGATTTTTTAAAATTGTTACCAAGACGCACATTGAAGAAGTAAAATAGTCAAGTCATTGAGAATATATCGTCCTGTGGAAAGAGAAAAAAAGAGAGTTCAGTCAGAGACAAGAATGTCAAGAAATTGACCATACAGTATATGGCAGAAAAGGCTCTGCTCTTTGAAGGAACTCTTAAATCATTCAAGCAGCAATTAGGACAATACTGGGATAAATAATCTCCCCTGACATACCCACACATACATGATTTTAAATCTCAGTGAAGTCATTGATACGTCGCATAAAATATTAAATGAAGTTAAGTGTTCACACAATTCAGTAACATGAGCTATTTAAATAAGCTGGATACATGGTTAAACATAAGCTCCTACCAGTGGATCGCCGTGTGTACTTCATCCATAGCAATCCCACCGATTGGTCTAAAAGCATCCCAGTTTGAGAGTAAATGCTGTAAACATTTTCTTTGTAAATCTTTAAAATCATTCCCTGAAAGAACCAAGCATGCATACCTTATTGCACGAGCCAAAAGTGTTTAGCTTGCTAGCTTGATTGTTGTTGTTTCCCGAAACAAACGGAGTTTGAGAACGGCAGCACACAGAGAGTGGAAGGGGATTGACATCCGGCGCAGGAGCCACGTGCATGTCAGGCAATTATTCTGGAGAAGTACTTACATAAACCAGACTGACCAGTAGCAAACCGCCTTGACAGTGCTGACTTTTGAGGACAGGAAAGTCTAAAATTGAGGTATCTAACGTATTAAGCTGTTTTATCAACTTTTTATTTCCCTCCTCTGTCAGAGTGTAAACTGCTGCCTAAAACAGACAGTTATGAGACAAGAGTATAAGTACATCTCTTGAATAAACTGTGAGAATGAGCTATTATGAGTATAATATAAGCAAGTCAAACAGCAAATAGGCAGCTTTCCAGCTACATAGTCCTGTGAAAAGTCACTATTTCAGCAAGCATCTAGCTCTGACGATTTCATGAGGAACTTCCCTTCCCAGGTATTAAAGGACATGCAGTGTAAGACACACTAAGTTAGATCTCTTCAGTTTTAAGATAGGATAACCTAACTAGCTATAAGTAGCTAACCATCATGAGGCTTCCTAATGTTAGATACCCAGTGTTTAAAGCTTCAAATATTTCTACACAGCAAGTGTTACTTGGCTCCAACCCCTATCATTTAACTCAATCAATGAGATTATTTCTGCCTCCAGAGTAGTTCTCCTTCTGAGAATGTGTGTATAACTTTACTATCAACGGTCAATCAATTTGCCTTTCTACTCCATCCTTTCACCAAGCACTTTGATCATTGATTATTATTCCGGCCTCATGATGATTCCTGTCTTTTTACCATTGATGTTGTTTTGAGGGATGTGTTGAATATATTATGAACCCCCAAAACAAAACAAGGTACACAATTTATTAAAAGCTTAAGATTTAGAAAAATATTTACATGAATTCATTTGCCAATATAATACCACTTTTTTTCTAATTTCCATGCATCTTGTTGAATTTCTATATTGTTGTATTCAAATATGCAGCTTTCATCATTAATAACAGTTGCCTAACCCCTACTTTTGTTGTACATTTGTAATTGAGTATTTGAACATTATCACCTGAATGGAAAAAACCATGTGATCACCTGTAATGTAACTACTGGTAACTCTTGGCCTGATGCTAATCATAATTGCAATGACCCTTATTTGCATGATAGGTGGTAAATATGGAAAAGCCTTCTTAACGCCTGTGATCAGTCTTGCTTTTCCAAAAGGTGCACTGTTCCATTACCTGTGCCATCTTCAATAATGAACACCATCAACCATGAATGTTTTTTATTTGTGATAATGACTGACAGTACCGTGTGAGCACATAATGACGAGGTAAAGGGGCTTTAAAACCCATGAGGTAACTCTTACCATATTGTTGTTTTGGTCTTGTACACTATTAACAATTTACAACCACATTAGCTTGTTCTTTAAATATCATGAGTGTTTTGTTAAGTTTATTCATAAAAAGGCATGCTGATTGCAATAAAGTAATTTGTTCAATTGCAAGGTCTTTATACAGTACATAAATAATAATGTCATGAAATGCAACACTTGAAACCAGCTGTGTGTTTGTCCGTCTATGAGAAGAAAATTCCATAAAAGTCTGTTGCAAATCTTACAGTATAAGTCAATCTGCAGTGTCCCTGTAAAGGCCATGGGATAGCATGACTCGCCTTGCCCAGCTCATGTTGAAGGGACGATGACTCAGATCTTCTGATTTCTGGAGTACAATGCTCTTAAAAGCTGGGTTTAGTTCTGGGGTAAAGGTCACCAAGCTCTGCTTCATCTCAATCCCAAAATACACTCAAAGGAGCTGCATTTGGACGTGGCCGCCTAATTTCTTGGCTGGAAATTTTAAAATCTTGAACTTTAGCTGCAAGTCATGCTATTCTGGAGGGAGACATTGACATAGACCAAGAGCTATATAACTAGTGGGTGTGGTAGGTCCATGCATGTGGTCCTCATTTTGGAAGTTCTTAGTGCACTGTTCTTTTTTGCACACACATAATGAGGTTTATTAATGAGTGCAAGGCAAGGCTGTAGGTTTGATGAGTGCAGCACTAATAGTGTGTCCAATCATGAACTCTGTCACGAAATGTTGACATTTAGTTGTAATAGAACAATGATGTCCACCACAGCCGTGGTGATGAACACTGACAACTCACATGACCTATGCTCCTTCAGTCCCTGTGCCTCATAGCAAACACAAAGGCTATCCTGTTGCAAAATCAGGACTCATCTTGATCCTGCTAACATCAGCAGGGCCTCTTGTTCTTCACCATCACATACTCATCATGTACCGTCATGTGCTCATAGTGGCCGGGATGTAAAGCCTTTGTCCCCATGTTACATGCCACTGTGAAGCCAGAAACTCCACTATTGAGCCACATAATTCATGTTTAAGAAATAATTGGGTTAAAGAGGCTCTCCTTGACTCCCTCACAGGCCTCTGCAAGAACGTCTGTTGCATGATTGACCAACATTTACAGATCAACCCGTTTTCATTCACAACTCGTAAAATACTGACGCTTGGTTAGTGGGTCTCAATATCAGATACCGATGCAAAAATCACCCTTTAGCGTCTGTATGCAACGCACCAGGCAGAGCAGCAGCTCAACTGAGGTGCTGGAATTGAGAATGTGTTGTACAGATACACACCCAGCACTGCAACAATTCATCAGGACCTTTGCATATTAGTCTCATAAAGAAAAGCTTATACATCCAGCCAAGAATATGCCAAAGTCTTGAATTGTGGAGTCGGGTTGCATGACCCATGACTTTAGACTTGACTTGACAAAATCTCTAAAGAATTCCAGCTCGACTTTGACTTATCACAAATGACTTATGGCTTCCTGCCTTTTGATTTAGATTGACTTGAAATTCTCACCAAGGCCAAAAATGAGAAATTCTGTTGTAAAAAATGTATTATATCGCGAATCAATCAGTTGCACAAGCAGGAGGAAAGGGGCTGTTTGGCAATGCAGTCCAGCACATTATCACATTCAGACAATTAAGCATTACTTTATCAGACTACTACTTTGCATCTTTCTGTAATTCAAATTGCAAACTTTGGCAGATTATTTCAGCTATTCAACTTACTTTTAGCTGTTGTCTTGTTGATGCTCTTTGTACTGCCCAATGATCATTTGTGAGGTACAATGTTTGTAGATTCAATGAGGGATTCAAACCTAAATTCATTTATTGATCCCCACCCTTAATCCAAGGTATAACACATCAAAACACACCTGAAAATTTTGCATTTAATTATCCTTAAATGTACATGAAAGTAATAAATACAAATTTAAAAAAGCAATCATTTCTGTAAATGTACTCATTCGTACACTCCCATTCTTGTATCTGGTGAGGGGGCATAGTGACTTGTTTAGGATTCAAACCCAATATTTAAGACTTTGCAGAGGACGAAAGCACTAAAAAGTACTAATACTTTGATGAAATATTACTCAAGTAAAAGTAATAAGTAGTTCATTTAAAATGTACTTTAAGTAAAAGTTACTTTGTTACATTTAAAAGAACTGTAAAATGGGGGGGGGATCTCTCCCATGTAGTGAAAATAGATAGACCCCTTGGGTCATACAACCAAAACTATTTTGTTTTTAATTAAAGAAATATCTATACAAATGTATAAACACCTATACAAATGTATACACATGTAATAACATAACACATGTCACACATGACATTTCATGCTACAATCCTCTCCAAAAAAACTGAGCTCTCTCTTTACCATTTACACTGCTGACACATTTGACTAAAGCTCACAGCCCAGACTAGCAGCTAGCTTCTACACACCTAAGTAGCCCGTATGAGCTAATTAGATGTATTCATTTAGCCAGTGTCCTACATATGTTGTCCTACGGGTTGCTAGTGCTAGATAAAAATTAGTAATGCCACAAAAAATGTTGTTTTGCGGATGGTAGGCAGCCTAGATGCTGATCATTCATCACTGTAGTGCAGGGGTTATTAACAAAATTTTTCCAAGGGCCAGAATTTTTTTAAGCAGACACTTGGACTTTCAAATGAATAACATTTAATTATTATTATTTATACCTAATGTGCCTTCTTGTTAGAAAAGTTCACTTTCTGATTTCTGAATTAATCCTATTTTTTACATGGATTTGTGTAAGCAAACTCCTAAAAAACATGGAAACTCTATATTGATAACTGGCTCTTTAACTAGAAAAAGATCTCAGACTAGAAGGCAGTTGACTGAGGAGGGATGGTTAAAGTCTGTGATTACTGAAAGATTGGTGAAAAATGCTTCCAGAAAGAAACAGCTGTTGTCAGGTAAAAATGTCACTGTCAAAGAGGCTGAACCAAAAAGTTGAAGTAGGAAAGTCCAGCTTTAATGATGAATGGACTGCTAAGCAGGCTAGCATTCGTCATGTAAGCCTCATTTGCAATGAAACAATGCTGTTGCAAAATAATACAACCAGCATCATCATCAAGAATGAAGAAGGCAAACATAACAGTGTGTTATTCATGTGCATATTAAGTAGCCACATGCATATTTTGTTCTAATTATACATCCATAAATTTACCGCTACAGCAGAGAGGATGGTTCGTTTAACTTTAGAATTTGTCCAAATTTCAAGATTGCCGGCAAACTAAGATAAACAGACTGCAAACTCCCAGCTTTTACTAACAAAGGTTTTATTGTAGCCTACTTAGTTACAGTAACAATACTAGCTTGAGTTCATCTGCTCCAGCGGCTGTTGGTAATCGTCTTTGTATCGTTCCCAGTCAGGTAGGCTACTGTGTGTTTTAACGCACACGTCTTGGCTCAGCTGTGTGTGTGTGGAGCACGGGCATTGCTGTACAGAATCATTTGAATAGAGATGCAAATACAGGGGGAGGGGGAGGGGAGGGGGTTTACCCTACCTGTGTAATGTTACTTGCTCTAAATCAAGCCCCCAGGAACAGCACCATGTCTGAAAGGCACCATGGGCTTGGCAGATAACGGTGGTACTGCACCCCATAAAGGCCCAGAAAGACTTTTCACATAGACAATACATGGCAAAAGAAACTTATATATTTCAGAGGATAATTTTTTGGGGGGGTAAATTACCAGCTTGAACACTTAAAGGGTCCTTGTTTAAAACTTCACAATTTTAAGATTTTAACATTCACTAGTAGCCGAATCCAGAGTTATTAAACTAGGCTTGATGAACACGCATAATGCAGACCCACGGGACAGCACCCGCCCATGTCGCCCTGCACCAAGGGGGTAAACGGGCGTCCACGAAGCGTATGCCATTTTAATGCTACAAAGCACTCACCCGCCATCAGCATTTCATTGACTGCCAGTCATTATGGCTCCACTTTGACAGTGAATAAAAACTAAGTTGTCCATTGATCATTTCTAAAGAAACACAACACTGTATAAAAGGCTCCTTTACCTTATACCTCACATTATGTCTCCGTAGCAGATGTTTTTGTAAAAATAGGCTAACGATTGTGTCGTAACAACGCAACTTGCTGTTGCATAGTCAACAAATCACCATATTGTCAGGAGAAGCACGCAGACAGTTTTGACTTACATCAGCTGTTTAGGTATAATTACTAATGTTAATTGACATTTTAGTTACCAATAATTAACCTGTGCCTATGTTATCTCTTAACATATATGCTTTCCATCTCTGCAAGATTCAGAATGATTGAGAATTCCCTTGGCACAGCTACAAGAAGACAACTTTCAGACGGTTGCTCACGTCACATCACACGTCGTCAAGCTCAGTTGGAGGCTGCACAGTAATGCTCAGCTATCACTGGCAAAGTGCTTCTAATATCCTTCACTAGTTTCTGTCCAGAACAATCTGTTGGTCCATTTATTTAAATGTCTATGCCCTGAACTGGGCACGCTCATATGACGGTTCTCCCAAGGTTCTGTAGCTGTAATGGATATAGCTAATGGTTGTAATTCACCTTGTGTTCTATTACATCCATGGTATTATCTTATGATACATCCGAGGGATATATGGATGTATGTACACTGTAAAGCCTGTTACGTGGATGTAAAGTCATTAGCATTTCCCAAACTGCCGGGGCTATCGGCTAGTAGCTAACATCAGCGATAACTAGCATGGTTGTATTATGAGAAGGGTAACACAGCTAACATAGCTAGCTATATGACTACATAACAGTACTACAGACATAGTAGGACTGTATGCTGTAAAGCCTGTTACTTGGATGAGATATGAAGCCATGGATGTATTAAGGGGAGCTCTGTTCTCAAAACTGCAGGCAAATATTAGTAGCTAGCGCTAGCTCGTAGCTAGCTAGTAGTACGACATAATGATTAGCTACTTGCACCTTGGTTGCTTAGCTAAATAAATCCATTGTTTATTTAGCTAGATAAGCATTTAAACGATCAGGAACAATAAAAATACAATGTTTAATGTTTGTGAATATTTTAGAAATGGCGAGTTCATGAGTTTCGCCATTTATACCAACAAACTAGCTATACTTGTAAGACAGAGAAGCTCATGAACGAGCATGTTGCTACTGGTTGCTACGACAACACAAACTGTTGCGCACTTTTGAGCACTGACACTGGTGTCATACTGAAATTTGTGAAATCCATGAAATAATAAACTTATCTCATTACAAACAAAAACAGAAGATGGGAATCATCTCATTTTTAGCTTTTTAGTTTTAGCTATCTATGATGGTTTGATTGCTAACGTTAGCTCAAATCGCCATTCAACTGACAGCCTTTGTTGTGTTGGATTGCTACCATGTAGCCAACAGTGAACAAACTTTGTTAAGTAGGTCCATTTTTACTATATTGACATTACAGAAGTCTCTTGTTAGCATCTTGTATCGTACTTGTAGCAAAGTGTGTGTGACTCAAATCTGCACTTGACTTACATTGGGGCGTGACAAGCACTCTCACTGGAATATATGGGGCTTCCCGCCGAACACTGTTCCAGTTATCTTAATACATCCATGCTCTAAATGCTTGAAATGCTAGAAATACCAGAATGCATTTGATGACGGTTCCGAGCGCGATTTCTTCTTTTTTTACGGATGGGATTTGTAATGTAGCGAAATACAGTACTTCTCTCAAAACATAATTAAGTGCATTTTAGATTACCAATTTTAAAAACTACTTGAAAAATACAAAATGCACAACAAAACTTCTCAATAACATGAGTAAATGTATTTCATAATTTTCCACCTTTGGGACTTGGGACCTGAATTGGTGCATGCTGGTGCTGACTTCATAGTTCATAAATGAGACTTCGTTACTCAAAAAACACTGGCCTTGTCCCACCTCTGCCAGAATCATTCAATCAAGGGATTTCAAGGGATTGAAACACCAGACGTGAAGATTTAATGATTGACATGGCATCAATCACAAGCTTTCAAAAAGTGTAAAGCACTCCAGTGTGATACATTTTTCACATGGATTGAATATAAATTTGCAGAATCCCACAAGGTTTAAATTTGGAGCTCTCCTTAATAACATATTGCAAGCACATTAGTGCATTCATTAAAGTATGTGTAAACGGAAATGGGGCTTCTGGCAGCTCAACAGAATGTAGAAAGAACTTCAAAGTGACTTTAATTAAGACCCGTTGGGCTATTTCCTGTCACTTAAGAGAAAGAGTTGGCTGAACAGGATGTGAGAGCAGAGCAAAGGCAGCGAACATGCAGCACCATCCTTTTCAAAGCTGCATGGAAACCTCTGCTTGGTCAACCTTCTGTCAATCCCCTGAGCTTTATGGAATCTCATATGTAAAACAAAGCCCTAATACTCAATAACAATCCAATAATGGAGTGCTTTTCTCATCTATTGTAGCTGACGCACACTCAATAATGTCTCATGCTCTTTGCAGAGGGGTTTTCCTGTGGTTTAGGCTTGCGACCAAGCAGCACACCAAAGAAGGCCATTGTACGAGATACAATGGAGGCCTTTGGAAATCATGGAGGAGTGGTGTGTCTAAGGACCTCACAACAACATTTTGTAGCAGAGGCGCTGACAAAGATGCCCCAAAACACCCACAAATAGATTTTTTTGGGCAAAAACACTGAAAGGCATAGATAAATCTCAACAAAGATTATTTATAATGGGGAACTAATTTTCTAAATATACATATACTGTATAAAGTCACCTTGATGAAGTGTTGATCTCTTGCCCCTGCTTCACTTAGATCTTAATATATTAGTCATTCAGATGATTAGATTAGATTTGTTTAGATTCAACTTTATTGTCATTACACATGTACAGGTACAAGGCAACAAAATGCAGTTTAGGTCTAACCAGAAGTGTAATAGCAGCAAGTGCAGGATATACAATGGTTCCATAAGTGCAGGACATGGATATGTACTGAATAAATATAGAGATGATTACTATTATAAACAGAATTTGACAGATAGATTTGTCCTATGAATATAATATATAGATCACTAGTATTGTGAACAAAATTTAGTTGAAAATGTACTGAATATAATAAACAGGTGGATATTACTATAAATAGAATTTTTACAGATATATACAATGAACATAATATATAGATGGTTGTTACTATAACAGAGTTTACAGGTGATTATGTACTATAAATATATATACAGATGGCTATTACTATAAACAGAATTTTTACAGATAGATATATATAATAACTTAGACTAAAATGACAACGGATTAAAGGTAGTACAAATAAAGTTTAGACAGAAACTATCCAAATTAAAGTGCAGTGGAAAGTAATTGCATATTACAGTTAAAGTACGGTATTGCAAATGTATATGTAAACAAATGGTACTGTAAATAAACAGTCGGCAGTGCAAATTGATATTCTAGTTAAGGTAAGTAGTGCAAGATGCATATTTAAACAGTTGTTACTATAATAACAGTCAGCAGTGCAGGTGAACATTATAGTATTGCAAATAACAAAATGGAGGCAGGTGTGAGGAGGGAGAGGAGAGTCTATCAGTATATGAGGGGAGTGGGATCAATGAGGATTAGAGTTCAATAAAGAGACCGCTCTGGGGAAAAAAATTTCTTTAGTCTACTGGTCCTGGTCCGGAGGCACCTGAACCGCCTGCCGGAGGGCAGGAGAGAAAACAGTCTGTGGGCTGGGGGAGAGGAGTCCTTAAGGATGCTGCGAGCTTGATGCAGACAGCGTTTCGTCTGGATGTGCTCGATGGCGGGTAGTGGAGTCCCAGTGATGCGCTGGGCGGTTTTCACCACATGCCGCAGTGCCTTGCGCTCTGCAACAGAACAGCTCCCATACCACACTGTTGCACAGTTGGTCAGGATGCTTTCTATTGCACAGCAATAGAAGTTCACTAGGATAGTCGAGGAAAGCTGATTCTTCCTCAGTGTCCGCAGGAAGAAAAGGCGCTGGTCAGCCTTGTTGACCAGGCAGGAGGTGTTGGTTGACCAGGACATGTCCGCCGAGATGTGTATCCCCTGAAACTTGAAACTGGAGACACGCTCAACAGCCATTCCATTGATGTGGATAGTGTCGTGCGTGCCTCTTGACTCTTTTCTGAAGTCCACGATGAGCTCCTTTGTTTTGGTGGTGTTGAGGAGCTGGTTATTTTCAGTGCACCATGTGGCCAGGTGCTTGATCTCCTCCCTATAGGCAGTTTCATCGTTGTTGCTGATGAGACCAATCACCGTAGTGTCGTCCGCAAACTTGAAGATGGAACTAGATTCGTACACAGGCTTGCAGTAGGAAGTGAAGAGGGAGTAGAGAAACGGGCTTAGCACACAGCCCTGTGGTACACCAGTGTTGAGTGTGATGGACATGGATAGAGCCTGATCAAACATTCTGGGGTCTGTTGGTCAGATGAGATGATGAGATAACAGGTTGGAAATCAGAAGAAGCAGTCAGAAGAGACTCATTTTAATATTGATTTTAATCTGTGAGTTGTTTTGTCTTTGTGTGTATTTAACCGTGAGGAAACAAGTGCAGAATGGAGAGGCCAGTTTATCCATGTATGGTTGTAGTGTAGGAAAATCATACTGTAGCCTTAAATGGAGCCTTAAATAAAACACCAAATGGAATCTATGTCTTTCCAAAATCAGTTTTAATATCTTGGCAAGGAAAAGAAGCTCCATCTGTTCACTAGGTGACAGGAAAACAAATCTGTCAACCAATAGGAACAATAGAGCTGCTGCAGCTAGACGAATATGCTTTAGTGTCTTTAGGGTTTTAGTTTGGACCAAGTATAAAAACACTTTCAACACAGCACATGTGTGAGTTATGCCATCAGATATATGTAAAGACTGCAGCAGTACAACGTACATGGAGATAAATCCATGTCCTGTTTGCCAGATTAAGATCGCTGCAATACGTTTATTACATAAGTAACCCTATCATGTCCTATGCTCCAAGAAAACATAATGACTCATAAGCAATGAAACACTGTGAATGTGACTACTTTACATCTATTTCTTATCATTTCAGTTAACATATATTTTTGCCTCATGCAGTGCAGTGCAAAAGAGTTTTAAAATAACCTTTAACTTTTTACCCTTGTCCCAATTTTCAACAAGATGCTTGAGATACAACATGTGACCACAAATATATTACCACTGTCCCATGCGACTTATTAAGTCCCAAATCAATGTATTTTTATTATCTGCTTGTGAACTGTCTGACTTCCAAAAGTAGGCAGCCTTCTCTATCAGTTATGAGATTGTTGAGAAAATGTATGCATTGTAATGTTTGTAGGCCTAAGTGCATTCTTAGCTCTAACAATGGCCATTAATGAAGTCTTCAGTCATGGCCTGGCTGGGCCTTCAGCTTTTTCCCTTGTGTTTCCCTCTTCTTCTGTGTCTCCTCCCCCCCTTTGTCTGTCTCTGCTGTATGTGGTGTGGTCATGGCTCCCTTCCTTGCACTCCCCCGGCTCCTGATTGCGGCTCATTCGCCTCACCTGTCCTGTCTGCACGGCTGCCTTCCATCAATTTATCAGCTCTACAGTAAATCTACTCCGGTTCTCCATCAACTCGTTGCCAGATCATTACTGTAACTACAGTGGTAGTTTCGCATTCTTGGCCGCTTTGGTTTGCGTAATCAGAGTTATTTTTTCATGCTGTTGGTTTTACCTGAACACGCTGTTTTTTCTTTAGTCTTCAGGATCAGTACCTCCAGCTCCCCTGCCTGCCTGCCTGCCTGCCTGATCCAATAGAAATCGCAATTGTCAGATTGACTGAACTCTAGCCCAGTGGACGGGGGGTTGATGGAGCTCACTCACCAGCCCCGCTCACACCAATTATCAGCCTGCCCTGCTCTTCTCCTCCACAGCCTTTCACCATCTTCATCAACCTTTGTCACTACAATAAATCCTTAATTTAGGTCTGCATACACTCTGTGTCCACCAATTATGGATTGTAACAGTCATCAAAGCCAAAAAGCTCTCAGAATCACAAAAGGAAGTAAGTAGCACTTACAAGGAATTGGTCTTGGTTGTTGGTGCACACATAAACATTAATATGAAATAAACAAACAATAACTGAATAAACAAATAATACATACATATAACTATTTAACACCAAGGAAAAACTAGGCTGTATGGATTACTGCAGGATGTGCAAAAATGTTGTGAGATGTGTTCAGGATATATAGAATGAGCAGGGATATAGTCCAGGATGAATCATTAAGAGTCTGTCACTGGGGGTCCGGGGCCTAGTTAATTAGGCTGACTGCAAAGGGGAAGTTTGGGGGAGTTTGTGTCTAGGGTGAGAGGGATTGGCTACAATCTTTCCTTCTCAGCAGAGCGGATGATACGCTTGTCCTTGGCAGTGGCAGCAGCGCACCAGATGGTGATGGAGCAGGAGAAGATAGACTCAATGATGGCAGTTTGAACTTCTTCACCTGCCACAGGAAGTAAATAGTGATACCTCATTAGTCTCCTGCACTAGGTTCCAGATATCATACAAGCACGCAGCTCTTACTGCTAACATGCTGTGATGTCTGAATACATCTGTAAAAAAACAATGTATGTAACGTAAAAGTCACATGTTTCTGAATTGCAAAAGCCATCCATTTGAAAGGTATATAAAGCAAGGAGTTATGTATTTCATGCCTGAAAAAGAGATTCAGCTGAGCACGCACTTTCCTGGCCTTGGAAATATTAGTTTGTCTATCCAGTCATGAGCTTGTTCTGGAACTTTCAGAGAAAGAAAAAGCTAGTAAGTTGCACTTCATTATGAATATTTATTTTCCTCACAATGTTTTTCATATACTGTAAAAACGTACATTACATTATTTAAAAAAATAATTTTCAAAAATAAATAAATAATGAATAGCCATGAAGTGTTACAAATAATATGTTTATTCTTTCCCAAAAGGAGCGAGACAAAGCCAAAGCTTGTTATTTTTCCCACCCCTCATTAACTGTAAAGACTTCCTGTACATATTATATATTTTGTATAGCAAAATAACAAATATGCACAAACACATATTATTTTACAAATACCAAACATATTTAAACACATATCAAACATATTCATTGTTTACATTTTTTACATCTTATTATTTTATCTTAAATTCCAGGTCACTACAAAACTTCAGACTAAATCTTGTGTTCCTAAACACCTACACAATGTACAGTATGTATATATATATATATATATATATATATATATACACACACACACACACACACACACACATATATATATATATATATATATATATATATATATATATATGTGTGTGTGTATATCATATATTTATGATATAATACATACATATATGATACAATATATATGAATGTATTGGTTTCTATTAGTGTATAATATCACATCATCTGACTCCTCCCGAACTTTTCCCTCCAAATGAACTGAAACAACACAAGCCAGGCTCAGAGAGAGAAAGAAACATGACGTTCATCAGAGAGAAATACCCTTGAAAAAAAATCTACAAATTACTTCCAGACCACATTCACACTGGCAACACTTTATATCCTTATTTTTGACAAAAGAACAAATATCTAGAAATCTACAGTATCTATATGTATTTCTCCTGTATCAGCATGAGAGGGGAGAGAGAACTGGAATATGCCAGGATGGGAAACCTAATGGTGAGTGTTGTGGAGGGGGCATGGGTGTCCTGGTCTTGCTTTTTGGCCAATAATAATGTTTTTAGGCCATCAACAATGTACTGCAGGGTTCTGAGACACACCACCCATCAGGAGGCCTAATGCAATCCACATAGCCACACAGTCCATTCCAAAAGCTGCCCTTGGCTGGAACTTTAGCACCAAAGTGACTTCAGCGTCAGTCAACCCTGCTATCCGTCACACTGCCCCACCCAACACCAGACACCAGCTCCAATGAGGCCAAATAAGAACACCACTTTGCAGCTGTTATGGGGGGTGAAGGAGTGTTGAGGTGTCGCCTCATCGGAAACAGGACTGATTTGTTGTAATTGTCAGAAAATTCTTTACAGCTGTCGAAGAACTGACTCTGGTAAACATGGGGTATCCCAGAAACAAGACTTTCCACAAAAACAACTCAGTCCTACAGTAACACAATCCTTCTAATGCCGTTTTTTTAAAGAATCAAGACTGCAAAACTTTAAACTACCAACCTAATCTCATTAGTTCACAGAGGAGGTGATTTAAAGAATGAGCTGTCATGTTTAGCTACAGCTCATGTACTGTAAAGAATGAACATATTGTAAAAGAAAAGAAAAGAAAAACATGACAAACTAAATCAGAGTGATAGTTTTTTATGTAGTATTGTAGATCAACATGTGTGGACATAATGAAACCAAACGAGCTATTGCTTGCATTGATTCACATCTTTATTAGTGCAGCCAATTGAGGTTTAAGAAGTCATAGAAGTATCAGTATCATTGGAATCCCTTTCTTCAGCTCAGTGCAAATATTTTTAATCACTGATGATATAGTTTGCTCACTTTTCTTCCTAAGCTAAGTGGTCACAATACTCTCCAAATGTACTTCGGTATGTACGTCGGTAAGAGAACCCATCTCCGTTAAAATGAACTATGGTCACCAAGAAATAACCCTCTTTGGCGAAACGGTACCTTAAAAGTGTTGGAATCGGGATGTAAGAATACCGTGCAGTCAGTGGTGTCTGGGACATAAGAAATACTTTTAAAATACACTGACCGTGATACGGTTCATACATAAGTTAACAATTTTATTTTATTTAAATTCTATTTAAACCTAATCTCTCAGCAATGTCATTGGCCGTGCCATGTTGTAAATTCAGATGTATTTTGATTGGCTGTCAGTGTTTTTATTGTTCAATTCAATTCAATTGTATTTATATAGCGCTAAATCACAACAACAGTTAT
Source organism: Percina caprodes (assembly GCA_013375575.1). Lineage (NCBI taxonomy): Eukaryota > Metazoa > Chordata > Actinopteri > Perciformes > Percidae > Percina > Percina caprodes. The sequence goes on from JABXJD010000216.1 coordinate 88,926, forward strand.
CTCTTTGCGCTTTCCATAAAGAGCAGGTCTAGACCGTACTCTGTGATGTTATTTACAGAAACCCAACAGTTCCCACCATGAGCAAGCACTAGGCGACAGAGGCAAGGAAAAACTTCCTTTTAAGAGGCAGAAACCTCGAGCAGAACCATGGTTCACGGTGGGGGGGCATCTGCCTCGACCAGTTGGGGGTGAGCAAAAGAGAGAGAGAGAGAGAGAGAAAGACACAGACAGACAGAAAGACAGAGAGAGAGAGACATTGAGATTGTAGCAGAGGGTGTCGAGCAGGGACATGGAACATCCAGACTCCACAGCTCCAGAATCAGAAACACCTGCAGGAAGCGATAGGAGGAGAGAGGAGAGGGGCGAGAGAGCACAAGACTCCGGGAAAGGGAAGAAGTCGAGTTAGTAACATGCATTAATGGAATGATGTTCATCAAATTGCTCTGAAAATGATCCACTGCCACTGACGTTATAGTTGTGGCGTGGACTCCGCCATCCACTTAAGTTAGAACAATTTTTAAAACTATCTATTTATAGTAATCGTCATAGTTATCTTTCTCTGACAGCCCTTTAGAGAGAAAATCTGACAGCACCAAAGGCATTTAACCCTCTGTTATGAAACAGATGCATGGCGGTCCAGCGGTTGGCCACTTTGGACTGAAGAGGACCATTGCGTGCCTTCAGGCCATAGGTACAACACGAAGGATCCTGTGGTCCTGTGTCCAGCAAATGCACATCCTAAGAAAACCCTCAAAGCTGCTGTGAGACAATGGTGTCCCACAGTTCCTGCAGTGGCCAGGGCACCAATTTCAACTCAGCCAGGTGATGTGTGGACTGCTCAGGGGTGCACTTAGTACCAAGGCCGGAAGAATCATAAAGGATTCAAGCCATCTGAACAATGACCTCTTTGAACAGGTATCAAAGAAGTGATACCGCGGTCACGGGGCCCAGACGGAGCTGCTCATGAGGAGCTACTTCCCTCAAAACATCCAAATCCTGAACAAGGACACTACCATGGCTCCAGATAGACTACCACATCTATGATGTTCCCTGGTACTTTTAATGTTTGCATCCTATTTAATATTATATGCTGCACCATATTGTAATTTATCTGAACCACTTGCAAATACTGTTTATGTTTTATATTTTTTTGTCTATTACAGTTTTCAAATGTTATATCTTATTGTTATTTATGTCAAGCACAATATCAGAGGGGGCAAAAAAAAAGTGTTTCATTGCACAATATAGAGATATCTTTAGTATTTGACACATAAAACTGTACATGACAGAACAAAACTGAGTCTAGGCTGGGATTGCCTCCCCACGGCTCTCACCAGAGTTTAATTGATTGCCCGACCTTCCTCCACAGCGCTGTGGAAGAAGGTCTGGCTAGTCCACACAGCATTCACACAGCAGGATGGGAGAAAAATGTGCTCTGGTTTATTGGCTTTTCTTGAAAGCAATCACAATAGTCTTGGGCGGCGCTAAGTGCCGGACGGAGCAACGGTTCCTCTGCAAAATAGCCTCAGGAAGGAATTTGTTTTGTGGAATATGTAAGTTCAAAGGTTTTTTGAACGTGGGGGGATGCTGTAGCCCAAGACAATGCACATGCTTACACCTCTTTTGCTTTTCATTCATTGCAATAACATCCCTCCCTTTAAAGCCATTTCAGATATACAGACATGATATCCACACCCTAAATGACCCAAAAATATAGTAGGCTGCCCAGTACCGAGTAATGGATTCATATTTACATTACGCAGCTTCTATATGCTTTTCTTCGCCCCCGTTGCAATGTGTTGCAGCACTGTTTGCAGTCACAGTTTCAGTCACAGGTGCTAGCCAAGTAGTTTCGCTTTGCCAAACCTCCTTCCACGGCGCTGCATAGGAGGTCCACAAAGCATTCCGCCATAAACGCCAGACAGAGCCCTGGTGCCGCTGCAAAATAGCCTCTGGAAAAAACTTGTTTTGGTGGAACATGTGGACTTTCAAAAGTTGTTTAAGACATGCAACAGAACACTCAGATTGGACAGTCTAGCTAGCTGTCTGGATTTACCCTGCAGAGATCTGAGGAGCAGTTAACCATAGTCGTCATAAATCAACCAGAGTTTAAAATGCCAACGCAAAGAAAGTGGAAAGTACAGAAACTGATTGGAAACTGCCATCAATCCTTGTGTATTTCAACTCTAACACTATCTAATCATATTTTTAGATAGTTTTCCATGTAAATCAATTATTTCTGTCTGTTTGTATGCAAAATCTACCTAACCTCAGATCAATTTTTGTTATTTAATCTAATTAAATTGAGTAGTTTGCACTGGACTAGTGTATATTGATTGCCACTCAATATTAGTGTTGGTTGAACCAAGAACCTTTAATGGTGGAAATACATAACAAAAGAATAACAGGCTGTCTTTTAGTAGTTACAGTTGTTTGAATTAAAGCCAGCATGACTTTCCATCACCACTTTAGGGAAACTGTTTGCTCTGAGTTTTGTATTTATTTGTAACTGTGCAAAACGTGAATGTCATTTTGCAAAGGCTTTGATCTAGGCTTTTGTTGATGGTGCCACGCAATCCCAGACATACTTGACATTCAGCACAAAGCCAGTTTCTCCCCTGGCCTTGAGGAATGCTGGCTGAGTGACAACACACTGAATATAGTCTAATAAAGAATGTGACCATTGTTTTTCCAGTCAGATCTTCTGCCACTATTGCATGCTCCACAGACAGCTGTTGCCTGGAGGCTAAAGGCTTTGACGCATTTTTCTCCTGCATTCACACACAGGCTTTATTCATCGGACAATACGAGAGGGGACTTCTGGAAGGCATCTGGGCAGCATTTAAATAATTAAGATGATGGGAATGCTTAAAAGATAAGAGTCTTCCCTCAAAGGGTGTTAGGTCTATACACACAAGGCCTTAATTGGACAAACTACCCTGTAGTGTTCTAGGGCGGGGGCAACTTTGGCAAATATATTCATACATTTTTAACCTCACCTTTATCCCCAAAGAGGCGATATTATTCATGTGCAGTGATAAATAAAATGTAGGTTAACACGGACTATGTATTCATGTGTTTATTGTTGTATGTGTATCGTTAGTCTTTTGTAGAAATTGAACCTATAGAGGGTTAGTGGTATGTAACACTTATGCTTAATATATTTGGTAACCCTAAAGTGGCATGTGGCTCCAGCCTTGCCCCTCCATTTGAAATGGTCTAGAACCGCCAGTGAAACAATCCCACGCTGCAACAGCCAGGTGTCCTTTCAATGTGTCTTTTGACCTGTACCTGCTGATCCTGTGCAACATTTTTTACATTTTGAGAGGAGAAGGAATCTATTGCCATGTCTGACATCAGAGAGAGAGCTGCATGACAAGAGTCACATGGCCACTTCTCTGGGTCAATCATAGCAGAAACAAAACAGTGCATGCCATGATTTAACCAACCAATAAATCATTAGACATGCAGTATATTATAATGAATCTAGTCTCACATTGCAGGACATATTGCCGCAGCACTGTAAAGTAAGGTATGTCAGCACCACCGGTACTGGGATAGGAGAACTTTTTTTTTTGCATTTCTTTAAACCAATCACATCTCAGGAATTTTCACCACGCACATACTTAAATACCAACGGCATATTAAAATAATAATGTAATTTAATAACAATTTGAACATTTTGATGGAAATTCTGTATACATGGTTAAAAGTAATAAGCTTTTACCAGTGTATCGCCATGTTTATAGCAATACCGGCAATCAGTCCCGAATGTCCCAGATAGTAAATGCCGTAAGCATTTTCTTTGAAAATCTTTACCATTATTTTCCGAAAGAATCAAGCAGGCCCGCCTTGTTGCACAATGCAAATTTTCCTTAAAAGTTGCAATTTTCAGCGTGTAGCTTGCTAGTTTGACTGTTGTTGTTTCCTGTGGCAAAGGGATTTTGAGAACGGAATCAAACAGAGCATCACAAGTTGGATGTCAGGCTTTATCCAATATAGTCTGTTGATTCCAGACTATATTGAAACTGACAGTCTTATTCCATTTCATTATACCATTATGGAGCCAATTCAATGGGTGGATTATTCGAGTTTCATCCTAGCATTATATAAAACATTATTTAAAGTGAAAAACAGACTGTTGCTGTCCTCTCCTATAAATATATATCTTTGTATAGTGATACATGTCATGTTTTTGAAAAGAAAAGGTTTCAGTGCATCTCTGGGTTGTGGTATACTCTCAAAACAACATTCACATTTGTGTAAACAAAGAAATTCTCCAACTTTCTTGTTCAGGGTTGCAAAAGCATTCCTTGCACAGATTGAGAGGTTGCCAGTCCATTACAGAGCTAGCACACATGTACACAATCATTCACAGCTATGGGCAGTCAGTTTAACAGTTTTCAACACACCTAACCTTGCCAGTCTTTGCACTATGAAAGGAAACTCATAGAGACACGGGGGAAACATGCAAAGACAGAACCCTTCCAGCCAGCTACTGCTAACCATCAATCGGTCACCCTTAAAGTGTTGAAAATTACCCACTTTTGAAGAGTGACACTACTCAGAGTATGGTCACACTCTTGACAGCAAATGTGATGCATTGAGGCCAACTGCTGCTTAAATCAATTTCACCCTGATGTCAGAAGGGGGAAAACCCTGGGTAGTCCCCTCTGGTTGGTTCACACTGACACCCATCCAGCAGTGCAGATCAGTTTCACCACTGTACGAGATTTGGCATTTTTAATGCCCTTAATGCCTCCAGATCCAATGTCAAATATTCAACTCCTAAAGCTGCCTCTCACAGATGTCAGATTACCAGTGCTCCAACTGTGGAGCCGGAGTTGTGAAACATGAAGTGAGGTACATTATAGGATTATAATGACTCATACTTTGTTTAATGGAGGCTGATGTATCTTAAATGTCATCATCATGAATGGAACGCTGTTTAAATTTATCATCATCTGTGCTCAAGATGTGGTTAATCTAATTAGTAGGGAATGCATTTGACACCCTGCAAACACATATGGAGCATTGTTTGAAAAACAAAAGGGAATCATATCTCTGGCATTTCACAGGTTGCCTTGTGCACTGACCTAAGAGCACAAGCATTCAGGACAAAAGAAAGCAGCCTGCGGTCATCCTCATGGTTTACACTCCACGCAGATATTTCTGCTGTCTTATGTAGAGCTTTAGTTCTTTGGATAAAAGTGAGCAGTAATTCTACCTCAAGAGACAAGGGACAGGAACACAGACCAGACACCCAGACTTCCGGCGTGGCAGTGATTTCACCAATAAGGTTAGCTATGCAAAGCATATCAATGAAAGGAATCCACTTTCTGTATTCTGCTGGCCCCAGAGGTAGGGATCATGTGGTGGATCCCAGCACGCTGAATGATAAAGAGTCATATATGAAAGTAGATTTTCCTGCCAGATGTTGGCAAAGCATGCTTCATTTCACTTGTAAAACAGAGAGGAAAGCAAAGTGAGCATGAAAGCATGAATAATTCCAGGACATTCTTTCTGGGGAATTGTCTGAGTTGCTTTATGGAGAAATATGTCAGCAGGAGTGGATACCGAGATGTCTGCAGAGGACATAGTTCTGAAAACTTCTGAAAATGAGTTTTAACTGACACTTAATTAGAAAGGAAAGAAATCTGTGACTTTTTCATATCATATATTAAACATTACAGGCCATAAAGAAGAACATACCGTTTTCTGCTTATGTCAGATGTCTATAGGGACAGTTTAGGTAAAACTGTCCTTTTAACCACAAACATAAATGTCTGTGTAATAATTTCAGTTAATTAAATAGTGTAAAACATATAACCTTTCTGAAAGTATATTATTTTAACCTTTTAACCTTTGAATTAGTTGCTGTGTTATTCTTGCTCCAACTCGGACACCCATATCTCCCCGCTGCAAAAACTCACTGGCCACTGCTTTCCCATCATTAACACAATTTTTGTGTTAATAACTCAACATCATACAATTTTAGAAATATGTATTTACTATGTATTCAACAATAACACCAGTACATACGTACTACAATGTACATATGATGAGCACAAATGTAAACAGTCTACACAAACGCCCACGCTGCAGTAAGTGCAGAATGTGTAAGTGATGAATGCCGGGAAAAAACCTAAACAGCCAACAGAATAAACATGTGTATAACACGTGTTTTTGACTTTGGTTCGAGTAAAGTGGTAAACTTTTTGAAGTCAGTTGACTCAGACAGTTGTGTAGACATCCCAGTAGTATCAATACACATATTACATATTACCCCACGCTTCCTCCCAATTATGGTGTTCCTGCGTATTTACCAACCAGCTATCGGGTCGCCAATGAAAGCAGCCTGTAGTGTTCTTTGTCCTACGGTTGTCTCCGTCATGCTGCCTGGCCCTGTACCCATACATCCATGCCCCGTTAGCTTCTGTCTCAAGGAAAGGAGGCTTTGCATTCTCCCTTACCTTGTTAAGGTAAGCTAGGTTAGCCTCCTTGTGCGCGCTTCTCAAATGTACTTTCAAATTTGTGGGATTTTTCCCAAAGCAGGAAGTCAGGTGGCAAAGTACTGTATAAGAGCTCCATGTAATGAGGCAGGTTGGGGGGGTGGATAGGTCAAACAAACAGTACTTTTACCAAGGATGCATGAGTTCAGGTGTCTTGTTTTAAAATAAAGGAAATATTGACCTTTGTAACTTTTTTTTTTAGTATGAAGCAGGGTGCGATTTGCCAGATGGGATGCTTGACCATATATTATATACCTAAAACAGAAGTACTTTAAACTAAATAAAGGACTGTAACATGAACGACCTATAGTGTGATTGAACAATAAAATCCGAGCAGCAATTGCTAGCTGTGTTTAGCCACTACAGAGCTCTGTGATGCCGGCTACAAAAGTCCTTCAGAGCTCCATCGTATCAGCGGCAGTTGGCAGATGTGCTTAGCCGCCAATAGGTGACTGCGAGCCGGCAGTCACTTGTTAAGGCTGCGAAAAAAGATTGTGATTTGGATTAAAAGCCTCCCAAGGAACGTCCAAAAGTATTTTGTTTTCATTCTGAGATTATTTTTCATAAAATATTTAAGTTCATAAATAAGGGTTTTGGCAAGCCTGACCGAATGGCACTATCCATGGAAGGGGGATTTAATTAAAAAAAATTGTTTTGTTATACATGATCAAAAAACATCCCCCTCGGTTTTCTTAAAAAATTGTACTCTGGCTTTACAGAAATCCCCCCTCCCTAATAAAATACTTCAGGTTTGGTACACACAGAAGTGAAGTAACATGACAAATGTCCTGATTTTAACCCAACTATCTTTTTCTAAACTTAACTAAACAGTTTTGGTTCATAACCATAACTGTAACCAAACCATGACTGTTTCACAATGTTAACAACATGTTTAATACATTGACTGTATAATTATAGTGGACATAGCATCTGGGACGTCGCCCATTGTTTTGTGGACTGACGGTTTGAAGCCTCAAGTTTGGCGTTACGGGCGTCACCATCTTGGTTTTTTGCAACTGGATGTAAAGATTGTTGATGAGGGTGGACCTGAGCAGGATAAAAGCTAAATCGTTATGAAGAGAGTCGTCCAGTAGAGATTTACCTCGGGAGATATGAGTGTGGAGATTTAGCGGGCAATACAGAACTTTTGCAAACTTCCCCTTAAGTTACCAGCTAATGCTAGCGCTTCTCCTGATCAGTGCTCTGTATCTGGTTTCATGTGCTTTTTGGGCTCCACATAAACTGCTGTCTAAATCAGTGCACACACAGAGACATTCATCTGAGAACATTACTAGTGTATACAGTATATTGTATATATTATATAATATAATATGTATCTAATATATATACAGTGTTAGTGGTATCATGAAAATTATTGCGTGGATGTTTGGAAAACCAGTGTAGTTTCTCAAAAGAGCGCCTCTGTGTGTGCACTGATTTGAACAGTAGTGTATGTGGCTCGGTTTAAACTGAGCAGACTGTAGGATGGATGTGAACCTGCAGCCCCATCGGCATATTAAACCAGATACAGAGCACTGTCCAGAGTGAATGCCAAATCTAGATAATACTACTTACAATATACTGTATGTACTGTAAATCCAAATACTTATATTAGACTTATTTCTATACTGTATTTTCCTATCCTCTTTTTTGTTTTGTTTGGACTACCAGAACCATAAGTAACGCCATAAACACACGCACTGTCGCCTACAAATTAATACTGCAGTCTGGGACTATCTGTTGGGCTGGGAATTATGAAGCAGCAACCTACAATGTGAGAAGAGTGGCAAAGGAGGCAAAAAGGGAATTCAGAAAGAAAGTTTAACTACAAATCCAGAAAGACAAACTGGGTGGATGCACCTCTCACACCTATCTCCTGGCCTAACTCCTCTCCATGTCCCCAAACAGTGTTCTGACCAACTAGCACCAGTATTCACACTGATATTCATCGCTGGCTCAGTCTGTCATACCCACGTGCTTCAAGTCCACCATCATTTCTGTGCCAAAACATGACTGCCCAGTGGCCACAGTGGATCTATTACAGTTTGCCTACCATCCCAACCAATTAATGGAATATGCAAGAGCATACATCCTCCACACCACCCCACCCCTCCTGGAAAAGAAAGGACTATGTGAGATTGCTGCTAAAATGCAGTTTTTAACACAATAGTTCCCTCCAGACTCATCACAAAGCTCAAGGACCTGGAATTAAGGGTCTGACCTAGGCGCTGCATACTGACTCAGTGGGGAGAAAGGCAAGGTAGAGACTGTTTCCCCTCACTGAGCCTGAGGATATTCTGGGTATCCACTCAAATACTGAGCAATGTCTACTCCTGGATCATTGAGAGCGACCTGATGGGGAACATAACTGCCTGTACGGAAACAACACTGAACAGGACAGCAAGGCCCTGCAAAGAGTGGTATGATGAGCTAAACATACAGTATATACATATAGTAATATGCAGTGTCCTACCCTGCCTAAAGGATATCTACACAATAGCATTTTTTACCAGCGTTTTCTCTCAAGATCAGGAAGAAGGTATGGCATATACCAGGCCAGCAGCTACAGCTACGGGAGGATGCCGAAACAAAACCTCCAACAGAACAACACAAAGGATATGTGGAGTGGCATGACGGGCGTCACTGGCTACAAGCAGACTGGTAAACAGACAACAATGGGGAACCTGGCCTGGGCCAACAGTTTCAATCTGTTCTTCAGTAGATTTGATGAGGGGGCACCTGTTCACCTCATCCACCAACTTTCCCCCCTCAACCTTCCTATTCTACTGCTTCCTCCCCTCTTCACCATCTGTTCTCCTACCATGCCTATTCTCCTGTGGATGACAGTTATTATATTGTTATTTTATATTTGTACTCTTGTACTGCAACTGCTGCAGAGCAATTACCCTTTGGGATACATAAAGTTTGATCTTCTCTTAATTTTTTCTCAATGTTGTAACTACTCATGCTATTTCTTTTTATTCTGTAAAAAACTTTTTTTTAAGTCTCTTTTCTCCCTTGTCTTGTCTAGTTTTACTTCCTGTCTTACGTGTTTCACCTGTTTACCCAGCCTAGTGTCACCTGTTCCTTATCTTCTCATTACCATGTGTACTTAGTCTCTGTTCTGTCTTTGTCTCTTGTCAGATTATTGTTTGCTGTTCAGTGGATTTTGCTTGTCACTGTTGCTGTGTTTCTGCCTGTTCCGTTTCTGGGATTCTGTGTGTTCCTGTGTTGGGATTCTGCCTGTTCTGTTTTTGTGGATTGCCTGTTATTTTCAGGACTCCTTTGTTGTAAGGATTTTTGTTATTAAATATTCAACCTATATTTTCTGAACCACATGACATTGTGTCTGTCTGTCATTAAGTTAAGTTAAGTTAAGTTAAGTTAAGTTAAGTTTGTCTTTATACATTTCACGGGTCTGTGAATAGAGAGCCCTCTGAGACAATATTGGGATTTTGGGCTATATTGACCTGCCCTAACATGGGAAACCTTGTGCCTCTGAAATGGCAGCTTGTCAGGAGCTCAGAACAATAGCTTTTGTACAATCCAATAAATATTTTGATCCAAAGGTATTTCAAAGGGATTTAAAGATTTACTGATCCTGGATTCAACCATGAAAGGCCAAATCATAAAAATTACATAACTGGGGATATATGCTGGGGCGTAGCACAACATTCTGGACCCTGTAGATTCTCTATGGAACCATGCACACATCCACACATCCATCTAATTATTCTAGTATATATGTGGGCCCTCTTCACATAAGGGCCCTACTCAGTCCCTTTTCCCTTTAGTCCGAGGCCCCTTGATAAGTCTTTTCATATGACAACAGAAGTGTCTGTCTGGAAGAGTGAGAGTCATAGACATGTGCGACAAAGATGTCTCTGTTCTTATCATATTGAATATGCCAACTAAGAAATTTCTCAAAAGTGTCACATTGCCTGTACTGCTTGTTCTAGTTGTTTTTTTTAACAAAGGACATCTGGAATACTGAACCTTGTTAAGATGGTTTTGATGACGACCCTGACCCCTTCCTACTCTTTTTGCATCTGCTATGGACACCAATATACACCACCAAGTTGTCATTTTTAATGGGAAATCTTTCTGAAAGGTCCAACAATGTCTTATATATTTATCAATTATTGACACAGCACAGAGAAAGGGTCTCAAATTTTAGACTAGAGTCGCACTTAAGTCACAGACACAGTGACTTGAGACTCAACACGGACTCAAGGTGCCGGACTTGTGAACAATCTTTATTTTTAGGAAACGCCTGAGGAGTTGAATATTATAGAGTGTTATTCCCCTCCCTGCGTAGCCTATAACCTACCTATGTAGCACAAGGAAACATATCTGCTGCTTGCGGCCACATGGGAGAGAGGATAACAAACATGTTGACCGCACCAGCAGCTGTTGTGTCCTTCATCAGAAGCTTTGAATGTCTAATCTTTGGTAAATATGTGGTATCAATATAAAGGATTCTGGCTCATCCACATTGACTTGGACTCTAGCTCAGAGATGTGAACATCTGTTGCAAGAGCATTGTATTACAAGTAAAGCAACACTGATCAATAAATCAACTGTAAACTTTTTTTTTTAAATAATTTCTTTCTGCAGTGAACTATGTTTATTTTGTAATGTGAACCGTTTCTTCACATGGTGTTGAAAGTATGATTGCTCTACATAGAGACAAAAAACACACACACACACATGCTGTGCCTGTCTAGAGACCTTCAGACTGAAGTGTTTTGGAGTGTTTCAACTATCCATATCTGATAAGTCAAAATGCCTCATTAATAACCTGGCAGGAGTCAACAAAGCCAAATTCCAGATAATCTCAGTTAACAACCCTGTTTTACTGGAAATGCCCTCAGCCCAGCCAACTGCCAAGGCTTTTGACCTGACCTTACAAATTAAAGCAACTAAACTTGTGTTTCTTTTAGTGTGAAAAGTACAGACGACACCTCATACATTAACGTGTCACTGAAATTTATAACCAATCCCTTCATGTTTAGCTAGTTGGAGCAGCTGCGTCAGCTCGTAAACACCAGTTGTGTTTGTGTATTTCCATTGGCTAAATAGCACCACATGCAACTGTTTGCAGTAGCTTCTGTGAAGTTGTTGGCCACTTTCAGGGTGGGATATTGCAACAGAAGCACCATTAGCCTTTATTTATCTGCCCTGTATTGTGTAAATCATAAATACAGACAAAGAGTCCTGAGGGGTGTTCCTTCAGCAAGGCCAGGGTTTCTTTGCCTTAGCTGGCTTGAAAAAGCCTAGTCTACTGTATATCAACGATGGTCCACTTCTGGGATTGCTCTGTCGGAAATTCAGCCTGATGTCCCTCTTTATGGATGGATGTCCCTCTGTTGTGAAATGTTTGTTTAAAACAAAGAAATGTGTGGTGTTTAGTTTAAAACTGAAAAGGAAATGTTAAATTACAATTAATAGCTGATAACTGAAAAGGTACACAACTTAATTTGTTTAATAGTAATTTAGTTTGCTGAAGATTGTCACAGGAAATGCTTTTATTTTTAAGTAGCCTACACGGAAGCTGTGTGTGTATTTTTGCTAGGTTTTTACAGATAACGTGAGATGCTAGATGCAATCCGTGTCTGCCAGGTCTAAATTGTTATTTTCTTTTGTGTAAACTGCAGCATAGAGAACAATAAATGTTCTCAGTAAAAGACAAGCGTTTCTGGTCGTCATTTGAAGCCATTCCAGTACATTTTGTTGCCGAAACCCGGGAAGTCAAGTTTGTAGGACTTTGAACTGTCGAAGTTGGAAGCTAGCGGTTAGCTTAGCTAACGCGATGACGGAGCGCGTTGAAAGGATGAAAAAGAAGCGGCGCACAATCCGCGCCTCGACAACAAAGCTGTTGACTCGTATGGAAGAGGAGGTGACCAAGGATGTGCCCAACTGTGATACACTAGTGAAATGCTGTCAGTACTGTCGACCAAGGAGGAAAGTTTTACAGATTTAGACAAAGGCATTGAGGACGAAACGCCGATGGACGAACTGGAGGCGGAGATTGCAAATTCTCAGGATTACCAGGACCGCATTCTCACATGGAAGACTCGCACAAAAAGACTGACTCAGAAAGCCGAGTCAGAGAACCCGCGGGTAAGCGATACAAGTTCAGTCAGATCTCTTAATGCACAGACTGTTAAACTGCCCAAGTTGATGATAGAGAAATACAGCGGAGAAATAAGCCAGTGGCAAGAATTCTGGTCTCAGTGTGAAACTGCTATTCACAACAACGATGTTCTGTGTAAAAGAGAGAAGTTCACCTACCTGAAGTCATATCTGACTGGGGCAGCAGCCAGAGCTGTGGCGGGATTTACCATGACTGATAGCAATTATGACGCAGCAGTGGAATTGCTTCAGAACCGTTTTGGAAGAAAGGACATCGTAATCAGTGCACATATGTCCAAGCTGCTGAGCCTAACTCCTGTAAAGAATTCATCAGACGTCGCAGCTTTGAGACATCTTTATGATGAATGTGAAATTCAGATTCACAGTCTAGAATCCTTAGGGATACACAGTGATACCTATGGATGCCTGCTATGCCCAGTGCTTCTGCAGCTCGTACCGGAGGACATAGCACTGGCTTACACACGCAAGTCAGACCTCAATGATGAATGGAAGGTTCTTGAGCTCATCAAATTCCTGCAAACCGAGGTCCAAAGCAGAGAGAGAGCGCTTCATCTTTCACGTCCAGGTAACACACAAAGGGGCATTCCACCAGAAAACAGATTCTTTCAGCGAAAACAAACCTAAAAAATGGAGTGTGCCCTCAGCCACTGCACGGCACACCGCCAGTAATGCCCTTCATAACTGTATATATTGTGACAGTGATAACCATAAACCAGAACACTGTCCAGAAAAGTCTGTGTCTGCACGGAAAGAGAAACTGAAAAGGTTGGGAAGATGTTATGTGTGCCTAGGACCAAAACACATAGCAAAATACTGCAGAGTTAAAGGTGCTTTGTGTGTCCTGTGTGGTCGCAGGCATCACCAGTCAGTCTGTGAACAAAGTGAAATACAGACAGATGCAGACCATAGCAGCAATGATGCAATTGTGTCCTCTGTGTCTAGTGCAGTGAAACAAAAGGCTAACGTGACAAACACAGTACTGCTCCAAACAGTAAAAGCATGGACAGAGGGCCCAGGCGGGAGAAAAATTGTACGCTGTCTGCTGGATGGCGGTAGCCAGAGAAGCTTCATTCATGAGGCCGTGGTTAAAGCCTTGGGACTACCAGTAATAAGGCAGGAGATGCTAAACCTACACACCTTTGGCTCTACTAGCCCTGTGACTGCACAGCGCAACGTTGTAAAGGTGTCTCTGGAAAATGTGTGGAATACGCAGCAAAGAATTGACATTGAAGCAGTGGAGACTCCTCAAGTGTGCAGTGCTGTGATAAAAGTGCCAGGTGAACCCATCCAAACGGAATTAAGGAAAAGGGGTCTGAAACTTGCTGATTTCCCACAAGAAGGGACAAATGATCCAGAACTTGCAGTGTTAATAGGAGCAGATTTTTACTGGAAAGTAGTGACAGGCAAGGTCCAGAGGATAACAGAGTCACTAGTAGCCATAGAAAGCAGCTTGGGATGGGCCTTGCAAGGACCAGTATCAGCATCTAGTGTAACCGACACCACCTGTATGCACATCAGCCTGCAGGAAGTTCCTCAGCTCTCAAAACAACTACATGCCTTCTGGGAGGTGGAGTCACTGGGCATCGTCAGTGAAAAAACACAGAACCCAGATGAAATAGAGGCTCTTCAGAACTTTAAACATGCTTTAACATACAAGGATGGTCTCTACCAAGTTGAGTTGCCCTGGCGATCAGACAAACCAGATCTCCCAGATAACTTCACAGTGGCAAAGAGGCGGTTTGAAGGCCCCAAGAAGAAACTAAGAACGGACCCTGTACACAAGGTATAATGATGTCATTCAGGAATATCTACAGCAAGGCATCTGTGAGGATATCCCAGACAACTCTTCAGCAGCAGAGCAACCTGAGACTAGGATATACTACATGCCACATCATGCTGTTCTAAGAGAAGACAAGGTAACAACTAAACTAAGAGTAGTTTTGATGCATCGTCACACAAGGAGGGTTCCCCCTCACTAAATGACTGTTTGCTGACTGGGCCAAACCTTAACCCAAATCTGTTAGACGTGCTAATCAAGTTCAGGCTCCACCAGATAGCCTTTACTGCAGACATTACTAAGGCATTCTTGCAGATAGCTCTAACAGAAAGGGATAAAGATGCTGTGAGATTTTTGTGGCTGCATGAACCTCCAACCAGTGACTGCAAAAATGAGCTGCACATCATGAGGATGAATAGAGTGGTATTTGGTGTGTCACCCAGCCCTTTCCTGCTAGCGGCAACCATTAGACAACATATCAAGCAGTACGAAACTGAGCAACCTACAGCTGTGAAGGCACTAAATGAGTCTCTCTATGTAGATGATTTCATCTCCAGCTCAGACAGTGTGGAAAAAGCCTTTTCAGTCACCACAACAGCAAAGGAGATTATGTCCCATGCCAGCATGAATTTGTGCAAATGGGTAACAAACTCACCAGAACTGAGGGCTTAGTGGACAGAAAGTGGACTAGACCACACCAGAAACCAGCACTTGTGGAAATGTGCTGGACATCTTAAAGGGCAAGGTAAACACAAAGAGAAGTGTATTAAAGACATCTGCTCGCATCTTTGACCCCAGCGTGTTTCTCACCCCATTTACCATGCGGGTAAAATGCCCTTTTCAAGAACTATGGGAAAGGGGAATTGATTGGGATGAACAGTTACCCCAGACCTGGCTGAAAAATGGGATCAGTGGTGTGCAGAGCTGCCGCAGCTCCACTTGGTTGCAATTCCAAGATGGTACCAAGTTAAAATACAGCCAAACGCACAGACATCCAAGTTGCATGTCTACTGTGATGCCAGTGAAAAGGCATACAGTGCAGTTGCCTATCTGCAAGGAGAGAACAAGGAAGGACAAGTTGTCACCAGTTCTGTGGCATCAAAGTCAAAGGTGGCCCCACTAAGAAAATGACCTTGCCACGCTGATTGGAGCAAGATTAGGGAACAACCTTCTCAAGCCATTGAACATGGAAAGAAATCAACTTAATATGTGGACTGATTCCATAATTGTATTTCATTGGATACGTATCACAGCACACAGGTGGAAGCCATTTGTGGCAAACAGAGTGACTGAAATTCAAGGTCTCAGTAATCCAGAACTTTGGTCCCACTGCAGTGGCAAAACTAATCCTGCTGACTTACCAACGAGAGGTCAGAGTGTTGAGAACCTCATCCAAGAGCAGCTGTGGTGGAAGGGACCCACTTCCCTGTCATCGGCTGATGAAGCAAAGAACATTGATGAGGAATGTGGCTTAGACGAAGTTAACACTGAGCTTAGGTCTAAGTTTCAGGTTGTAGTGCAGCTTACCAGGACTGAACAAGCTGAGCCATTATTAGACCTAGAGAAGTACAGCAGGTTAAAAACAGTGTTGAGAATAACTGCATGGGTGAAAAGGTTCTTGGCTAATGCACGTTCTGGTCAGAGGATTCAGGGAGAACTCACTTCTGAGGAGCTTACTGCAGCAGAAGTGTATTGGGTGAAGATGACACAAGGGCATAGTTTTAGCCAGGAAATCTGTCAGCTAAAAGAGGGACAAAACCTCAGAAGAGATTCAAAAATCAAAGACCTGAAACCCTTTTTGGATGAAAATGGTCTCATTTGTGTGGGAGGCAGGTTGCAGCATTCTGATATTAGTTACAGGGAACAACACCCATGGATACTGCCTACCAAGCACAGATACTCTGAGTTAACAGTTCAGTCCTGTCATGAGAGAGTGATGCATTCTGGTGTCAGAGATACTCTAGTGCAAATGAGGGAGAGATTATGGGTTTTAAGGGGTAGACAGCTAGTCAAGCGGGTAGTGTTACATTGTAACATTTGCCGGAGACTTAAGGTGAGACCAGCCCAGCAAGTTACAGCTCCGTTACCCAGAGATAGAGTCACAGAGTCCCCACCATTTGAAGTTACTAGAATAGATTTTGCAGGACCCTTGTATGTCAGATCGAGTGGTCAGCCTAAGAAGGCATACATCGGACTTTTCACTTGTGCTGTGACTAGAGCAGTGCATCTGGAGTTAGTTTCAGATCAGACTACTGAAAGTTTTCTTTTAGCTTTAAAGAGATTTATTGCAAGACGAGGACTATGTAAAGTTATTTACTCAGACAATGCTAAGACATTCAAGAGAGCAGAACAAGACCTGTCATTTAAGGAATCAGAGCTTACAGAGCTGTTTACTGATAAAGGGATCACCTGGTAGTATATTGCCGAGCAAGCTGCTTGGTGGGGAGGCTTCTGGGAGAGGCTTGTAAGATCTGTAAAAACATGTCTAAAGAGGGTCCTGGGGAGGGCTTCACTAAACTTTGAGGAGCTGACAACCATGCAGGCAGAGGTGGAGGCTGTGCTGAATTCCAGGCCTCTTTCTTATGTGGACTGTGATGCATCAGAGCCCCAGCCACTCACACCTTCTCATTTTCTAGTTGGGAAAAGACTGATTTCCTTACCACCAAAGACTATGCTTCCTCCATCGCAAGTAATCAATGTAAGTCGAGAGGACATGTGTAAGAGATGGAGATACCGACAGAGACTAATAACCAGCTTTTGGAACAGCTGGAGAAAGGACTACTTGCTGAACTTGAAATCAGCTCACAAGTGTGACATACCCTCACCCACTGTGCTAAAGGTGGGAGACGTCATCTTGATCGGAGAGGATAACCCTCCCAGGCAGACCTGGAAAAGGGACAGGATAACAGAGCTATTTCCAGGAAGAGATGGACTTGTTTGTTCCTGCACTGTTCGTACTTCAACAGGAAGTTAGTTAAAGAGACCTGTTCAGTTAGTAGTAGTGAACAACATAGGAATGAACAACAGTTCATCGGGCGGGAGGATGTTGTGAAATGTTTGTTTAAAACAAAGAAAAGTGTGGTGTTTAGTTTAAAACGGAAAAGGAAACGTTAAATTACAATTTATAGCTGATAATTGAAAAGGTACACAACTTAATTTGTTTAATAGTAATTTAGTTTGCTGAAGATTGTCAAAGGAAGTGCTTTTATTTTGAAGTAGCCTACACGGAAGCTTTTGTTTTGTGTAAACTGCAGCATAGAGAACAACAAATGTTCTCAGTAAAAGACAAGCGTTTCCCGTCGTCATTCGAAGCCATTCCAGTACACCCTCACCTTTTACTTTCTTTGTATTGCTGTTTTAAACTCCGGTGGATTTATGAGGACTATGGTTAACTGCTCCTCAGATCTCTGCAGGGTAAATCCAGACAGCTAGCTAGACTATTTGTCCAATCTGATTTTTCTGTTTCATGATTAAAACAAATCTTGAACATACACATGTTCCACCAAAACAAGTTACTTCTACTACTACTTTTGCAGAGGCTCCGTCATTTTGTCCGGGGCTTAGCGCCACCCAAGGCAAGTGTGATTGGTTTAAAGAAATGACCTGAAATTAAACCATAGCACGTTTAACCAGACCTTCCTCCGCAGCGCTGTGGAAGGTGGTCCGGCAATGTGAGACTAGACAGAGCCTGAAGCCCTAATCAGAGATAATGGGTACCACAACAATCCATCCAACAAAATGATCCATGTTGCATGGTATGTTTGATATGTTGCTATTTTCATTTAGTGTATAATTGAAGTATTGGGTGTAACCATATAAAACTGGTTTCTGCCAAACCTTATTGTTCTAGTTTGTTATGTATGGTTAGTGTTATAGTTGCTCAATGGTGTTTTTTGCCTCCAACGTCGCCTTCCAGGCAGCTAACCTTAACCCTAAACATAACCATTGCCGCGCTGCCTGGTAGGAGATGTTGGGGGCAAAAAACACCAAACACTCTTATAGTAAAAATAACAGGTATACTTTAGGCAATCATTTTTACTGTATTTCAAAGTCATTTATAACCTAAAAGAACCTTTTTAGTGGCACATTTTCTTGCCAAATTGAGTTGGTTTGGGTTGTTGGTTTGCAGACTTTACCCACAGTCCCATACTCTAAAACCACAGTGTGCATGCATGTTCATGTTTGGGTTTTGAAGACCACAGCAGTGGTTCAGTGGGACATGAGTAGTTAGTTTTGGATTCCAGTGCCGTTTCAGAAACAAACACACATTCCTCTGCTGTGGCGATTACTAGTCTCTCATTGTGAGAGATCAGGACCCCTGCTCCTCCAACAGAACTGACCTCACAATAACAAATGTGGGGAACAATATAGGGCTGCACTATGCAAAAGGTTATTCACAGAGCTAGCACGTTGTGTGCGAAAGCATTGCTTCTACTTTAATAAGAGAAACACGGAAACACAGTTTTTATGGTTTTATATGAAATGTATCTTGGGTCAGAGCACATCAGGGGTTTTATAACACTCATACTGTTCACACTGGTAAGAATGTGTGGAAATCCTGTTAGGCTCCTCCCAGGAGAAATGTCTTACTCCACTGATAAAAACTTCAATTCCGTCCTCAGTGAGTGCAGGTAACACCAAGAAGCTTCAACAATCTCACATTCCCACAAATTCCATCAACATGCCTCCTCCCAAGGGATTTGAGCTCTCTAGCCAAGTAGCAAAGCCAAAACACACACTAACGTTCATGTAAGATGCCCGTTATGAAACTTCTTTTACTTCTAACCCTAATCTAACTTGAGGATGTATACCTGTAAAACCTTTCTTGCGTCATGTTTATGACACATACTTACATCTAACCAGACATCATACACATAGTGCAATGAGAAGAGTTGAGTAACTTTACTAAATATAATTAAACCACTACTGTACCTAGTTTGCTGTTATTTTGATGTCTATATCAATGTTCTAAATTGGAGATTGGGACTTCTCAAAGGGGTTGTAAGATAAAGCTAAAGGGTCATAAAAATGTTAGGAAAGTAGAAAAACATGTTTCTGTTACTACTGTACTTTTTGTTTAGCATTTTTTTCTAATATTTGCCTATGTACTAATCATTGCAAATGTCTCTGATTTGGGTTTTCCGCTCCCTTGTAAAAGAGATTCTGGATCTAAATGGGAATATTTCTGGTAAAATAAATGTATTTAAACCCGATTGTGTTTGTTGTCTAAAATACTCTTGATGAAGGTCCGGAGGGACCAAAATGTTATTTTTCTAGGAATAAACGGTGAAGCTATAGCAACAGCAGAGTCTGGAATTATTTCCTTTGTTCTGAGTATTCTGGTAAAATAAAGGTAAAATAAAAACAAAAAAAGCCGGAATCTTACATTTGAAAATGATTTAAATGAAAATATGTGAGAAAGAAAGATTACTCTTTGGTTCAACTGGTCTCAACTGGTAAACACATGATGAGGGCTCGCAAATAAGACATTGCTTCACAGGGTCACAGGTTAAAAGGGTTGGGACTACTAGATCCTGGAAATAGTTGTTAGTAGTGTCATTTTAGTGTTTATGATCTAAAGTTTTTTGCAGCATGTGATGGTATCACCATCATCTCTATGCTGACGTCAGTCCATCCATCCTTCAGATATTGTGGAATATTAGGACACTTCCTGTGGCGCCTCCATCACAAAAAAATTAGAGCAGTATTACATATAGCTCAACCCTCAGGACATATTTCATTATGGGTGGCCTGCTAGCAAGGCTTTATACTTTTGGACTTATTTTACATACAGTTTATTTTTACAGACAATGTTCCACCACCAAGGACCAGAAAAACACACAGTATAGTATATCATATATCTAGCCTATGCTTGCTTCAGTAACATTCTTTTTTATTTCAAAGCTGCATCAATCTTTTTTTTGCAACTAGGAGGTGGGAAGACCCAAGCTGCCAGACATACAGCCTTGACATTGTCTGATGAACTTGCTATGGCCAACACGTTAGCAGACTAACGCCTACACACGATTCCAGCAAACAGAGAGCAACATTATCAGTCCATTGGAATCTTGTTTTTATCAACCAGATTAATTACATCTGAAATATTGTGAAGCTATTTGTGTTACATTACTTTACTATGAAAGTGTTATGCAAATAATGGTTGACTGATAATAATGTGTCATGCATGTACATAATGTACATTAAAGTAGCACTTACAAAATAATGTTGCCCAGTTTTGTTTTGACCTTGTTGCTTGGCCCAAATTGAAGTCTTCCATGCCTACAGATCATGTGTCTTCATGTGCTCTGTGTGTGCTCCTTCCAGTTTGCACCATGTTTAACTACTCTCTCATCACAAACACTGCTCCAAGTTGGAGCACATTTAACGCTGCTGCGATGCTGCTGCGTCATTAGCCCAAACCTGTAACAGAAAGGGTGTAACAATGAAACGTCTCTCCCAGCTGAAGCAACACAAGCTCACAAGAGTTGTAATGGAACTCCTTATCAGCTCTGAATGGGAGTCTTGACCTGGTGAAATTTCATTACCCCCCCACCCAACCCAACATGTCGAGTCTGAGAAAAGCATGAGGATATCATGGTTCAGACCAGGAAACCCCCCGACCCCCCAAATTATGTTGAGAGAGACATAGCATGAAAATCCTTTAGACAAGGGCAGTAGTGTGATGAAGACATTTCAACATCCACACTCATCAGCTCACACTGGGACTCTTTTCACAGAGGGGATCCCTCTGAAGAAGGGGAAAGTGGGGAGAAATTGGTCAATAGGGCCTGTGTCAAACATGAGATAAGTGAGAATTCACTTGGATTTTAGTAACGTTATTTGTTTCACGGGTTGCCACTGGATCATTGGTGCTCAGACTGCAGCAGTTATGCAAAATATGTCCAAATCAATAGAACTCAAAATAGTTTAAAGAAAGCTCAAGTTGCTACACTGGAAAGGTATCCAGCATTTATTACATCAAATCAGTTTGGGGGTAGGTTTTGTTGTCAGGCATCTTTGTGTCAGTGGGGAAATTTTGTGACGCTTTCAAAATCTACAGAAACGTGCGATGGTTCATTATCATTTCTTTAAACCAATCACAATCACAATGGTGTGACAAGAAACTTTCGGTAGCACTGACTTTAAGTTGGAATGATTAAAATCACCCGCAACAATAAACGGTGAACGGTCTGTTATTTACTAATGGCTGCGTGAAGTTCTTGAATAGAAAACTTGGCATCAGCATCCGGAGGAATATAGGCTGCAGTGATAATAGTGGAAGTGAACTCCCGTGGGAGATAGAACGGTCTACATTTAACCATGAGAAACTCAAGGTTAGCTGAACAATGTCTCCCAACAATAGCAGAGTTTGTGCACCAATCTTTGTTAATGTAAATGCACCATCCACCACCTCCGGTCTTACAGGAGCCATCTAATGTTCTATCCGCCTGGAATGTATGGCGTCCCGATAGCTCAATAGCATTGTCCAGTATTTCGCTGTTTAACCATGTTTCCGTGAAGATTAGGACATTACAGTTCAAAAGTCTCTTGCTGTATGTAATGTTGAGTTGGATCTCCACCATTTTGTTTAACAGCGACCGGACATTGGCAAGGAAGATGCTGGGTAAAGAGAGCTGGTGTGGTGTTAGCTTTACCTTAGCTCTTACTTACTTAGCTCTTACTGCGCTTCCCCGCCTTGTTTGCTATCTCGACGCCGCCTGGGAGCACTTCCGCCCGGCCGGGCAGAGTGCGTAGCCTCGGGTATTCAGGAGAGGAAGAGGGAGCTTTAGCAGGGATAGTATAGAAATAAAAGGTTTTTTTTAGATAAGGAAAGTTAGTGAATAAAAGAAGTGAGTGGTTAGGTCTGGTGAGGTAGGGTGGGGGTGAGAGAGGAAATGGGAAGGGAATGAGAGAAAACTATTTGTTGATACTGTTTATTACTGCAGCAACCCAATCTTCCCACAGGGACTATTTAAGTTTTCCTTTAAAATAAAACTGTGGTTACAGAAATAAGTAGAAGATTGATAGTCTAAAAACCAGTTTGTGATGTCATCTCATCCGCCACTCTTATTAAGTCATTTATCTCAGCAGTTGCTCCAGTGGATCTGTTCAACATCCAACTGTGTGAACTGGTTAACAGCAGGTATGAAACACTACAGAGAGCTTGATGCTAGTGGCAGCAATGGTGAAAAGTCCTGTAAAAAAAATTGTCCCCAAGGCCTGTGGAAAGCACACACACATGCTTTCTATTATATTCTTGTAGATGAGGCTGCTTTTCTAATGTGCTAAACAAAAACATCCTCGTTGAATCAGTTCCAAAGTTGCATGCCCTTTTGTTTTAAGCAAAATAAGATTTAAGTTGAAAGACACACAAACACTGCTGTGAGCCTACAATGTCTATTACATCCCACTAAGTTACCAGACTATTAATTTTACTATTCTCAGACTCTTACCAGTCATGGAGCAGCAAATGAGATTCAGACAAGGAAAAACACTCAAATGGATAAAAAATAAAACTGAGGAGGAGCAACTGTGGAGGAATCCCTCTACCAGGATGGACAGACATGGATGTTGTCTGTACCGAATTACCAACGTAATAAAATCCTGGTATAGACAGTCCAGATGAAAAATGTATAGATTATATAAGATTATGGATCCAGTAGAAAGTCAAGCAGCTTCCAGGTGTTCCAGATTATCTGATCACCATTAGATGTTTCTCATGTACAAGTAGAAATGTAGGACTGAGGACAGGGGTCACCAAAGTTATCCCCTGAGGACCATGACCATGCAAAAGTGGCAGTTTTTGAGAAGTGTTGTGGTTGTGGCTTATTATACAGCGCTAATGACAACAGTGTCAACACAGGATTAGTTAGCTCGATGTGTAGAGTTTGGAGATATTTACATCTATTTTATAGAGAATCCATCACCTTACACCGCACAAAAAACAAAAGCCTAAAAAAGTACGGATAGCTATCTTTTTCTTAAGAATGGATGGGTTAATAACGCTGTCGAATGGGAGGTGAAAAAAAGGAATATCTTCATAATCAAAGCAAAGGTGTGGGTTAGCTACCTGCTAACATTTACTAATATTTTCCTTCGTGTGATGAAGTCTTCATCTAAATACGTAGCGCTATACCCTGCCTACGCTAAAATATTATTATATAAATGATATCTCGATCATTAACTAAACCCATGTAGAAAGACTAATGAAGCGTCCAGCGTATGATTTTAACAGTGTGTGTGTGTGTGTGTGTGTGTGTGTGTGTGTGTGCGCGTGTGTGTCAGTCAGTCAATGGTAGCGGCCTGTGTCTGCATAACCTGTGCAGCCAGCGTTACAATGTAGCCTTTAAGCCTTTGTAAACATAGTTGCAATGCCTGTTCTTAACTGTCTCGTTTTAACCAGTCACTCCAGGATTTCGCTGCCTTTTTGAGATTGTTGCAGCCCAAAATGCCTGATTTTGCAGGAGCTTCTGTAAAGAATTTCGATAAATGTTGCTATGTCTTTTCTATGTTTGTGGACTGACGAGAGAAACCGCATGACCATTCCCACCTAAACTGTGTGGTGTTCGTGTCTATGGGACCGGTTATCAATGTTTGCTAAAAGAAAAATGATGCTATTTATTATTTCTTTTAACTAACTGCTATGAAACTTAAATGTTACCACCTCCTACTGGGCCTGCTGTGTGTGTGTGTGTGTGTGTGTGTGTGTGTGTGTGTGTGTGTGTGTCTGTACAGTATATGTGTGTGTGTGAGTCTGTCTGTGTGCGGGAATGTTATCTTTCTGCACCTGCTATTATGCCATTATTACCACACAAAGTTACAAAATTGTTACATTTCAAGCACTTTCACCTGTTCTGATTAAGTACCAATAAGTACCAATAATGATCAAAAATCTTGTTTCTATTTTTTTAACCTTTTTTATAATTGAATTTCCTTGTTTTCTCACAACAAAAGAAAATGATCATAAATGTGATCTCACAGGGCTAAATGGCAAATATGAACCATAAATGTATATATCATTGGTAAGTGAGCTAAAGTAAACATCTGTGAGCAGCAGATGGGTGTGTTGACCTTCCCTCTGCTAAAATTCCACCTCAACTCCTGCAGCACTGTTCCAGGCCAAGCACAGAGATACTATATACCTGGGCTGTACAAATCCCTTAGCAAAATGTACACGCCATTGGCACTCTCACACGGCTGAAAAAGCTTTGCAACCCTGTGGCCTACAAAGCTCGAAACACACCACATTCTCTCAGGTACTAAACAATGCCTTCAACTAACAATCAGATAATGTCCACAATAAAAGTTAAGAGAGTTCCATTTTCTTTATCAAAATCTATCATTTTTGATACTTAAATATTGTTTGTTTCAGATGGGGCATAGAACATGAGGGAAGGGCCGTGGAAGAGTACTCCAAGATCATGAAGGAACACCACACCAACCTCAATGTCAGGAGGGCAGGGCTGGTCATCAATCCGAAATACCCATGGTTAGGGGCATCCACAGATGGCATGTTAATGTGTGACTGCCATGGGATGGGTGTGTTTGAAGTGAAGGCACCAAGCAGTCTTGAGAACAGCAGTTTAGTTGACAACATGAAACAGGATGGCACATTTTGTGTCCATGAAGTAGAGGGTAAATTTCATTAAAAAGGGACCACCATTACTTTTACCAAGTGCAGACACAAATTCAGTTAGCAGAGGCGAGCTACTGTGACTTTGTTGTTTGGGGACCAGGGTTAGATGGCAAAGAAGAAGTTCACATTGAGAGAATTATACCGAATACAGTCTTCTTTGGAACTATGCACGGAAAGGTTCATACTTTTCTCCATATATGTGTAGTTCCTGAGCTATTGGCAAAAAAATGTACAGCACCTGTTCAAGCAATATCACATGATGCCACCAAATCATCTGAAGGCTGTTACTTTGGTATGCCTGTCCTGGATACTGATGACAAAATAGAATGTACATGCACAGAAGTTGTTGGCAGACTACTGATCTTAGTGTTTTGTATTGGAAGTGCAGTGTCTGCAAATTGGAATTGGCAAAATACAAGTGTGCACAAAGAAAACAAATGAAAAGTGGTGAATTTTGAATTGTACTTTTAGACAGACAAATACAAATTTATTCAATAAATAAATACAATGCACATAGGTAATCAAAGTGAAAAATAAATGGCCATCGAGTCAAAAAAAGTGAAGAGGATAAGAGCAGGAACAACAACACAATTTGAGTGAACTATTACTACATAGTTATTAATTGTAGCTTTAAATGGCATCATTATATGACTACTGCACAATGCAATTCATTATATTAAGATTTACCACTCCTATCCACTTTTTGTATATTGCAACAGTTACATTTATGTACATTTTGTATGTACATACATGTTTCTTTGTGTGTGTAGTTTGTGTGTGTGTAAATAAATAATTGTATATTTACATT
The DNA here is from genome assembly GCA_013375575.1 of Percina caprodes. NCBI lineage: Eukaryota > Metazoa > Chordata > Actinopteri > Perciformes > Percidae > Percina > Percina caprodes. The sequence continues at coordinate 114,815 of JABXJD010000216.1, forward strand.
GTATTAATTGTTGTTAATCGTTGTATTGTATTCTGTAGTGTTTAGCCAAAAGGAATAACTGAGGGTGCCACATTTGACAGGGCACAACACACATAGACTCCTTTGCCTAAAACGGTAAACCCTTTGGGGTGTTCAGCTTCACACATCTGGATACCAATAGTATGTTGTAGTATAGTGTATCGGTTTCTTGTTTCACTGATAACTCTCTTTACATTGATTCTTACTGAGGCAAGTTCACGTGTGGACTCTAGCTCTACTGGGCTCAATTGTTTCCTTCCTTTAGTGAATCTTTAGCTCAGCATTATACAAGCTAATAAACTCTGCCACGTCAAACCCTCGATCAGCCAGTATTACATCACCTGCACTGATGCATTCCAGAAACTCAGAATTTTCTGTGACACGTTTGTCTGATGTTCTGCCTCCCCATCCCTTAGATATAAATATGACTGTTCCTTGTGGGGATATGCCTATTAGGTATTGCATGGTGTGATGGTGTTTATAGATTGAATATGTTTGTGCTCTTGCTTTTAAGTCTTTGGGTTTTTCTATAACAATTTCACAACAGTCAATTGTGCAGACACATCTTGGGTGAGTTTGTCTGAATGTCATGGGCATTGACAGCCAAAACTCTTCTCTCTGTCGCCAAAATAAAAACAATGGAACAAGCTTTGCATGTAGCATGTCAAGGGTAGTTCTATAAGTTCTGCTTGCTGTCGCTATCGAAATTTGGAAGAGAACAGGTTAATTTTCATCCACTTAAGAGTTAAAAGAAGTTGTTGGAAAGGAGACAGGGTTGTATGTGTCAGAAGGCATGAAAGAACACTACATAAAACTACTTTCAGCTTGGCAAAGTGGGGAGTCCTGTCACTGCTTTCACTTTTTCATCGTCATTTGCTAAAGCCTGTCTGCCAATGGTCCTAGTTCAGTTTTCAGCCTGAGGTTTTTCTCCCTGAGGTCGTCACACTCCTTCTGTATAGCTTTGCAATGGCATCTTTGCAGTGATTGCTGAAACACTTTTTGTGGCACAGGGTCTCCTGACGCCAAGAGGACATCCACAGCATCTTGTTTCTTTTCCGCCGCCCTCCTCTTGATTTGGATTCTGCTGTACTGCTCGTACCTGTTTTTTACAAGGACACAATGAGATTTTTTGACACATACTGTATATAGAACTACTATTGTAAAATATGTACTAAAATCACATTTGGTTATGCTTTACTGTGCAGGGAGATCAACTAATAATGAACTGTTAAGAAAGAATTCAATATGAGAGTGACACATAACAGAAGAGAAAAAAACTAGATGAGCATGTAAATGTCACAGCAATACTTTTCAGACACAGCCTTATTACCCAACATTCAAAGTCAAACCTTTCCATGTCTTTCTCCCTTTTCCTCTTTTTGATGGCAGGGGTTTGAGAGAAGACAGATGGAACCCAGTCAGGGGACTGTAGGTCATCAGATTTGGCACCTGACATAATGGTTATGGTTATGTTTATGGTATTTAGCAGATGATTTTGTCCAAAGCGACATACAAATAACAACAATAAAGTTAAATTTAACAGTAAAAAAAAAATGAAAAGTTGGTAAGACTACACTAAGGAGAAAAGCCTAATAAAAATAAATAAATGCTATTTTATACAAACAGAAACACTTTAGGTTTAGACCCATCTTAAAGAGCCAAAACTATCACAGGAATAGAGAGGACTGGGCAACTCATTCTACCAACAAGGAAGCACTGAGGAAAATAGTCTTGAATTTGACTTAGCGCTTAAATAAGATAATATATAAGATAATATAATGGAGCAGGATGGTAACAATTCCTCCGTATATAATCTAGCTCTTCTGTTGGGTCTTCTCTGGTTCTCAATGAAAAACATAGCTAGATATTACAAACCTCAAAATGACATACCTTTGATGAAATGATCACTGAACAGATGTGTATTCTGTGAAGGTAGCCAAGTCCCATTTCCTGAAACGGTTGCGCGTCTGATAACCTGCACCCATAGTTGTCTTCTCTCTGGATTCTCCTTATCAGATGGGATCCGGTAAAAACATAACCCAGGCTCCTCCCCTCAGCGGTTAGTGCCTCCAAATGCACAACAACTATCTGGCATGTCATTTTCACCTCAAAACACTAACTTTTGTAAAGTAAAACGTCCTGGCAAGATGATTAGCTTACTAGGTTTCGTTGCTAGGAGACTGATGTTCTTGCCCGCTAGCTAGTAGTTGTGATGTCACGTGCAAAGTATGAATTGTCTTGGGTGGTGCTAAGTGCAAGACGACTCCCCGGTGCCTCTGCAAAAGGTACTTGTATTGGTGGAACATGTGTATGTTCAACAGCTGTTTTAGTCAAACAACAGATTAACAATTTAAATGTTGATATGGACTAGCAGCCGTGTAAATAAGCATTGTAATAAGGGGGACGATGTAGAGCCACAATGGACAGACATCTTCACTCTAAGAACCTTATGTCAATATTAGGGCAATACAAATGGAATAACAGAATGCTGCACCCACATGTGCCGAATTTGACAGACTCTCTGTTGTGTTCTGGAATGACAGATGTCAAAACATATACCAAGCTCATGGACGGTGGTGGCTGTACTGTCAGCTCAGCTTCTGTTTGGCATCAGATCTCACCTGGATACAATCAAAAAGCGAGCTCTGAGCTGCTAATGTAAATGAAAACAGACAGCCCCAGAAAGCAACAAACCCTCCTCTGCTGGATTCCGTCCCAGGTTAAGGTGAAAGTGAAGACAGATGCAGTGCAGACTGTATGAATTCCTTCTGCACCTGTCCTCCTTTTAAGTTAAATCAGTATGTCGTGGTGATAAAAGCATCGCAGAGGAGCCTCAAATCCACTGAGTAATGTTAAGATGACTCCTCACGCATGACCTTTTATTATAGTCCCTAGCCATGACCAAGCGCTCATAACAGCCTGGATTCATGAGGCAGCCTCTTGTGCACATGGATCATCTGTGAGTATGTAAACTCCACTCCCTGTAGAGGCTTTGCAGTTGTTTCTCACATGTACTTGCAATAGCTGAAGCCATTGTAATGCCTAGCAACCCACTAGATTGTATATATATATATATTTGGTTTTCATGAATAGGATAGTGGTTTAATACTCTGAATAGTGAGACATACGGATAGAATGAGTATCATTCTGTGCTTGAATTAAAAAAGTGTCTTACCATTTGTAATATTAGATATTATTTCAAAACAAATCCTTTTCAAACTAGCACATTGGATATAGGATATATATATAGTATACATATGTAATGCTTTTGTACTTTACGGTTTACTACAGTTACTAGTGGTATACCTTGCCTTCCAGTAAAATTTAGAATACAACAAGATCCTGTTGATTACCTACAAAGTAGTACACGACCTTCCCCTCACTACATCTCTGAGATCCTTGTTCCTTACTCTAATTTATGCTCACTCAGATCTCCAAATCTTGGTCTTTTATCGACCGTAGTATTGGCCATACTAGCTCCACCCCCCTACCCCACCCCCATGAACAATGGGAAATGAGCACTTTGTTTACTTAAAGCTTTAGATCATACCTTTTTTATGTTAATGAACGTGTGTTATGCCCAAGCCACTGCCAAATGAGTTGATACAAAGTTAATTAAGACCAGACACCTAACTATGGATAAGCAGGGTACGCTTTTGCTTACAGGCCCAGTCCAATCAGGGACCCGCATGACTGGAAGAAATTGATTGACAGCCAGGGCCCCCTATCGACTTTTTATTACTCGCAACAATCCCAGCAGTCCCATGTGCACTCTGAGAGCCTCTGACCAAGCAGGAGTCAGAAGAACGGGTCAAATTCATTGTTTTTTATTTAAAGACAAGACATGTGTGACTCAAACATCTCACATTTACCAACAAAACATACACCGTGCAAAACATTTCACACCGTCCTGCCAACCTGTATACATTTAAACATCAATGTACGCTGTAAAAAAAAATATCACTTCATTTTCATATTATACCAACATTTGCAGCATTCTGAGCCTTTTTGGTAAGGTTCCTAGGAAATCTCAGTAATTAATTATTAGTAATTATTATTATTCTCCCTAAAACAAGTTTGCTTTTTATTTATTTTTTTTATTTTCTTTCACTGTCTTCTCCAACTTTTTTCGCAATTATTTTACAAAAGCTCCAGCGAAATCAGTAATTTTGGGCCGCAACAATTAAAAAAAAGGCAGTTTTCATGTGTTATGGTGCGTACTCACCAGCGTTTTTTTGTTGTGGTGCGCGTGTGTTGATTTGGTCAGTCATCTCATCTCATATGCTGTGTCTCTGTGCTCCTATCTTGTCCGATTCATGGTAGCCTACTCGGGGACATTGCGCCGTCATCACGTGATGTAGTACAGGGGGCCGCCTTGATAATCCTGCATGAGGGCCCGGTGTTGGCTCGTTGCAACACTGATTAAGTCTATCAGCTTCACACAACTCTCTCTGTATTTCTCAGTATGGCTATGTTCAGAAGATTGTGTTGTCCGCCAACTTTTGCGCACAGAAAATCGAGCAAAGATAATTACCTCTTCTGAAGAGTCCATCATGTCTCTGTGTCCTTCTTGGTTACAAGCAACTGTGTTGAGGAGGGGAAGGGGTGGTGCGCGATCATGGAAGGCTTGCGTCATGAGGATGTGCAGACAGTTTTGTTCTCATTACTTAAGCAAGGAAGAAACTAAACACTATACCTTTAACTTTGCGAGAAACAGATTGAAAAGAAAGTTTGAAAAAGTTTGGACAGTCATGGTCTAATAAGTATGGAATGGAATGTTATGGAATTGCAATGTGGGAATTGAAGAGTCCAGTGCTTTTGGAGGTTCACTTACAGGGACTTTTATCTGCTGCACAAATTTAAACCATTCTTTCAAGGTGCCCTGCCACACAAAACCGTTTTTACTTGCATTTTTTTAAATGTGTTAGGTCATATGTGTTTGTGTTATGCCGTGAATGTAAAAATGAACTACTACCTCCTCCGTCAGTTCTAGCCAAGGCAAAGGAATAAGTGGAGAAATCAGGCCAATTACAAAAGCTGGTCAGTCTGACATGTTGCGTTGGGCAAAGGATACCGAACCAGGCTCTCATTGGCTAGCTGTTCAAAGTCAAGCAGCTTAATTCGTTGAATATTAATGAAAACTGACACAAATTAAGCTGAGTCTTCTGCAGGCTTTCTATACCACACTAGAATGGCTTGAAACAAGGTAATCAAGGCATTTTTTCCACAAAATATGTTACAGAGTCCATGGTAGAACTTCAGACATTATCACAAAGTATTGCTATACATGTGGCAGTGAACCTTTAATTAATCTGTCTATCACAAATCCCCCAACGTTATAGGAAGGAAATTGAAAAGTCCTGTTTTGCTAAGGTCCCTGTGGCTTTTCTTCTCAATTGTTTTCTTACTATTAGTGATTGGTTCGGACATGAACCCTCACTTTTCCAAAGTTAGATAAGGTTGGGTTATTTCACTTTAGAGATTATTGTAATTCTTTTTTTCCCCCTCTGCACTCTTTTTACTAGTTTTAAGTACCAAAAAACAGATGATGTTTCATACTTCCATACACCAGTTAGGTTTAGCAACATTTGAATCAGAATCTGATGACAGTTGGTGTGCTTTTTGGTTACAATCAATCACATCTGATCAAACCACACCCACACAGTCCTGATGAAGCTGCTATTTTGGGTGAGTATTTGAGTGAAACAACCAATTCACAGTGGTGAGCCATGTGACTATTGGGCTGACAAATTTTACATCTATAGCTTTCACCTTGTTTTCTTTAGTGTAAGTTTATTGGAATTTTGGCTTAAAATAAATTTAAAACTAAAATAATTGTTGAGATTGAGATTTTAGTCCAAACAAACCTGATTGCAGCCCATTGCAATAACTCTGCAATGTCTGGCTTGATTGAGTTACGGCATACTTTTCCTTATTACATAAGAGTTTGCATTTGAGGGTAGTTTACTGCAGTTGGTTTGGATTCCATTCTCACCCTTTAACTAGCTGGTCCACAGCTCTCTTTGGCAAGGACTGCCAGGCTTATGTACTAATGTGTTTACTTGCTGCTGCCATGTTCCAACAGCACGGTACCCAAATGACCCACAGAAAGGGAGGATACACACAAGAGCAACAATAAACCACTCATGCTGGACGTAAACTCTGACTAAGTCAATCAGCTGTTTTTACCCCCAACACCCCTACCAACCACAAACAAACCCAGAGTGAGGTCACAGTTCCTTGGCAACAGCTGAGTGTATCTACAGTAACAGCACTGCTGGTAAAATCAGCATTTGGGTGTGGATTCATGTTCACAGGAACATTACAAAGTGGGACTTCATTCAAGATCTACATGTATGATTCCTCGGGGAGCACTGCTAAAAGACTTGAATGTCTGAATGAGAGCAGGTAAGAGCAGTCACAGAGCTTTCATCACTGTGGGAGAGCTGCTGAAAGGCAGTGTAATGAACTGTAAGACCAGCCCAAACCACAGACACATGCTTTCTGTTAAAATGCTGTCGATAACCCCGCTTACCCAAGTCATTGAAACTAAACAGCCGAACCAGTTCCAGAGGTGAGTGCCTTCTGTTTTTCTTTAAAATGTGTCAGGTCGTTCAAATGGGCTTGTAAAATGTGCTAGCTGTGGGAACTGTTTTTTGTTGCAGTATTATCCCAGGATAGAAGGAAACATCTGCCATATCCTCTTATTCTGAACACAGAGTTATTCCCCCCAATCAGTCTATCAATCAAGCCATACCGCATTGTAACAGAATAACTAACTCAGTAGGGATATGCAAGTTAGTGCATTTGATGAGATTTTTGCAGGGAATTTGGTGGCACCAAAAGCAGGCAACCTAACACTGAAATAAGAGAACCACAAAGTCTAATACACATGAGGTAACGAGGGACAGGAAACACATCAGGGCGGGGCAGGCATTTATAAAGGCAGGAAGTAAAACAATGGCATATTAAAGGAGAACAACAAAGTAAAACAGAAAAAATAAAAACCCAGGAACATGACAAGATTAATGTCAAGTGTTGCCAGCAATGAGTGCACCTTCTTCAAAACTGTTGACATGCTAATAAGCTAAACTAAGATGCTAAACAGGGTAAACATTATACCTGCCTAATATGTATATTGTCATTGTGAGCGTGTTATGCTGAGGTTAGCATTTAGCTCAAAACACAGTTGTCATGGCTATCATACACTGTTATTATGATCTGTACATTCTCACATTGCTAGACCTGGAAGATTAAGATCTGTGGAGTTAGATCTGGCTACAACACAGGTACATTCCAGCATTGGGCTGCGCTAAGTGCCATATGCAGCAACAGTGTTATCTGCAAAATACTCTCTGGATGGAACTTTATTTGGTGAAACATTTGCACCCCAATAAAGGAAAATGTCACATACAATGTTAAATGAAGTTAATTTTTCACACAATACAGTATTATGAGCTATTTAAATTAGCTGGATACATGGCTACACCTCATTTGCATTGCAGTGTATTCGCCGTGTGTACTTTGTCCACAGCAATCCTTTAATATTGGTCCTAAAACATCCCAGTCAGGGAGTAAGTGCCCTAACCATATTCAGCGTGTAGCTTTCTAGCCCAACTTTGTTGTTGTTTTCATTAAGCGAATAGAGTTTGAGAGCGGCAACACACAGAGAGCGGAAGGGGAGGGACATGTGATGTGTGAGCTACGCGTGGGATGTCAAGCACTTATATAGGAAATGTGAGTTTAAAATACAGATGTGCAGCCTTTGATCATTTTCAGATTTTTGTTAATAAGAATAAATTTGTATTTTCATTGGATATAGAAACAACAAAAGGCTACATGCTGTGAATGTTCTCTAGTTTGTACACACACAGTCATAAGGCCTCATATACCCCTGCTTGGCATTCATTTTTTAAGTCAGTTTTTCTTTCTTTTTTAAAACTTTCCCCCCAATTCTTATAGGGAAAGTAAGCTAATCAGTCCCTGCAGCTGCACTCTGTGGTGTGTGAACTCCAGCTCAGAATGCCACATATACTGTAAATTGCATTTGCCATAAAGCTGCGGTAGTCCTGCAAGCTGCCCGGAGAGCAAAAATACAACCAGCTTGGTGTTACTGTAAAATGAAGTACGAACACTCTTGTTCTAATTTTCAAAAAAATATATGGGGTGTTTGTGTTTATGCTTCAAATGTAAAACACTATAAAAATTGTGTGGATTTTCTAGAAGACTATGCTGATATGTGCAATTTCTATAATAGTTTGTTGGCGTTTGTGTGCCTTTATCAGAGTTTCTGGAAGTAGAGAGATGACAGGAAGAGGCCTATGGGTGGTGTGCCACCATGAACGCGTCAACCAGAAAATTAAAAAAATTATGAGGAAAAGGAAAAGCATGATCTGCAATGCTGATTTTCAACACCTCTTAATATTGTTGATCATTTGAAAGAGCTTACAGATGTAGTTTGATGACAATACAAAGGATGTAAACCCTCCCCAAACAACCCAAGTGAACACTTATGAAATATTTTAGGATGATGTGTTAGACAGTGATCTCCAACACCATCATTATTAAAATGCAAAATTAGGAAATATCTTTTGGAAGAATGCTGTTCATCCCTCCAATAGAGTTACAGAGACATGGCAAATTTAGACCCGCATTGTTCTGGAGGCTCGTGGGAACAACACCTTACTAAGTCACTATGTTGGTTTTGCACATTACAGATACTTTAAAGAATTGTTATTCCATTTTACAAATTCTAGAAACACATGGAAAACCCATTATAACAAGTCATCATCTGTAGCTTTGAACTCCATACCAAGGCCTTTCTAGGTACTAGACAATTCAACAAGGCATGCAATGTACTGTGAGCCATGCAGCATTGCTTACTAGCTGTACACTGACTGTGTGTTTGCAGTAAAACTTGTTGGATGTGTGATGAATGACAGGAGGATGCATCGAGCAGAGTGTGCTGCAAGGGAAAGCATGTATGTCCACAGCGAGCAGAAGAGGAACTTTCAGTCCAAACCCTTTCATGAGAGCCCAGTGTTCCCTTTGCTTCCGCCAAGACCCCGGTCCGATGGAGACACACTGCTTTCCTCCAGAGGCTCAAAACTCCTGAGCCTGCAAGGTGACTACATGCTACCTGTCACAGTACCCTCAAACTACATGACATGGCATACAATTATGTAATGCTGCACAATATATTGTTTCTTTTATCATCATTGCAAAATAACTGTTGCAATACAAACATATCGTGAAAGGCTGGTTAGAAAAAAATATACAGTATATATTTTAAGTGGTGCCTTTCATATTCATCTCAATGATCAATTTATTCAATGAGTGTTGGAAATGATTTAATATTTCTCTCTGAAATGTAGCTGAGTAGAAGTAGAACGTGGCATGAAAAGAAAAGACTAAAGTACAAGTACTTCAAATTTGTACTTAAGTACAGTACTTGAAGTACTTTACGTTACATTCCACCACTGATTATACAACATTGCTTCATCCTGCTTTGCTCCTGTCATAATTAATACGGCCACTAGAGGGAACCACCACTATAAACCTAAATATGGGTGGAATTGCTGCTTTTTGTTATTAACCAAAAAGACCTGTATTCTATTTTATTTTATCTTCACATGTTAATGTTGTCAGTATTACCACTGCTGGTTTTAAAGGTAATGATACTATATACAAAACAATTAATATGATGAATTGTAATCCTCTGATCATTATTTCTGTCAGTACAGGGGTTCTGTTGTCCCCTACAGCAGAGGCCCAGTAGTGGGAGGGTGACACACAGGGTGACACCACCTAGTAGAGCGGGAGGAGAGGGGAGCCTGACAATGTTAAGCAGTCTCAGGGGAAGGCTGGAGAGTACTGGGAGCAGACCTGAGAGGACTCCAGAAGGCGAGCTCCCACTGTATGCCATCCCACAGAACCAGTCAAAAAAACAGCAGGTGAATAAATCACAGATGTTGATAGGTTTATATTCATGTATCGTCTCTAACTGATGAATCAGTTTTACTATAGAACAGGGTACACCAATATTTTGCTATATATCTCAATATACATTCCTTACTTATGCATCCGTGCTATGGGTTTATTTGTTCCAAGTTCAAAAACATTGTTCTTTTATTAAATTCTGAGGGTCTCAGTGTGATTCTTTGATGGTTGGATGTTAATGCTCTATTTCCTTTTAATAACCTTTTATCATACTTCACATGCCCACCTGCTAAAAACCAAGTAAGACCTTTATTATAGCTGTTCAAACAGATAACCGAGGACTTACCCACATCTTAGGCCTATAGCTTTTACTGAACATACCACAAAACAATATTTGCTAACGGCTGATCCTGTACGCATATTTTTCTCTCCATTTTGGCCTCCCATCACACTTTTCTTGCCCAAAAAAAGAGATTTTTCAAAATAAAATCCTCAATTTTTATTCTAATGATTTTTTATTAAACATAATATAGATATATTTTTATTAACCAGGAAAACAACTCATTGATATAAAACAATCTCTTTTCAAGAGTGTCCTGGCAAGACAGGCAGCAGTACAGTTACACATACACACAAGTACAAAGTACACAGAAACATTAAAAACATAAAAGCATCAAATAGCACAACAATCCACAACAATCATGAATACATTAGGCAAACAAATTTACACCCATATGTATCTGCCTCCAAGTCAGAAATACAATAAAAGCATAGTGTAAACATGAACTAAACTGTGATGTGTTTCAGTGCAACAGCACAGGAACTGCTGTTTTCCTTGGTTAACATCAAGTCTTTAACATTGCGAATGTGACTGAATTCAAAACTGCATCTCTGACAGTGACGACGGACTCTTTGAAATACATTCTCCTCCCAGAAACTTGCACAACCCCCTGCGACAGGAAGAGGCAGGCTCGTCACGGACATCCTGGCGCCGCAAAGGTTTCCCAACTCCATCTGTATCTGCCTTCATCGCTCTGTGACGATGAGGAGCAGGGCACTGAGACAGAGGAGATGAGGTAGACGTTATTAGAGGTGGTGTTTGGGAGGAGGTGGCGAGTCATAGGAGAGCAGCCATCCGCATAATTCTTTATGAGCTTTTCCTCAGACGTCACATCTGTGGTAGGGGAGTCAAAATATACAAAATATATTTTCCTAAGCAATTAGAGCAACTGGGCATGCCCACTAGGTCTACATGGAATCTGGTATATCCATGGAAACAGTCCATGCAATGATAAAGCCAGGATGATGAAGTTTCAGGATGTTCTGTGAAACATGTAGAGATGTATAAAGACATGGAGAGTAAAACCATTAACCTTGAGAAGTTTACCACTTTGTTAAAGCTGCACTAATGTAGGACTGCACAATTTTATTGAAATCAACATAGACTAGTGCAATATCCCAAATGCAAGGGTGGGGCACAATATTTGTTAAAGGTAAAAAATGGGTTGAACCATTCTGAATGAAGTATTGTGGTACTGCAGAAACGTTCCATCTTAAATAGTTGTTTCCTACAGACAGAAGAAAACTATATACTATAATCATTTTAATTTGTTTAATTTTAAGATGTTTTAATGCTGAAAAATACGTCCTACATCAGCAACGTGAGACAGGTGCGTCGCAGTTTTAACTTCCAAACATATATAGAGTTTAATACTAGAGAAATAACTAGTTTCAGTACTAGACCATCTTCAGGTAGACTGGGTAAACCCCCCCCCCACCCTGCCGGTAATTTGATTTCGCCCTGCAGCTCGGTCTTTAAACCTGCTTGTTTAATTCTCCTGCTTCAGTTCACAATTTTGCGGTAACCAATCCCAAACTGGCTTACTGCACGACGACGATAGAGAAGTGGCCAAGCAGCTTCTTACATTCAACATAGTGGCCACCCAACGCCACCGAAGCGCAGCTATAGCAGCAACTCATCACCCAGATCGTTGGTCTGATTGGTTGAAGGACTATTCAATTGCGTAGAACTATGCCTGTTGGTCACGCCTCTTGTGCAGAGAAAATACAGAGCAATATTGTGCATCATATCCCAATCGCAATATTAATAATAATAATCAAAATTAGATATTTTCCTCATATCGTGCAGCCCTACACTAATAAATATTTGTACATGTAAAGACTGCCTGTAATGTGAAAGGGGTTGCTAATGGTGACAAACCCACAGAGGTTCAATTCAATTATATTTACAGTGTCAAATCATAACAGAGGCTTTCTCAGGACACTTTACAGATAGAGTAGGTCTAGACCACACTGTAAACAAAGAATCTTATACTGAAAAAAACATAAACATTTAAAACAAAAAGCATGCAGCCAAAGAGCTCTCCCCCTTTATTACATATTTATCATTTATTTGATAAATCTAATCTAATACAGAAGCATGATAGAATGAGTTTTACAGTGTTACACACAATTCAACAATGTTTGCTTTATATCATTTATAATGACATTTTATATTTATATGTTACTACCTACAGGAATAAATGCAAAATGATACACCTTACACAAGACTGTATTTCCTGAATCTTAAACATTATTTTACCATTTAATTGAATACAACTTATATACGATTACAAAACGATTTCTATTTCACCGGCAGGTGTCGTCCATTCATTTGCATCCTGACGTACATGCTACATGCATCAAAAGGCCAGTTCATTTTGTCATGTAGCTTTTGTCACATTCAGATGTATGGAGGACCAGGTCTACCATATTTAAAAATAAGTACAGAAATAAATAAATGCTCAATAAATAAATAAGCATACAATTAATTGCCCCAAAAAATACAATAAACAAATAAATGTAGGTAGAAATTAAATTATACAGTGAGACATAAATGTATATATCTCTTTTAATTAGCTTCTTTATTTATTCACCTTTGTAATAATTACCTTATTTATTTATTGTCCGTTATAATCTTCAACTTTATTTATTAATTACTTATTTTTTAAATGTATTTATTTCTGTGTGTGTTTAAATTTTTTGTCTGTTTTATTCTTCCGTTGCATTTTCTACCCTATATATTTTCACCCCTGGTATTTATTTCTGCCTGTCAATTTTACATTTCTTCATGCATTCCTGCCTCATTATGCAAATGAGGAGGGGGTCTTAAGGGGTCAACTTCTGCCCATTGGTTGGTTAGCATTTTACTGCATCGGTCGAATCTACATGGCTTTTCCCCGCCATAAAGCATTGTTTAGTAATGTCAAACTCAGCAGGCAGACGTTCAGTGTCCGACCTCTTAAGGGAAGCTGCTAATAGACTGGAAGAATTAGAACGCTGTAAGTTTGACATCTGAAATGTTTTTCTGTGGTCCTTTGAACATTTTTTTTAACTTTTACTTTACTTTTACATAAACAGCTTCCAGTTTGAGTAACAGTGGTGTGAAACCCGAGGAAGGCCCGAGGAGTAACGTTCCCTGTAAGTTCGCTGCTTTCGACTGGCATGTTGTCTCTCTAATTTAGAGTAATTTAGCTAATCCATAATGTTTGAGCATTATTCACAGATGAGTTTAAGGTAAGTTAATTTAACACTTGGCGAGCGATTTGCATTAATGTTACTGTGGTGGCAAGTCTTAGAGGAGAACGTAACAGTTACTTAACGTTACCGCTCTCTGTTCTAACTTGGTTTAATTTTAATTTTGCAGATGTAACGTTAACGTTGTGCAGGCAGCCTCATCTTGAAACGTAAAGTTAGGCGCTGCAGCACCAATGTATTTATCAATTAGTGCTACTTTACGCATCCGTGAACATATCACACAGGCTCGATGTGCAGTTATGTTTTTAACGAGATGTAGCTCTGGTAAGAGCAGAGGAAACGGAGTCTGTAGACAAACAATAAATTGTGCACAAACGTAAATGTCATTGATAAACACTGCTCTCCGGACATATCAATAAATTGTTTCCATTTCAATGCCGAAAGAATTCACAGTTGCCATGGTTACTGCTCTGTTTATACCACCGTAGCAACCGGTTGTGGTATCGGTGGGTTGCACAACCCGCCAAGCCTCCTCCGGAGCCATGGTTCCGTGATGATCGGAACGCAGCAGTGTTTTTCAGGAGCGTAGATGTGTTAACTTCCAAGTTCATTGCTAAGTGATCTTGCACTGTGGCGTAGGTTTGTGTGCGTGTCTCTCACTAGCCTAGCATGTAACTCCTATCACCGGTTCTGCAGCCTCGCATTTGAGAGTAATTCAAGGTAATTTACCGGATCTGAAGAGCTACATCTCGTTAAAAACATAACTGCACATCGAGCTGGTGTTTATTAACGTTAGTTCACGACTGTGTGATATGTTCACGGATGCGTAAAGTAGCACTAATTGATAAATACATTGGTGCTGCAGCGCCTAACTTTACGCTTCAAGATGAGGCTGCCTGCACAACGTTAATTACATCTGCAAAATTTAAATTAAACCAAGTTAGAACAGATAACGTTAAGTAACTGTTACGTTCTCCTCTAAGACTTGCCACCACAGTAACATTAATGCAAATAAGTGTTAAATTAACTTACCTTAAACTCATCTGTGAATAATGCTCAAACATTATGGATTAGCTAAATTACTCTAAATTAGAGAGACAACATGGGAATCGGTTTCACACCACTGTTACTCAAACTGGAAGCTGTTTATGTAAAAGTAAAGTAAAAGTAAAAAAATGTTCAAAGGACCACGGAAAACATTTCAGATGTCAAACTTACAGCGTTCTAATTCTTCCAGTCTATTAGCAGCTTCCCTTAAGAGGTCGGACACTGAACGTCTGCCTGCTGAGTTTGACATTACTAAACAATGCTTTGGGGAAAAGCCATGTAGATTCGACCGATGCAGTAAAATGCTAACCAACCAATGGGCAGAAGTTGACCCTTAAGACCCGCCTCCTCATTTGCATAATGAGGCAGGAATGCATGAAGAAATGTAAAATTGACAGGCAGAAATAAATACCAGGTGAAAATATATAGGGTAGAAAATGCAACGGAAGAATAAAACAGACAAAAATTTAAACACACATACATTTAAAAATAAGTAATTAATAAATAAAGTTGAAGATTATAACGGACAATAAATAAATAAGGTAATTATTACAAAGGTGAATAAATAAAGAAGCTAATTAAAAGAGATATATACATTTATGTCTCACTGTATAATTTAATTTCTACCTACATTTATTTGTTTATTGTATTTTTTGGGGCAATTAAGTGTATGCTTATTTATTTATTGAGCATTTATTTATTTCTGTATTTATTTTTAAATATGGTAGACCTGGTCCTCCATATCAGATGTAGCTAAGCTAGCTGTCGCAGTAACACTTAACAGTCACAGTTCACATGATCAAGAGCCATTTTCTGTCCCATTGTACATCCGAGACCTCTGTCACTGCCCAATGTGAGGAGAGTGCTGATGTGAGTCGCGCATGCGTCACTTTGCGACAAGTAGCATATAAGATGCTAACAAGAGACTTCTGTAATGTCAATACAGTAAAAATTGACCCAGCTACTTAACGAAGTTGGTTCACTGCTGGCTGCTAACTTGTTAGCATCAAACACAACACATGCTGTCAATTGAATGGCGTTTTGAGCTAACGTTAGCAATCAAACAACCATAGCCAGATAGCTACAACGTTTTTGAAAGGATTTCCATCTTCTGTTATTATTTGTAATGAGAAAAGTGTATTATTTCATGGATTTATCAAATTTCACTATTACAGTTAGGTCGTAAATCTGAGAACGCTTTATAGTATCAATTCATAACAAGCCTTATCTCGAGACATTTTACAGATAGAGTAGGTCTAGACCACTCTCCATAATTTACAAGGACCCAACAGTTCTAGTAGTTTCCTCCAGAGCAAGCAACAGTGCGACAGTGGCGAGGAAAAACTTCCTTTTAGGCAGAAAGCTGGGACAGACCCAGGCTCTTGGTAGGCGGTGTCTGACGACCGGTTGGGGTTAGAATGAACATCTGCACTCCTGTCTGACTCCACATCTGAGCATGTGCGACTCAAATCTGTACTCTCCTCACATTGGGCAGTGACAGCCTCACCTAATTTGTGTGAGAGACTGAAGCCTACATTCTGCTGAATTCTTCTGAATGACAATCCTAAAATGGTCGTGGGTTTATTATGCATTGCAATTTCTGGCTAAAGGCTATTAATCGCATGCTACATGGTAATAAATGGTCTGAAGCAAGAGGAATTGTTAGCCTACCTTAGCACTGACTGCTACTGTTACTGAGAACGTATGACCACCGTCACGTCAAAATAAACCATAAATTACTGCTCAATATCTAAAGTAAAGTAACAGCTAGCCGGCGTCAGTACTTGAAAAATGCATAGATAATGTTTAACAGTAAACTCAACTTAGCTTGCACCTAAGTTAGAACATCTTTGAGTTAGCTATCATTAGCAATAATGTCGAGGTGTATGCAGGTTAATCATTACATTAGCAGCAAATTACCCGTATTTAAGAATTAAACGTGGACTTCATCTCACAGTTTCTTCTTCTTTCTTTTCTCTGCTCCTGACTCATGCGGTCTTTTCGAGGCCATTTCCAAAAAAGTTCAGTTAGAGAAATGAGATTCAGCCTTGGCCTAGCCTACTGTCAAAGTTGGTCAGGCCAGGCGCAAAACAGACCACTGACTCAGTGGAGCCAGGGCAGGGCACCCACAGGGAGCTGGGGAAGCTCAGTGTGTGTGTTTGGGAGGGGGGGGGCACCATTGTTACTTTCCAGAGCAATTAAATATATCTGTTGTTCTGCCTGTTTTGTTTTGTGATATACTGTACATGCCTAAAAAGTATTTCTATAATGAAATATCGTCTGTAAAATATATAAATTACCTTAATTATGCATTAAATTATGAAAAAGTAATATATTTGAATGTGTATTTATCATAATCAAATGTAACCTGAGATAGGCCTACTTCCTTGATGTTATCAAAATTAAAGGGCTCACTAGACTGTTTTAAAAAAAAAATTATTTAACAACAAATTATTGAACAACAAACCAACATTAACATAAAACAAGCAGGCAAACAGTAAAAATGTTAATGAATTACTAAAATGATATTAATGATGAACATAATGACAAAAATGATAATCTTATTAGTAATAATGAAATTAATAATAATGATAGTAATGATGAACACAAATTCTAAAACAAAAGTTTAATAACAACAATACACATAATGACAATAGGAACTATTACAATCATGAACTGGTCTGGGTCTCAGGTAGGGATCGTATTATATCACTCTTGAAGGAACGTGGCATTGATTTTTAAGTGTTGTTCGAATTTAATTAATGGTGGTAGGCAATGCTGGTAATTAATACCAAGGTAATCATACATTTTATATCAATACATGCCTAACTTTCAAGAAACAGTGCAACATTTTGGATTATCCTGTCGTTTACAGTCAGATGTCCTGTAAAGAGATTGGCCCATGACATATTTAGCCAAGACTACAATCCCCTACAGCTGTCAAAAGTAAGGTCTAGTGGTTTGGGACTTGACTGCTACATCACTACATGTTGGGTTTCTGTGCTCCCTGCAGGACTCCAGCAGAGGAGACTAGCGCTCCGGAATCCAAGGTCAATCCTTCACACACCAGAGAAGACCAACCTAACGCAGGACCTGACACCATCTGATAGCACAGCTGAGAGGTCAAGTTGCTGAATCAGTGACTTCTTTTAAAACATATTTTTATAGACTTGCTTTCATGTGATGCTGTCTTTTTATCGCCACTCCTCCTATAACTTTATTTCCACTTATCTTCAATCTATTTGTGAATTTCCTTTTTTTTAATTTATGTTTTAATGTCCTTTAGAGCTGCCCCATATTTTCATGTGTATGTATAGGTATGTGTTCTGATGTGCTGTTTATATTTATGTTTTGTTTATGCTTTATGCTATGTTAAAGCACTTTGTAAGCTATTGTTATTATAGGTGCTATACAAATAAAAGTTATAATTATTATATCATGTAAGTATAAAGGACAACAAAGCTCAGAACTGATAAGAAATAATAGGGCTCCACGATATGAGGAAAATATCTAATTGCAATTATTTTTGACTGATTGCAGTATGATTTGCGATATTGGAACAAATGATCATTTTTCATATCATTATTCCAATTTTCATTGGAAAATAGTAAAAATTTAAAAAGCAAAAATGATTATAGTATGATTTATGCAAGGATCTGTACTAAACAAAGATTTTTTTTCTGTAGTCTGTAGGATACTGTGGGTAGGCTGGGACATGTCTGCAGCACCACAATACTTCATTCAGAATGGTGGACACATATTTTGCCTTAAACAAATATTGCACCCCCACCCACGCCCCCGCAATTTGTATGTTGCATTAGTCCATATTGCGATTTCGATAAAAGTGCGATTAAATGTGCAGCTCTGACAGATTACAATTTGAGCCAATGTGTTTGTCTGCAGCTGGATAAATGGAGGCCCCACACATACTGATATACTGGGAAGTCTGCCCAAACTAGAAACTCCACCATACCAGAGTGCATTAGTAAGAAAATGTAACTGTTTTAACCGTGAGTTTTTTAACCAGAGCTTTTAGTCGGTTTGGATGTCTATTTCTTTACTAATTTCAGGTATATTTGTTGTGCTTACAATGAAGCAATTTTTATTAGCCATATACATATACGTTTTTGTGTTACAGCGTAATAATGGTTGGAAAAGTAAGAAGACAAGAAAATAAGTAAGTTTCCTTATTAGCAAATAAAAACAGATCTGATCAAAAGGTCACTTAGTAGAATTTACTTTTACAATTACTATTGTGTCTGTCAAATGCCTTTTTTTGCACAATGTGTAATTAATACCTTAATTTTTCAAAATGTATTAACTATATTGACACAAAACATGTGATTTTTATGCAAAACCACCTAACCAAAAGAAATGTATCATGTACTGATTAAGTCCACACAATGTACAAGTTTATAGAGCGCAAGCCCGTCCCTTTGAGCAAATTGCAAAAACAAAACCATGCTGACACCTTCGGGTCAAACCTGTGACACGTTGAGACACCTTGTGGTGGCCCAGAGACGTGCAGCTGCTCATCATTCAGTGTGCTGTCTCTGTATACTGTCTTCTTGCAGGCCTACTCTCAGTACAGAGGTAGCAGATCATACACCACACACTGTGCTCTGGAGAGATCTGGACTCCACTGCTGCTCTGAAAAGGCCTGAGAGCGCAGGACCCTGTGGGCAGGATGAAGGGGAAATGAAAGTTACTGAAACTGTGTGTTCATGTAATTTTACTGTAAGTGTCAATCCTTCAAGTCCATTCCCACCAGGAAGAAACAAAAATTCAGAATGAAAGTCAAAAAAGTCTAAAATGCTGAGATACTAAGTGTAACATTACAAGTCAGGGTTAGATTAACTCAAAGTTATGGAATAATAAAACAAAACGTTGACATTTTAATAAATTATACAAAATCAAAATTATGAGCTAACTCATAATTATGTGCAATTAAATAAGGATTTTTCACTTTTTTATTCATAATAAGTCTAAATTATAAGAGAGGAAAAAAAGAGTATCTCATTATTTCAACTAATTAAACTTTTCACTTATCAATATATAAATGTCACGGATTTAGCATCTCTTGCATCCTGTCAAAATTGTGACTTATATATATATATATACAATTCTAGTTTTAGACTACATACTGTACACAGTGCATAGTTAGGTCATCAACATGACTCATAAATGGAAAAAAATAGATTGACTATGAAAAAAATCTGAAAGGAATCCAGCAAAGCAAAATGAGGAATGAAGATGTTTTTCCACAGATGTGGTGCCACCTGTTCATACTGTTTTGACAGTGGTTGGTTTGTAGCAGAACAATCAAAAGTGAGATAATAGCTCCTGAATTTAAAGGGGTCTAAAAATGGTAAGCAATGGTCTGCTTCTTACGTCCATGGTCTGTCTGTGCAAACCTTTGGTACATGACAAGGTGTGTCAAATAAATATAAATGTAGCTGAGTAGAAGTATTACTGTAAGTAGCATTAAAATGGAAATACTCAAGTGCAAATACTTTAAAATGACTCCACTGGCTGCAGAGGACACGTTGTAATAATTCCATTGGTGTGGGAAATCAGGGTGCTGGGGGGTGCTGCAACACCACCTGGTGGCGAAGCTTTAAAACTGCAATGACAATAAAATGATAGCTTATAAATATCTTTGATTGCTGGTTCTGGTCCATTTTGTATGTCATGTTTGGGGTGTGTAGGATGAAGAGAGGGATACTTTTAGTCATTTTAAAACAACGAGCATTCCACTCAGTCAAAGAACTTGCTTTATAGATGTAGAGCCAGCTAGTATGCGGTTAGAAGATGGCTGTGTCTCATGTGACCTTGTTATTTGTACACACTGTGACTATACAAATCACAGCATGTAACAACATGTCACTTATTGGGAGCAGTGGCTAGTTGGAAGCAGTTACCTGCAGGATCTTTGCTAGGCTAAGCTTATGCTAGGGGCGTCAGACAGAGTTACAGCCACACCAGTGTCTACTGCTGCCTCCGAAAGGTCTTTCTCAGATCTTCGCCGCCTGAAAACCTGGCTCCGTAGCACTATCACTCAGAGTAGACTTTCACACATGACACTGCTTCATGTCCACAAAGACATTTTGGATGATCGGATATTCAGGGTCTCATTGCAGAGTTTCAGTCAAACTCCAGAGCGCAACTCTACATTTGGTGTACCAAAATCATTGTAAGGTAGAGACACGGTATCTTACATCTCTGCGTTTTTTTTCCATATGGTAGCCTACAATTAGGCTGGTATGTTTGTGATTTATGTATGCCTATTATAAAGAAACAAATAGCCTGTAACTTTTTAGAATTTGTCACATAGGCTATTGGAAAAAGATTTTGCATAGTCGGTTACTTTATGGCACTTAGGCCTTTTTTGGCCTTTATATGCGGTGTATGAACAGTTGATGTATTTGTGGTTGTTTTGAAATAATCATACATTGTCATCTACAAAAAAAAAACCTGGTGCGACAAGCTCCTTGTTTTAACAGACATTGGTTGCACATTATAAATACCATTTTAGTTTATATGCACACATTCACACAGATTTAGATAGGCCTACTTTTTTCATTGCTGGTTTTTGGAGTTCGCTGTGCAGGCCATGTTGGGATAGGCGTATTGTGAAAAAGCTTAACGTGGTTTAATGTACATAAATAACAATCAGTGATTACCAAATTTCTCTCTCATACTGCTCCTCAAAATCACTGAAAACTGTCAAAAAAATCTAACTCAAAGTCCAATTATTAGGGGTGTTATTTGACATTAAGCATTTCTGCTCCATTAGTGGTTATGAGGAGCAATAGGAGAAAAATTTGGTAATTACTGATCATTGTTTAGGTACATTAAACCATGTTAAGCCAATGAAGAAGAAAAAGTTAATGTGAGATAACTTCTATAATCGTTGGATTTTGGTTCAGTTGTTTTGACTACATATGTCCATGAGTAATTTTGTAATCATTGATTGTTGTTCGTTAAGCTTTTTCCTTACAATAGGCTCTTATGAAGCAGAAACGCTTACTGTAATGTCAAACAATGTCCATGATAATTGGGCTTTGGGTTCGAGTTTTCAGTGGTTACGAGGAGCGATATGAGAGAGAAGTTTGGTGATCGCTGATCGTTGTGGTGATCCCATGATCTTTTCCCTCATGTTGCAAGATCCATTAGATTTCCGTCAGAATATGCTGTACCATCAAAATCTCCAGGGGCTTGCTCAGCGTGTTTAATGGCAACTAAAGCTTAAACTTGCTGAGTACAAATGATTTCAATCCTCCATCCCATAGCTTGTTCTGATCCCACTCTTAAACCTAAAGTATCAGTTGTTTCTTCATGGTCCCGGAGGAAGAAGCCTTTCATTTTGGAGATTGCATATTCTGTTCTGTAACACCCTCCTGAAGATTATGATGTTTTTATTCTTCCTCAGTCTGTAGTAATGCCCATTGCCTTTGTTTATGCTGGACACGGAAGTCATACGCCTGCTGGTTGAATTATCATTTCTATCAATCACACACCACACATCACACAAGAAGAGGGTTTAAAATGCTTTTCAATGTCTTGTTTGGGTCCACTCTTGTATACGGATTGGGGTTTTCTGCATGGTGCTACCTGTTTCAGTTTAGCATGTTGCTTGGCTAATCAAGGGAGCATTAATAAGAGCAGAACCAAATGTAATGTCTGGAACAGGTATTTCAGTCTTGTTCTCTTACAGTAATTCTTGCACTTCACTTTATTGGCAGTATCTAAATTGAATGTAATAACAAGCATTACCAAGGATGAAGTATGCAGCTGCACTGAGGGAGAGGATGATGAGGAAGATGGTGCCTAGACCCAGATCTCCCATGGCACAGGCATTTGGACAAGCACATTGGCTCTCCACCCAGATCTGCAAGGGCTCCCCAGTGCGGAGTTTCTGGTCCCGGATCAAAGAAGTGGACTGGTTTGGATTGCAGTGGTAATGCACTACTGTCAGCGGCTGCCCGGCATGAACTGGAACAGGAGAAGAACATCAAACTGATCAGTGACATGAATTGTTAGTTATTATATTAAATATAAATGTTGGTGTTGGTTTGTGAGCTCACCAAAGTATGAGATAGACAGCATCTTCAGGGTGTCATTGTAGTGGAATTCATTCCCTTCATGTCTTCCATAACTGATATAGCGGCTAATGTAGCTGTTGAGCCTGGCAAGATATAAAATAATAATAGAGGATTGGAACACTTTCAAAAGATACAATTCAAGGTGAGATAAACATCAAAGATTATTTGATACAAGCAGGAATAGCAAGAGCTGATTGGATATGGTGTCTTTGTGATGGTGTTCCACGGTGAGAAGGTGGGCGGAGCATCCACATTGGTGACGACCCCTCTGCAGTGTCAGCAGGTGTCTTGGGTTCATTAGCGTTCCGCCCCTTAACCTGTATGTTTCACCTGAGTGGGGCAGCAAAGAGCATTTAGCCTTTGCCTGCTGAGGGGTTCCAACTGTGGGCTCTCTTCAGCCACAGCCATCTTGAGCTAGTCTCGGCTGCCAGAGCTATCTCCCTGGTGGTTTTCTTCAGATGTTTTGGATCCAAGCTAACCTTCTGTACAAAATAGCGCAAAGATGTTGCTGGGAAACCACGACAGCCGGCTTTGATAGGAAACATGGTTGCATTGACAAGAGGAGCCTCCTCGATCAAGTCCTGGTACTTAGCCTTCTTGATTTGGTGCAAGATAGCTAGCCTGTCCTCCCATGGCACAGTAAGTTCAGCTACTAAGATGGTCTTGGTGCTCCTAGAAATCAGGACCAGGTCGGACTCTGCAGATCCACCCAAAGCTCAGCTCTATCTAAAAACTTGCTATTTTCCCCATCATGTATGTGAGGGCCAGCGGTCAGACTTTTGTGGGTGCCGAGGCAGGAATTTAGCCCCCCCTCCCCTCCTGACATCCATTATTAGACAGACACACACAGTGTACATAACCATTTTCCAAGTAATTGACTAACTTACATTTAATTTTGCACCACATTCATCTACAGTTAGTGAAAACCTTTTTTTTATAATAGAAAGTGTTTTCACATTTCAGTTTTTCATTTTCAGTCACATTTTCAGTTTTTATATATATATATATATACAGAAATTATATTATAAAACCAGCTGTGCTCAATCGTTTGTACTAGAAGTACATTGAGCTGGCATTTCTGTACATTACTTTAGGTTTTAAATGCATTTTATTTGTGGCATAGCTGAGTAGAGAATCTGAACACTTCCAACACTGACCAAAACCAGAGGCACAAGTTACATCCATTGTCTCATAACTTTAACATGAATTACCCTGATCTTCACTTTGCTTTGAAGTGGAAAATGTAGCAATAGTTAATTTGAGTTAGTATGAAAGGATAAAAAGTATAGCCATTCTGCTTTAGCCTTCACCTGAATTCTAGACTTGTGACTAAAAAGAAAGATAGGAACAGATAGGAAGAATCTTGACTTCATACTATATTCACAGTCTGAGTGGACAAACTGCCAGCTTAATATGTCTATTAACATATCCAATCCGAATGGAACGGTTACCGTTACAGAATCCGAATCTGAATATTTACACTCAATTGCGAGGTTGGAAACATGCTTACAAAAACATTTGATTTGATTGAAGTCAACAATTGTAAAAAAATATGAATAAAAAAATATTACCTAGATATACAAATTACTATTATAGACTTATTTAGCAAGATAAAGCTATTGATATTAATTTTCCTTATTGTTACTAATCCAATAAAAAAAAAAAAAAAGCTGGCAAAAAAACTGTCCCACTTAAAGTATTGTCTTATTCCTCCAAATTTATTAAGAAAGTACAGGGACGCATACTGTATGTACTGCTGAAAAAAAGTTATTTGTTAATCTTTTTTTAGGTAAGGAGTTCTGCCCTAGCACAGCATCGTGAACCTAAAACCAGAATGTAAATGCCTAGCAAATTCAGAAAATAGATTCTGAGCCATTTTCAGAAATAGTGCTTGTCAGCCATTGGTCGATCTTGCATAAATGTTGAATTTTCAAGTCATTGATACTGCATTTTGGAAATGTCTGCTCTTCCATAGATACATATCCAATTTCATTTGTAATACCACCTCATCTCAGCATTAAAAGAAGTTTTCTCAAAGTTGTTGGTGTTATCTATCCTTACATAATTCAATGCAGAATAATGTTTTAAAAAATTATGCTATAAGGGTGCCAGACATAGCTAAAGATCCTAGAATCGCCCCTTGTATGCGTCCAACAAAGTCACGCTTCATCGGAGAGGCTATAAAATGTTAGTTTTACTACATGAGCACATATTCGAATGTCTTGTCTACTCTACCTGACAATGAGACATGCAGCAACGTTGGTACAGTCAGCTCCTGTCAGGTCCTCTGGCTGAGAGAAGGGCTGGCAGGGGCTGAAGGTCAGGAGGATTTCTGCACCTACTGACATGTTCTGTGCTGACACAGGCTTCAAATGCCCCAGGAAACCCTCGGCATCTCCCATAGCATTCAGGTTTATCACCCCGCTCCCATCCTTCATGATACACTTGCAGTTGTTGATTTTGAAGCAGCCCGACTTCTTAGCGGAGTTCGGATGAGGGGAGAGAAATGAGGAAATTTGAAAACAAACTAAGAGCGTGAGGAAGACAGTTTGAAGGCTCATGGTGACAGTGTGCAGTGTACAGGACAGTGACCAGTGTGTTGTTAGGTAATTAAAGAGCAGCTGACAGCGTGGTGATGGTAGGAAAGTAATTAGAATAGATGTGACTGCCATTCCGTGCATTCTTAAGGCCCACCATGTTCAAATCAATGTCTTTCCAAAGGCAGCAAAACACCTAGCATAACACAGGAAGGTCTGAGGAGAGTAAGAAGGATTCTGTTCCTGAAAAAAGCTGATGCTCTTGAAATTGGCAAATATCATTTTGCAGTGCTATGAAAACTACAAACGCAATTCCATTCAGGTATGTCAGATCCTGGACAACTAAATCCAAAACTATCTGCATGACTAGATATTCAAAGTATTAAAAATGTATTTGGGTAGACTGAATTCTCTTCAATGTACATCTAGCACAACAATTATAACAAGGATACCTACATATTTGACCTAGACACAACCAACATGTATTGTATAACAATCCAGAGGTAACAATAGACGTCTGCAAGTTGGGATAGTTGTTGCAGTGAGAGTGTCAACGTTGGAATGCATCCTAACACTTTCTCAATCTTTTTTTCACTTATCAGTTGCATCCTTTTCATCCCCCTTTAGCCTATTCTGCTTTTGATTCTATGATTCTTCACATTTAAGTAACAAAATGTTGTACTCTTAATAGCAACACAGCCTTTTCACTCTTTGTGTCATTATGAAAGGTGTCCATGTCATGACAAAACCGGTACAATGAAGTTCAGCATTTACATATAAGTTACATAACAGTTTTTACAATTGCAATGACAATTTTTCAATACTTTTAACATTTTTACTAAACTCTTAACGCACCAACACACCTACAACACACAACTGGCAAAAGAGTTAACTTTATGCTCAAAATCACAACTAAAAACTAAACTCCAACAAAAGAAAGAGAGAGAGAGAGAGAGCGCACTTTGTCTCAGATAAATTAGATTATGGAGTGTTAATTGTAAGGATAACCCCTTGAGATGAGTCAGGCGGGAGTCAGCTGGAGTCAAGTTTTGTTATTATTGTATTACCCTTGTTATATTTTCATAATTGCATAATGATTGTGATTATTAATGCAAACCCTATATTCCCTATATACCCTAAAATTATCAGCAGCAGTCAAGCGGAAGTTAGATGGGAGTCAATCAGGAGTCATAAACACATGTATTTTATATTGTGTTTTGAAGTTTAAAAAGGAAAAACTATAGCAGTTATGTTTTTGAAAATGTACATCCAGAAATATAGACAATCAAAACTGTCACTATGAGAAATGTTCAAGAAACTATCTTTATTGATATAGGAATATCTTCTTCTTTTGTTTAACATTAACAACAAACATAAAACATGATATTGTCAATATATAATGAGGCAATTTAAAAACTACATTAGTAGTTCATTGTCTTGGTCTTCTGAGGGGAATGGGCAGAGTAAGAAAGTCCTCAGCCAGAGTTACTTCTACACCACTGTCCTGTAGAGCGTCCTCTGCCTGTCTCTTGAGCTCTGAGACATCATCCTCTTCTCCTTCCTTCTGCAGGGAACAGGGTTTGTACCTCTGGCTGAAGTGGTACAGCACTAGCCTCTGCGCACAGCAAGCCCGAGCCACCGCTGCCGCCATCTTAGGTGTACTGTGTCCGTGGTCCACTGCTTTCTCTCTGTGCTCATCCCCAAGGGTGGCCTCATGAACCAGAACGTCCGCTCCATTGCACAACCTCAGTGGTCCTTCCCCAAGAACTGAGCTGCAGTCTCCTAAGATGCAGACTTTCCTTCCAGGAATGGCTTCTTCCAGCACCTCACCCGGCAAAACAACACGCCCGCTCTCCAGAGTTACAGGCTCGCCAGCTTTCAGCTGCCCATAAAGTGGCCCTGGTTTCAGACCTGGGGGACACAAAATTAGATCATTCACATTAATACACAAGTTCCATTTAGAAGACACTTTATTTTTACAAATAGCTTATTGTACCACAGGAGTATAATAGTATTAGGTGACCTGTGTTAATCAGACTTAATTTGGGTAAAAGTCATAGTATAGTACGTCATAAAAATGTCATAAAAAGTCATAGTATAGAATGTAAAATAAAATCATAAAAAGTCATAGTATAGAATGTAAAATAAAATCATAAAAAGTCATAGTATAGTATGTCATAAAAGTGTCATAAAAAGCCATAGCATAATATGTCATAAAAATGCCATAAAATTATCATAGCATAGTAGGTCATGAAATGTCTAAAATGTCATATACTGTCCTAAAAATAGTATAAAAAAAGTCATAGTATAGTATGTCATAAAAATGTCATAGAAAGTTATAGTATGTAAAAAAAAATCATAAAAAGTCATAGTATAGTATGTCATAAAAAAAGTCATTAAGAAATCATAGAATAGTACATCATAAAAATGTCATAAAAAGTCTTAGTATAGTATGTCATAAAAGTCACAGCATAGTATGTTATAAAAAGTCATAATATAGTATGTCATATACATTTCATAAAAAAGTCATAGTATAGTACATCATAAAAGTCATAGTATAGTAGAACCCTTGTCAGATATACTGTATGTGATGGATTAGCGGTACGGACCACAGCCTTGCGTAGTTGCTCTGCTGCTGTTGAAGCATCTCAATGATGTGACACCGTCGGTGAACTTGCACCTCTTTACTGTTCTTCTCATTGTCTAAAGAGTAACGGACCGGGCACAACTAACGATACAAACGGAATTTTGCCACTGGATCATATTACAAGGGAGTTAGTGAAAACAATATCATTTAGTTGTGTAGTTAAACATTTTAATATATAATTGGAGTCGTTGAGTAGATTTATACTTTTCTGCCATTTTTCGCTACAACTATTCAAGTAAATAAAAAAGAAACCTAAAAATTGACCTAGTTCCTTTAGGATTTCCGTCTTCAGTCTTCCAGCTCGATCATGCTCCTGAACGCAAAAACCAAAGGAGGGGATACGGTGAAACAACCTGAAGGCCTTCACAACAAACTTCTTGTCTTCAAAGAGGAGGTAACAGTCACTGGAGACATCCAGGGAGATCGTCCTGCCCTGCTGCTCCTGGGGGTGCAGAGGATCGCACTCCGTAGTCATCTGAAGAGACACAACACAAAACATAAAGATTGCATGTTCCTGTGTGAGTGGAGAACACTGTCACTGCTCTCTTGGGCTGAGGAAATATTGTTAAATAAGTTTAAATAAATGAATGGAAGTCAAGTTTAAAAATTAGGCTGATTTTCTTTGTTGACATTTGGATGCCGAAGTTTTAAATACGTTGCAAAATGGATACAGCTGTACATTGACCTCACAGAAAGGGAAGACTTAAAGTATTATGCACGGGGACAAATTACACATGGATTTTGTGAAATGTCATGAATGCAAAAATATGCAAAGGTATGTTTGCTAGAAGCCCATTTCATGCTTTGGTAGTTCAGGGTGGAGTTGGGTTAAAAAAGAATCCACGCCAGTTTTTCTGACCGGGCCTGATTTTTATGGCTTGACCAAAACTATAGGCCAGTAGGCAAATGAAAAGGAACGGTAATCATAAGTGAGATATAAAGACTGGTCTTTTTTGTATCATTGGTTAAAATAAATGAAATCCAGAGACTAATATCTGCATGATATATTAATATATCGGTTGAGCCCTGTTGAAAAGAATTTGTATTGTACTTAACACTATAAAGAGAACTAAGGCGTGCTTTATTACCAAGCAGGGATAACATCAAAAACAGTCACATACCTCCAGACTGAGTTGACCATCTTCTGGACACTGGTCAGTTGTGGGCTCCAGCTCATGTACTAGAGTAAAATATATAATATAGATGAGAGAAGAGTACATTAGAATTAAGTACAAGGAAACAACAAAAATACAAATTAATAAAGTCAAATGGTAAATTAATTTGCTGTGTAAAATAGCAAATTAGGTGAGGCGCGTGTCTGCGCTATTCTCCGACATGACGACCTGTTGTATAAAACTAAAGTAAAGAGCAATTTTTTAAAATGTAAGGAGTAGAAAGTACCGATATTTGTGTTAAAATGTAAGGAGTAAAAGTAAAAATAAATAGTAAAGTAAAAAATATCAGAAAAATATACAGTCTCTGGGTATGGGTAGCAGTCCGATGTGTACTACACACACACACCTCCACCTGCAGGGGAGGTTTGCTCTGCTGATCAAAATGTCTTGGTAAATTCTGTATTGTAAGCACTGTTTGCTACCTAACGTCAAATGTCTGTTTCTAAAAAGTTTATAAACTCATTTTGACATAAAAGTGACTGAATTGAATAACTAGTATGTATGTAGTTAGAAAAAAAGTCTGAATAAACTGTAATATCATCTCTTGAGGGTGGCAGTCAGACTCCCAAATGCAAAAAATGTGCAATTTTCTTGTCAGAATGTGCCACCCTTAGTTTACATTGGCTGTTTCTGCTAGAACTGATGGATTGCCAGTGGTTTCAAGACTGCAGTGGTGTGGACACATTAGAGCTCAGTTGTACATTTGGGACCTGCCTGCATAAGGGAAGAGCAGTTGTGATCCTGTGAGGCCAAGTGTCACTCTTAGAAAGTGCCGAAGGCCCCGGGGCCCATAGATGTCCACACAGCTCAGGTTCTGCTGCTCAGGGTTGGTGTTAAGGCTCACAGTGCAAAGGAGACCAGGCAGACCAAACAGGTGATCTCCATGCAAGTGAGAGATGAAAACCTTGGTGATTTGACCTGGGTAGAAACATATGAAGCTGGAATAATGACAGTTTGGAGAGAGAGCAGTTTGTGCTGTATTTAAAAAGCGCTTTTCTAGTCTTAACGACTACTCAAAGCGCTTTTACATCATACAGGAACCATTCACACACTGTGGCCAAGGCTGCCGTACAACGTGCCACAGACAAACACTCTGATGTGCAGGGTTCAGTGTCTTGCCCAAAGACACTTTGGACTGCAAGGTCAGGGATTGAACCACCAACCTTCCAATTGGCAGGCAAGCGCTCTACCACTGAGCCCCCAAAATGAATTTGTCTCAATTTAATTAAATTATGGACTCTTTATTAGAAGAATACAGCCTTGAAATGAATCAACTCATTTTTGATCATTTTTGGTCCCAAATTGGATTCTAAAGTATATTGCATAATTTAGTAAAATCTCTGGTTACAAAATAAATTGGGGAAAAAAAAGAGTAGCAGTATGTCATAAAATGTCTTAAAAAATGTTAAAAACGTCAGTGTTTTAGGACATAAAAACGTCAGTATATAAAAACGTCAGTTAAAAAGTCATAGTACAATATCTCATGAAAATGTCAGTTATTAAAATAAGTCATAGTACAGTATGTCATAAAAATGTCAGTTATAAAAAAAGTTATAGTACAGTGTGTCATAAAAAGTCATAGTAAAGTATGTCATTGTCAAATGTATAAAAATAGTATAGCATGTAAAAGAAAGTCATAGGCTAGTATGCCATATGTAATAAAAAAATCCTAGTACAGTATGTCATAAAAAAGTTATAGTATATGTCATAAAAGTGTAATTAAACTAACTTCACCCCGGAACGAAAAACAACAACAAAAACGTCCTGAGGTCTATTCACAGCAAAGGCAATTTAATTTGTGAGTGTGAAAATTAATAAGTACTTAATCAAATGACTAGTTTTTTACTTTTTACTAACTTAAATATTAAACTTGGAAAGGAAGAATTAACGTTAAAGAAACTCATATTAGTTCAGGTTTTGATGATAGGGTGAAGAGTTTGGTATTGAAATAACCGTTTATTCAGGCTGTTTTTAAGAACTTTAAACCCTTTGTTTTGGTTGACGAGGAGCTGTAGTGACTCACCGGCTCTGAGTTGGCTTTTCATCAGCTGGGTCTGAGTTCCCTCCCCGCAGTCAAACAGCCAGCATTCCCCCTGCGTCCGCAGCACCAGAGCCGAGGCACCGCGCTGAGGAGACGGGTAGGCCGAGCCGGTCCCCAGGAACGTCATATCCATGCTCATTCTCCTAAAGGTACAAGGCAACGGGTGGAAAC
Organism: Percina caprodes; assembly: GCA_013375575.1. Taxonomy (NCBI): domain Eukaryota; kingdom Metazoa; phylum Chordata; class Actinopteri; order Perciformes; family Percidae; genus Percina; species Percina caprodes. Next base: position 146,032 of record JABXJD010000216.1, read on the forward strand.
CGTCTACAAGCTCGAGACGAAGAGGTATGCTAGCCCATGGGTGCTTTAAGCTAACCGTCTATGATTGAGAACGGGCTGGCTCCATTGACAGTTGGCTAGCCCATGGATGTATTAAGAGAACGGGCTAGCTCCATACAGGCTCCATAGACAAGAAGCAGTCACACGGTGATGACGTAACACTCGCGACGGTGCGACGTTCAAGTCAAGTTTACTTACTGTAGTGTACAATAATAATATAACTACAAAATTCCGCAAGAAATGTTGACAGTGTGCCTAATAGTTAGTACAAATGTGAATAACACTAAGTATTAATAACAATAGCTGTATTGACGTACATAGGTCTCACTGTCATTGAAAGAGAGAATACAATTGTTTATCAATAGCAATAGTGAATGGATGGGCTTACAAGAAACCACAAAAGCATAGGTCAGGACTATAGACCATTAATATTAATCAATATCTATATCTATATCTATATATGTCTATGGTCAGGACCAGAATACAGCGTATTACCACTAACCGTTTCTTTTGATATTTTATTTCACACAATGTATACTTCCATTCTTTGAGATTGAGAATTTGTTTTTGCACTACTGGAGAAAACTGTACCACCTAAAGTAATGTAAAAAATCTAGGTTGGGCAAAAGGCTACTAAAACCAGGGATGATCTCAGAGAAAACAAACTCAACCACAAGGAATTACAGTTAAATTAGTGTAATTAGAAATGCATGATTATTATCTTGAGCAGAGTGACCTCATTACAAGCCAATACATACCACTGTGACACCATAGACCTGTGATGTTTTAAAAATGATTGTTTTTCTTTTAATAAATTTTCATCTGTAAACGTTTTAAGAAGACACAGACCAAATTTGAAGTCAATCGGATGAAATCTCTAGGAGTTTGTTGAAGTACGACGTGGATATGGCCAAAATCACACTAATTATAATTCAAAATGGCGGATTTCCTGTTGGGTTTAGGGTATGGCTCCAATGGAGTTTTTTGTACGTCTTGACATGCAACATGTGTGTACCAAGTTCTGTTAATATATATGTTAAATGAACTGCAGGTGCTAAATTTTTTAACTTATGCGCCTATTCCCAAAACCCTTAAAATATGTACATTTTTACCAGACTTGATGCGACCGCCAATTTTGGTGCGTTTTTGAGTATGTTAAGCCCTTCAAAAAGGCAATTAATTTGCCAGAAGAAAGGAAAGAAAAGGAAAGTAAAGGAAAGGAAGAATTCCTTCAGTTTCAATAGGGCCTTTGCCGCTGTCAGCGCTCGAGCCCTAATTAAAAATCAGCAGCCAAAGAGCAACTGTGAAAACTGATTTTATTCTGCACATCTAACAGCATAAACGCTAAGGCAATGTTATTATTTAACAAAAATAAACTTCAGAAACACAGACTTTAAGGACACAGCACTATACGAAGGCACACTTCAATGAAATATGGAGTTACCTTATGGGGTAAAACAAATTCTTACAGAACACAGTAAAAACTCATAATAGACGATTACGGTTAGTGACAACAACTGGATAGACACATGACCCAACACTTACTGAGGCGAAACTGTTTCTAAATAGTTTCTTTTAAATACAACTAAAGTAAAATGTATGAATACAAAACGTTGCCTGTATAATGTGTTCACAATCTGAAGCTGCATGGTCTATCAGAGGAAAAGCTGCTCATTGTATTCTGCACAATTTCATAATTTTGAACGAAACAGCTTTTACCTTTTTTTTGATTCAGTGCTGTGAGCAATATACTATGAATGAATGAATGAAGTGTGTATGTGTTTGTGTCCATTGTATATGGTCAGCGTTTCTCAATTCTCACATTTTAAATTAAACACATCATTTTTGTTCTTTGGCTTAATCACTACGATAGACTGCATCAGCCTATCAGAGCACAGTACATCACACTGTAGATGGCATATATATATATATATATATATATATATATATATATATATATGAAATATTAGGAAAATATATTATTATATATTTGATGGATATCTTACTTTGAGAACTGCAGGTTATTATAAGGAGGCTGTGCTACTGTCATCTTCTCCAACTGAGACTATTAAAATGTATTACTGATAGGAGATCACTTTGATCACAAAATGCTCTAGCATTGCTCGAGTTATTCATATCAAATATATATTGCCAGTAACAATCTACGTGATTATCTTGTAGGCAGCATTACCCCATAACAGTGCCAGGATAATTTGGGGACATGAACATGAATGAGCAGAAAAAAAAGTTATTCCCCAGAATATAGTGAACTTACTGTATTAAAAAAGGTCAAGATTTCAATTTCAAGATGTTTGTGTCCCAGCAGGCTGTTTGGGTCACTTTCTTATTATGCCAATAATAAGATTTTTGAATCGCTCATGCATCAAACACCACATATGTGGAACTTCAGGTCTTTGTTCGTTTAAATTAACACTTGAGACCTTTCTGTTTGCCTCTGCCTTTTATGACATTACATGTAATACTATTTATTCATATCTTGCTCTAGACTGTAATCTGTCTTTTTCTATTATAGCTTTTATTTTCTATTTAATTTTACTCTTCTAAATCTTATTTATGTTTTCTTTGTATTGGCTTGTGTTTTTCTTAATGCCTTTTATGTCTCATGTACAGCACTTTGAATTGCCTCACTGAAAGGTGCTATACACAAACTTTTCAAGTCAAAGTTTTCATCTGGCTTTCTTGTCCGAGTTAATAGGACTGTGTAAGTGTTAATAACAATGCTCACGGTAGACCAGAACAGTGAAGCTTAGTCTGTAAATTTGTTGAATATGTTCCAAGGAGTGAAACCCACAGACCAACCTCTCGAAACACCAGTGGATGTACTTAACACAACTTTATAAAACACTTTAAGTAGACAGTCTCAGTTTCTACAAAAGTGTATGTATAGTACACAAAATATAATTAAAATAGAAAAAATCTGCCGTTTTCTTTAAATATTTAAGGTATAGGTTGTCAATTTGTCACAGTTAGGGTTCATTTTTAGGGATGTGTTTTTTTGCTTACAATTTATTAAAGGAGTGTTCATGACAGGCTGTCTGAGGACTATACAGCACGCGGGCAAAACATCTTAATACAAACCCAAAATATATTCAGAGAAATAAATACAATATGACAAAAGCATTCAAACAAATTAAATGCTGAAGTGGATGTTTTTTTTCCCCCTCGCTGGAGTGTTCTTAGATAACATTTTTATTAAATTTCCCTTCATAAGAACTCATCATCATTTTCGAGGTCTTTCTTTAGTTGTTCATGTTAATAACCAGGTATTCAGTTAGGGAATCTCTAGGTAGCTACATATAGTCAAAGTAGTAGTAAGTGCTAGCTAAGCTCTGCATCAGGAGTGTATACAACTGTTTTGCATCAAATTAGACTCATCAATACATAAAATATGGAGTAACTTTTCAAATTGGTGAAAAAGACAATTGTTTTGTATATTATGTATGTGTATGGCATTTGATTAGCATGGCACTCACTTATTTTCAGGTTATTTATAATGATGATGATAACACAAAATAAATCATGGAGTCATTACTAATTGTAAAAACCCTGCTTAACCTTGAGCGGAGGCATAGTGTAGAGTGTTTGCTTTACTATTCAGCGCAATCTAATTAGCGTTGAAATTGTTGGGTGAAAGTTTGGTGTTTTAGTACATAACAATAACAATAAGAGGCTCCTGCGCACTGCCTGCATGGCGTGAGTGTGGCGTGTCAGTTGCGTGGCAGTTGCGTGTCGTTTTCTATGTCTTTGCAAACCAGAAGCATGTCTGACGAAGCGCGGCTGCTGCTAGCCTTGTCTGTACATATGTATGTTTTCCATTGATACATTTAAATAATAGCGTGTTCTTCAACTTTATTTTGTCAATATTTTTGTGTTTGTACATTAGTTTGCACATATTTTGTTCTATATTGACAGGTGCAATATTTGAAAATCATTTTATATTATTACTTAAATCTGCATTTATGCAAACATCAAAATGTCGTTTATTAAATGTATTTGTGTCAAAATGACAAACATCTGTTCGTATTCTAATTTGCCTGAAAACACTTCAAAAATGCTTGCATGTCGCGTGAAAAATTGGCGACGATCCTATTTCTAGCATGCACACGTTTTCTTTTAAGAGCATGTCAGAGGCAGGATGCAAGCTCTGACCTGTTAACACATACACAAAATAAAAACGGACATGCCATGCAGCTGACACGCTCACGCCACGCAGGCAGTGTGCAGGAGCCCTTTTTGTGGTCATTTACTGTAATTTAACATTGCATTATGTCTGTTATTTTCTTATTAAAACAGTATAAACAAGTTAAAATGTATCTCAAAGTTTCAATGATGAAACCAGATTTCCACACTGCTTTTTCCCATCACCAGATGGCACTCCAGGTACTGTGCAGGTTTACATGTGATGCAGAGGTGATAAAGAACTGGGATGTGAAGTATAAAATAGCCATTTCCATTCAAATATCCTCTTTGAAATGACATTTTCCACACTACCTTTTCAGAGATCTAATAAAGCTGTTTTAGTGCAAATGCAGTACCAGGGCAGCAGTAATGGACTTTTGCCTTTTTTCATGAGCACATGTTTGCACTAAGAAAGCTATGATAATCTCAAAAGATCTACAATTAAGAATAGAGTGGAAAACAAAAGGCGGAGGGGGGGGTACTTCTAGTCAGTCTTGGGGCTGAAGCTGACAGCTGGCCAGTCATAGGTGTCTGGCAAGAAGGAGTCGTATTGGGTGTCCCACATAGTAGACCTTACAAAGCTATCCTTGTCCAAAGGCTCAGGGTAGCGAAACGCCATGCCGTTTGCATAGACAAACTCCACCACCTGTAGCAGAAAAAAGAAGGTTTAGGATTGACTACTACTGAGAGGCAAACACAAATAGAACACTCAAATGCGAGGACTTTGCAGACAAATGGAAGATAAACTGACCAAGTATTAGTACAACCACAGAGCTGACTAGTTTAAGGTTACAGCTTACTATGTTTGTCAGACCGTGGTGGAACTGGGTCATGGATTATGAAAATCAGATGATGATAGAGGAGGTTAAAGTTAGGCAGGACCAGTTAAGGTTTGGACTCACATTCACATGTTTATCAATAGCAGAAATATTCAGCTAAGGTTGGGGCCTTTAGTATTGTCATTAAGAGAAATTGTCATTTTCAGGAGACTTGCCTTGACAGCCATCCGGACTGAGACCTCTCTGATGTTTGAGAGGGGGGGATAGAGTCTGCCTTCTTCGAGCTCTTTATCCGTCAGCTGCTCTGAAAGGGTCTGGAAGGAATATACAAACACTTTTAGTATAAAGATGAATTTCAGGGGTCGAAAACAGAGACAAAAATACTATTATTTGCTTCTTATACAGTTTGCCATCACACAAGTGTGAAGTAATAAATATAATTTATGCTTTTGAATGAGACCAAATAAGAACAAGCTATAAAAAAAATAAAAACAAGAAGTGTTAGATCAAGTGACAGAAATGACCAAACAACCACAACTTAGATTACATACATGCAAATAACAGTGTGTTCTTCATGCAAAATATTTCAATATTGAACAAGGAATGCTGGCAAGATATCATCTTGGGAAGACAGAGAGAAAAAGTACGAAGCAGGCTCATCCTTTTATAACCTGCGTATCTGTTAGCTGTTAGTCTAGAAAGAGAGGAAACATGAGACACCAAAGGGTTAAAAAGGGTTTCTATGACCATCTACGTATGCGTATGAATACATGACAAGAGTCAGGAAAAAAGTGGGTTCGAGAAAATGTAAAGATGAAAGTCAGCAAGTTTAAAGAAGAGACTGAGAAATAGTAATGACTTCAGACCTTAGCAGCCTCTAAGAATACTGTGTCACTGATGTGTCTCACGCCACTCAGGATCACGGCCAAGGCCACACCTGAAATGCACATACAGTATATTTTAAAAACACACTGGCTTTACTTTTTGCATTTTGTTTATTGTCAATAAGTCTCCTCATTGTGCAGACATTGTGCAAACGCTAAGCTTTGGTTTCTTCTTGACACTGTAAGTTATTGACAGTCATTTTGTATGTCGAGGGAATCTGTACATAATCCATACTCTCATTAATATAAATTATGAAATATTATTTTGTTTTTGCGTTCACCTGGAAAGATGTATGCATTGTTCCCTTGTCCTGGAGTGATGACACGGCCATCACTCAGAGTCACTGGACCGAATGGACTGCCACTGGCAAAAAGACATCTACCCTGTGGGACAAAGAAACAAGAAAGGGAAAAGGGTGATGACAGGGGAAACAGAAAGGACAATAACAAGAACAGTGATTTGGCAGCACAGGAACTCTTAATGCTTGATTTCAGAGTTAGTCAAAAAAAAAGAAGCAAAGGACAGGAAAGAAGAAAGAACTGTGTACATCAGTGAGTGTGTAGGCGTCCTCGGCTGTGCACTCTGCTTTATTGGTCGGGTTGCTCAGGGCAAAGATGATTGGCCGTTCGTTCAGGGTTCCCATGACCTTGATGACATCGTGGGTGAACAGACGTCCAGCTCCTGACACACCTGGAAGAAGGAAAGAGAAACTTAGATTTAATAGTTGAATGAATACGAAATAGCCTAAATATACAGTATAGTTATTTAATTGGGATCCTGGCTGAATAAAATGAAACAAATCCTAACATATCATAAGAGCATTATGAATTAATTTGTTCAGTTTAACGACTAAAACTTAAACACGCATATTCCAAACTGTACTGTGAGGCTTTACAGTTACAAAACATTTCGGGGACACTTTGAAGGTATCTACATAAGAATGACATGACACTGTCATGAACGTGTCATAAACATAAACAAGTCATAAACGTTTATGACATAACACTTCTTTTAGTAAGTGTCATGACAAGTTATGGTTAGGGTTAATGTGTCACGTGTTCATGACAGTGTCATGTCACTCTTATGTAGAAACCTTCAAGTAAAGTGTTACCGAAATTTAAATTCAGAAAATAGGAAGTTCCTTACCAATGATAGCTGTGGGTTTGATGGTGTTGACAGCATCTAGGAAGCTCTGTACAGTCCCTGGACTGTCATGGACAAATGCCTCTTGGTTAGAGTCTGTTTCCTGAGGTCTTTCCTGGTGGCCAAAAATAAAAAAATTAAAAAAAAAAAAATCAATCCAGAAGAAAACCTCTGATCACCAATTATACATTGAGCCAGGCAGTAAGCCACACAGGCATATGACATACAGTATGTTGTGGTTGTTGGTGTCTTTGTCAAACAGACTAACCTTTACTAGTAAGCCATGTTTATCGTACATCCAGATCTTTTTTCTGGCCTCAGCTTGGGTCATCCCCTTCTCCATCATGGCCATGACAATCAGATTGGCAATACCAAGGGCAGCCTAAGAAGGAAATAATTGCACAAAGTTACATTTTAAAGTACTTAGACAGTGTATCCTTAATACAACTTTAAACGTTATTTTCTAATAAGGCAATGCCTAAGACACCTACGAAAATCCACATTTTCCCAAGAAAGGTTTTGGTCAATGTTGAGTTTAAATTATTTTAAGTTCTTAAGAAATGTTGGTCAGGAAATGTCTTTGGTTTTACCAGCTCTGGTCAGTAGGGGCAGGGTGTGGTCTACATATCCCTGCCTATGCGGAATTAGGTTTATTATATTTATATCGGTGGGGACAATTTGTATCCTCCCACCCTTAAAGTGACCAATATACCACATGTTATGTACCTAAAATAAAAGTAAAGCTTCCCAGGACAACAGGACACCTTTTCTGCGTTGCACAAAGACACGGCAGTTGGAACCAAAGCTCTCAAACAGGGACTCATCAGAGCAAAGCCCAGATTTCCACTGGTCTAATGTCCATTACTTGTGTTTCTTGGCCCAAACAAATCTCTTCTGCTTGTTGCCTCTCCTTAGCAGTGGCTTCCTAGCTGCTATTTGACCATGAAGGCCTGATTCGCGCAGTCTCCTCTTAAGTTGTTCTAGAGATGTGTCTGCTGCTAGAACTCTGTGTGGTATTCATCTGGTCTCTAATCTGAGCTGCTGTTAACTTGTGATTTCTGAGGCTGGTGACTCAGATGAACTTATCCTCTGCAGCAGAGGTGACTCCTGCTCTTCCTTTCCTGGGGTGGTCCTCATGTGAGCCAGTTTCGTTGGAGCGCTTGATGGTTTTTCGACTGCACTTGGGGACACATTCAAAGTTTTCCCAATTTTCCGGACTGACTGACCTTCATTTCTTAAAGTAATGATGGCCACTTGTTTCTCTTTGCTTAGCTGATTGGTTCTTGCAATAAATGCCACTAATTAACCCTGACAAGGCCCACCTGTGAAGGGAAAACCATTTCAGGTGACTACCTCATGAGGCTCATTGAGAGAACACCAAGGGTTTGCAGCACTATCAAAAAAGCAAAGGGTGGCTACTTTGAAGAAACTACAATAAAGCTAACCAACAACAACTTGATTTTATTAATGAATAAATATTATTTTACCTCTCCAGCTCCCAGAAAAAGCACCCGATGTTCAGTGATGGGTTTGCCAATGGCTCTCTGGGCTGCTAACAGACCAGCAAGGGCTACAGACGCAGTGCCTGGAAACATGCAGTAGAACACAGTAAACAACAACATCTCTGCCTTAAAGAGAACAGTGCAATTACCATTTGTTTAAAGGTAGGAAGGCTCAATTAGTGCTCAAGTTATTTTGTGCTTGTTCAACCTTTTGATTTGATTTTAAGTGAAATATAAGCTCATGAATGCATTGCTCAGTTTTCAAAATGGTCCCTGCTTGCAACACCATTTCCTTGCAGCAGTAATGTGACGTAAAGGTCACAATATGTCCACGTTTGATTATTTCATTCAAGCAAATTTCAGGTTTCTGCAATTTCAAATGATAAAATGAAAAGAAACCAACTGTTGGCTGGAAGGTAGAAAATAAAGACTAATAATTTGTAGTGATGGGCTGAAACAAGCAATGGTTCTTTAACTGAACTGTACTAAATTCAATTGTTGCTTTTAATTGAATGAGTAAACTTTATGGCACTATGACAACAAGTACAAAGTGTTTTGTGAAGGGTTATATGTGAACCTTGAATATCATCGTTGAAGGTGCAGTACTTCTCCCTGTACTTCCTAAGGAAGCGGAAGGCATTGTGGTTCCCAAAGTCCTCAAATTGGATCAGTGTGTCCTGCCCGTATTTTTCCACCACAGCTTCCATGAACTCATCAATCAGATCATCATAGGCTTGAGAGCGGTCTCGCTCCTGGTACAGCCCCATGTACAGCGGATCCCTGAGGAGAGTCTGATTGGCAAGGGCAAACACATGAAGGATGATGACGTGTACACGTACATGCATACAGTATACAGAAATATACACATAACCTTCTTACCTCATTGTCTGTGCCAACATCTATCACCACGGGCAGACAACTATCAGGTCTAATGCCGGCACAGGCAGTGTACAGGCAAAGTTTTCCGACAGGGATGCCCATTCCATAAACACCCAGATCACCTAATCCTAAAATACGTTCGCCATCAGTTACTACTACTGCCTACAGAGGAGAAAAAACTGCAGATTAACATTTTACAAGCAAAATACAAGCAAAGTAAATACTTTCCCCACATTTTACTGTGATATTTATAACTCTGATTCCATCTATCACAATCTCCATATGCACAGTTTTCTTCACTATTTCTAAAGTCCTCAGTCTGTGGGTTTGAGAGCGATGAACATCCCTAGAAGTCTCTTTTACACTGTAATAGTGGTGTAAGAAAAAATCTTTAAAAAATATTTTATTTTGCAATACTGTATTGATTTTTTATTTTTTTTATTTTTAGTTTAAGTGCAAAAATATTCATGTTAAGACGTTTACGTTGTGTTTAAACCCCCTACGGCTAGATGGTTATGCTGAGACGCTCCACTAGTGTCCTTGCCTAACAGTGCCAGCAACACATAACTGACATCGATGTGCCCAATATTTACATAGAGGTCAAAACAAGTGTGCTGGAGCTTTAGCTGAGAAGGTTGGCTTGACATGCAACGCTTGGACGTCTAGAGAGACTGAGTCATATGTGACTATTACAGTTCATCATATAACTGACGAATGGAAGCTGGAATCCTGTGTACCGCAAACAAGAGCGATGTACGACAGCCAAACTGGAAAGAACAACGTTGCCCTACTGAAAGAGGGCGTTGCTGAGTGGCGACCGCATGGACACAAAAGATCCTGACTTAGTTAAAGATAATGTAGCTAATATGCATGTGGTGGCTGAACTTGTAGGAATAGTGCAAGCATTTTTTCTTGAGCATTTGCTCACCAAGAACCTGAGAACCACAATCCCAGTCTTTGATATTTTAGTTTTTTTTTTAAATTATACTTACATTGTACATTGCAATGTATTGAATCGCAAGCCATGTATCATGATACGAATCATATCGCCAGATTCTTGCCAATACACAGCCCTACACTGTAATATCGATTTTAGCTGAAGTGGTGTACTGTGGGGGTGTATTCAGTTACTCACTGCAACATCAGTCTCTGGCCAGTTGTCCAGGATAGAACGGATGTGTCCTTTGTCCAGAATGGAGATGAACAAACCTCTTGTGAGAGAAACATGATGATGAGTTGACTACTTTAATGATCAACAGTGAGACAAATTATTTCACCAGTACAATAACATCCTTTACATTATTTTAATCAAGGTGTTGACACAAATTTAACACCCATTCACCATTTTAAGAATATCAACAGCTCCAGTAAAAACCTATTTTACCCAGAATTTTTTTATATATTTCCATGTCACTTTTTTCAGGAGGATGATTTTGTGCACATCAGGCCTAAAGCAGTGGGACTATAGGCGTTAAGTTCAATGTTCTTCTTCTCTGTGTTAAATATAATAATTATTAATTATTATGATATAATAGTTCCTAAGAGTGCAACAGGCACAGTATGCCTGCCACCAAAGTAAAAGCTACATTAAAGGCTTAAACTGTCAGCTTTACTGCATGCTTACTTGGGTCTTCTAAAGATGTGTCCATAGTGTGTGCAAGCCAAGCCTACAGTGGGAGTGTAGACAATTGGCATCAATTCCTCTATGTCGTCCATCAACAACCTATAGAAAAGCCTCTCATTCCTTTCCTGGATGCCCATCAAGTAGATGTATCTGTATGGGAAAGGAAGAAAAATTAGGAAAAAGAGAGAAGAAAGGTTAAACTGTATAAAAGGAATTATTTCAGATAAAAATATGATTGCTAAAGAATGCCTCAAAGCAAAACAGAGATGATCACACTCTGTCTGTATTTCCCAGGTGCTTTAACCAAAACATGTCCTTACTTCTGTAGGGGATCAGTCATGTTCTTAAGATTATTCTGAAAGCGCATGGCCTGAATGTCCTGAGTCTCCACTTTGGGAGGCAACAGACCATGTATCCCTAAAATCTGTCGTTCCGGTAGAGAGAAGGCCATGCCCTGGAGGAAGAGAAAAAAAAAGAAAAAAAGAGAGAGAGGAGTGAGATGGGAGACTAAGATAATGTAGTTATCTACCTTATGTCAACTCCTCATTGTTAGAGAACAATTTTAATACTTACAAAAAAAAAAAGGTTTTAAAATATTTACAGGTTTTAAAATAGTGTACTGTGCTTGTGCAATAATGTAAAGTAATGTCATAAAGTAAAGTAAATGTCATATTTTCACACTAGCATTTTCAACTCTGAACTTCTGAACTCTTTTAGACAAGTGTACTTTTCCAGTATTTTTAATTAAGGCCTCTGTTAAGTCCACATATAATTCAAATCAATTTTATTTCAGACACACGTCCTTATCAGTACAAAAACGTGCAAAACAAAACACAGACAAGACAAAAAGATTGAATTTCATAAGATCAAAGTGATTAAAAACACATGCAGACATGTGTTTCAATGTTTCCAACAAAAAAAAAGTGTACCTTGTGTCAGCCAAAGCCACTATAATTAAATTTTTGAACAAGTTAAGCGACTAATAACGTATACATAAAATTTCTCAAAACAGCATGTCAGGCGGAAACATTGCCTGTTGGTTTGAGAAAGATTCTGAATGTGTCATTGAATGCCACCTGAAGCTTTCTAATTTTAATAAAGTTTTAATTTTAATAAAGCTGCACCAGAAGTGGGCTGTATAGAGTGGAGGACAGCAGGCTCTAAAAAAGGCAGTTTTAACATCATCTGTGCACATGTGAAATTTGTGTGCCAGCATGTTGGCTTGTGTATACATTCTGCAACATTGGTGCTGAACATCATCATCATCATCATCATAAATCATTTCTAAAGATGTGACCCAAAAATCTCACTTTGTTTACCACATTTAATGCTTGGCTTGCCATAAAAAAGGAAAAATGTACTCCTGATCCTTCTTAGTTTTTAGAATCATGACAACACTCTTTGGTAATACTCTTTGGTAATACTTTACTATGGTATCTATACAAGAGTCACATGACACTGTCATGAACACATGACACTGTAATGACACAGTCATGACACATGAACTCTAACCCTAACCTGTCATGACAAAACTGAATGACACTTACTAAAAGAAGCGTTGTCATAAACGTTTGACTTGTTTGTTATAACATGTGACGTTCATGACAGTGTCATGTCACTCTTATGTAGATAACTTCAAGTAAAGAGTAACCCGCTCTTTTTAGAGTTAGATTTGATGTCATGCTGCACACCATACTCTGAGCAAACTCTAAGTAGTTGTTGTAGGCCAGCACTATACAGAGACATGACGACTGAGTCATCAGAATACTGTACATCAGATGATTAATAACACTAGCCCCCATACATCCGGTTTTGCACTCTTAGCTTTTTAGAAAGATGATCTATATACAAATTAAAGAGGTGACAGTTTTCCATTTTATTGAACCCCATTAGTCACTAAAAAGGGTGTAGATATACTCTTACCCCATCTTCCTTGCATGGTGTGATGTGAGCACCAAAAGAGCAAAATGCTTATTGAATATAAAGGGACCCCTCGCTCAAGTAGATTGTTAAACAATTTACCATGATTAATACGATCAAAGGCTGATGATGCATCCAGAAAACATACATAATGTAGTGTTATGTCTTCTATACTTACTGAAAATTTTCTTCAGGGCAAAATACACATATCTGTGCTATTTAATTTACTTTTAAAACCAAATTGATTGTCAGTAGTTATGAGGTATTCTTGTAGCCTATCCAGCAAAATACACTGTGAAAAGTCTGTTATTTTCTATGCTGATTATTTTACATGTTTTGTCTTTGCCTACAGGCACTAGTAGGACAGATAACATAGAATCAGTTAGTATACCATGCATTAATGAAGTGTATGTGCCAGTGTATGTTCCTGCCTACAGGAAATGACAAAAACTTATGAGTCAATCTCTGTTACAATGGTAAAAGACTCCATTGAAAGTTATTACAAATGTTAAAACTTTTAGCCACCAACATTTTTTGTTGTAGTATTATACACCTACAGACACCCAACACATTTGTATGATGTATTTTATAGACATCACTTGCTCACAAGTTTAAATATCATCTCTCTTATGCACGACGTTCTGCTTTTAAGTTTCATACTCAAAAGTAATCACCTCTTATTCAATTCAATTTCATTTATAGTATCAATTCGTAACACAAGTTACCTCGAGACACTTTACAGATAGAGTAGGTCTAGACCACACTCCATAATTTACAAGGACCCAACAGTTCTAGTAGTTTCCTCCAGAGCAAGCAACAGTGGTGAGGAAAAACTTCCTTTTAGGCAGAAACCTGGGACAGACCCAGGCTCTTGGTAGGCGGTGTCTGACGACCGGTTGGGGTTAGAATGAAGAGTGGCAATAACAGTCACAAAAAAATAAATAATCATAGAACCAATTTTCAGAATTGTTGCTGCAGGAGATGTTCACATACTATGATGTAGTTTTGTCACCATTCACCAGAGGGCGCATTGGATGAACTTTAAGATCAGGTTAACCTATTGACTCTTTAAAGGAAAAAAAGGTGGACAGCTGAGTGAAAGGGGGGACCAGGAAAGAAGGAAAAGAGGTAAGAGAGGGAGTAGCCTCAAAGAAGCCAATAAAGGAGGCTTTGCAGCAGAAACACCCCCTGTATAAAAGAGAGGATGGGGGAGGAGGGACACGTGTCGTCAGGATCCTGCAGTTTATGTAGGATTACCAACCCACCTCTGAATGAAATATGGGCATAACACATGGAAGCCATAATGTCTGGGGCTGGGAAAGGGGTTACATATTCTGAGAGTGATGAATGCTGGGGGCTCCCCTGGAAAAAATCCTGAGTCATGCTGCTGGAGCATTTCACTTTGCACTTCTGGTGCACCATGTGCTGCAACCTATTCTGATCTAGGCTGCGCTTGTTTCCAAACCAGACCAAAGGATAGGAGACTCGGAAGGACAGCCTTGTAAAACAGTTGCAAAATATATTGATCCACATTAAAACTGGATAATTTACGTAAAAAGAACATTCTGTGTTGCGGTTTTTTGACTCAAACCTCAGTTGGTCATCAATCTCTATCCTTAAGTATCTGTATGTATTTACTCGTTTGATGGGTTCATTATTAACCTTGGTGAGTGGGATTTCTCCTTTACTACATCTAAAATCTATGACCATTTCCTTTGTTTTAGTCACATTGACCTTAAGGAAATTGTAAGAACACCACTGAATAAAGTTCCCTACCTCTTCCTCAAAACCACTCAGGGATGATTTATCAGGCTTTAGGAGCCCCACCAAGGCTGTGTCATCTGCATACTTGAAAAAGGTATGAGCAGAGACTGAAGCTCGACACTCGTTTGTATACAGCGTGTACAATATTGGAGACACAGTCCGTATTTATAGATTTAGGGAAGGAAACAGTTGTGTTAAATCTAACCTGCTGGATGTGCTTCAAAAGAAAATCATTAATCCACAAACTAACTTTAGGATTAGCCCAAAGATCCATCAGCTTGCCCACCAGCAGATGGTTGGGCTGAATATTGTTAAAAGCACTGCTAAAATCAACAAGTACTCAATACTCTTCACCAAGCAGTTGGGTTATTCATGATGTTCATATAAAATGGTAATACAACCTGCAACCTGTTGCCCCCCAAGGGTAAAAGGTTGCAGGTTGTATTACCAGGCCTTAGGAGATTGTTGCTCATTCATCTCTTAAGGCCTATTGCTTTTGGGCATAGGTACAATTAGAGCTTGCTTCCACAAGTCAGGGACTGCCCACTCCATCCAGTGAGTGCTGAAATAGCCTTTGGAAAGGGAATACTAGTGAATCACCTCATGACCACAAGATCAAACTGCTAACGCCATCTGGACGCTGAGATTTGTGTAGGTTGGAATGTTTATATTTAGCACAATATGTGTAGTAAAGGCTACATTTAGCATAGTCTGCACAGAGTGAGGCCCTGTCACTTCCATCAGTTACAATCTCATGTTTCAAATGTCATTTGTAGCTTTCAGAAGTTGGAAAAACCTGATAAGAAACCCCTGCCAGCCAAACAATTTACAGCATGAATCAAACAATGTCAAGTTCAAGACACCCAACAATGTGATAAATATTTGTATTGCGTAGGTAAATATATAATACAGAGCAACTTCCACCAGTTGAAAAATTGTTTCAAAGTTACAAGTTTGCAGTGCAGGAAAAACTACCCAAAGTAAATAAAAAGTCATTGCACTGAGAAAGGTTTTGGCCCCGATTTAACATGTCTATATCACTCTTGGGTGTGGTCAGAATTGTCTGTTAAGGCGCTCAGTTGGTAGAACGGATGCCCCTATATAGAGCTTTACTCCTCTACGCAACGAGCCCGGATTCGACACTAACCTGCCATTCCCCCTCTCTCCCCTTTCATGTCTTCAGCTGTCCTGTCAAAAAAGGCATGAAAATGCCCCCAAAAATAATCTATATATATATAAAAAAAAAAAAGTCTGTTAAATCATGGCCAAAACCTTTCTCAGTGCAATGTTTTTTTTAATTAAGTTTGGGCATCAAGAGTGATGCTGGGTGTGGTCAGGTGTGTGCTGGGAACAATCCAACAGACTTAAAAGATTTAACCTTGCTTTTCTCTCTTCTGTCAAGCTACTCTTTAATCACAAATTCTTTTAATCTGCGCAAAATGTTAACATCTGAGATTTTGAAAGCAGTCAAATTCAGAAAAATATCATGTTAAGTTTATAAAAATAATGATGTCCTTAGTTAGGAAACTATTTAGAAATTGGAACGTTTGTTTTTTATTTGTTGTCCAGGTTCCAGTATTTTAAAAATTCAAAAACAAAGTTGAACGATTTTGATAAAAATGACATGATCAATTTATTAAGCTTCTTAATTTAAAGCAAGTGTTAGAAGCTAGGACTAGTCAATTAGCAGAGGAAAAGTAAAAGCAACTACCAGACAAATGCTTGAAAAAAGGTTTTCTAGTTTTTCAGCAGAAGCAATCAGATACTTTGTATTTCGTGGTTGTTACATATTCTGCTTGTTGGAGAAACGTCATGCTTTGAAGATCATTTGAGTGTCAGAGAATTGAAAGAATGAAAAAAAGACTTGATATGGGTCCTCAAAATTCAGGAAGGGATATAATAACTAACCATTGTTAACTAAGGAGGTTTTCTTGAGTAGAAACACACACACACACACACACACACACACACACACACACACACACACACGTCAGTGATCCACTCACTTTGTTGGTGCGAGGGTTGAGCATGAGGGGCTTGCCCTTCTCTTTGGTGTGTGCCCATCTGCAAACAGAGACACAGGGCCTCAGGGACCAGGCTGTCCTCAACCTGGACAACATGGTGGGCAATCACTGGTCTTTAAAGTTCACTGGTGGAAAGCTCCTAAGAAAAGAAAGAACAACAAATTACTTGCCTTACTTTACAATTGATTTGCAAATGTTGCCTGTAGTATGTAGCCGTTTTAGGGTGCTGAAGATTACTAGAAGGTAGGCCTGCACGATTAATTGTTTGCGATCTTGATTCACCTTGTTAATTTAAATTTTACGAGCCAGCTGCATCACAAACGCTACTACTTTTTTCTGTGAGTTTTAAACATGTATGAGACTGTACAAAACTCCCAAGCGCTGCACTGCTCTCCCTTCTCTTCAATTAAGCCTCTATGTCTACAGGCTTGTGGTGATGCACAATGTGCTATAGGCGCCAAAAAAATCTGTGTTTGGTATTGCCAATTTGTTTTGTCATGGTTCCTTTGTGCAATAACCATTACACTTTGTGAGAAAAGAATCGTGGCAGAGAATCGTGATGTCAATTCTAACCTAAAAAAATAAAAAAATAAAAAAGAAATCTTGCTGGCCTACTAGAAGGTCTTCGTGCAAAAACATGTATAAGCAATAGTTTTTTTATTACCAAAGGACCATTATAGTTGGCTTCTAGAGCTGCCACTAATGATTATTTTCATAGTTAATTATTGATTAGCTGTTTGGTCTATGAGATGTTGAAAAATTACTGAAAAATTATACAGTTTACTGTGATAGAGGAGTGACGAGACTAAAAAAATTCACATTTAAGAAGCTTTTTACTTTTTTGTCACAGAAAATGACTCAAACCAATAAATAGCTGGCAATTAATTTAATAGTTGACAACTAATCGTGATTCATCTTTGATGCTCTATTGGCTTCCCACACCATTACAAGACTACAGTATAAAAATCCAGTCAATTTGAATGTTTAGGGTAAGAATGACTGGGATGATTCTTTGGTGTCAAAGTGTTGTTAAGATTTATTGCTTTAAGGTTAAGCTATTCTTGCTTCTTACAGTTGAGACCTGAAGTGCACCGCTGCCACAACCTTTGAACATTTGACATAATCAGACCCTTATCGTATGACAGTAAGCTGTCAGCAGTGAAGACTGTCGGCCTACCGACACACACTTAATCGCAGAAGCCTACACATGTAGCTCAGCGTAAATTCTTTCAGGAAGACCTAACTTTTAATCAGTGTCTCCTAAATCAATTCAGCGGTTATCCCAATAAATTTACTTTTTTGCTGTGTATAACAGTTGCATACTGTATATGCAACTAGTCTCTCCTGATTTAAATATAGCTCAGTGTAAATTCTTTCAGGAAGACCTAATTTAACCAATGCTCTCTTCCTAAATGAAATCAGCTTGTGGAGGCGTGTACCTTCCTGCTTAACCAATCAGAATTGTACACAAATTGCAAGAGTCACAACCCTGCTCTAAAAAATCTGTTTCTCCCTTGTGCTAGTCAGCTGCAACCCTCCACCCCCCCTTCCATCTCCAGTATTCTACTCCAACTGACCAGTCCAGAGCCTCCTTCGGTCTGGTCGTCGGGCTCCTTCAATGTCTAGATTCTATTGGGGGGTCTGATGGTTCTCTACCCCTATATAGATATATATAGAAATATTCATATAGCAATGGCGTCTAATCGCCAAAGACTTTGTACATTTTCTCGAGCTGTAAAATAAATCTTATTTGCATATCTGCAAACATGTCTCTCCTGACTGAAATGCACTTGGTGTGCATGGACAGTTCAACACTCGAGGATTACAAACGCTGACGGCAGCGGCTAGTCATTAATCTGGATGTGGACAGAAGTCATTTAGTCCATGATCTGAGAAACAAAGCTTTGGAAGATTGTCTTAATCCTTGTCCCAATGAGCTCCACATGAAGACGGAACAAGTAAATCATGGTGACATCAGTTGACAGAAAAATATAAAGAAATATAGGACTGGCAGATTGACATGTATCAAGACACCAACTAACAATCACACAAATTATATGTGTCATCTGCAGAGCATACCTATAGGCTAAATGATTTCTACAATTTTTGGGAGATAAGATGTTAAAACAAGCTTATAAATAAATAAATAGATAAATAAATACACAAAACAGTATCTGATGGCAGAATGTCCTAAAATGATGCCACACCAACAACAATTGCTGCATACCCACTTTACTCAAGGGCCCCTGGCCTACTTTTAGCTGCTGTTGGTGGCTGAAATAGTATAGTCATTGTAAGAGATATCCTGCCATGCATGTGACCTCTGATTCAAAACTACAGTATAATGTGTTGGGCATTTGTTGTGTTGGATGCAGAAAGAGGCCAGTTAATGCATCGCTGATGTACCTTTCTAAATTATAGACAATTAAGAGCGGCTTCCCCCTTGTGATAATTATTGTAGGAAAAGATCAACCCTTGACTATGAACCCAGGAAGTAAATTCTGCCTTCTCACTGAACGTTCAGAGCTAACAGACTGAAAGAACAACCTTAAATTGCTACACATATGATATAGATATAATGCTATCTTGTGATGTAAATGTGAATGCCAATAAGGGCAGATTGCTCAAACATCACTATATTACCAAGATAGAAAAGCAGACCACAAAGGAAATGTTGCCAGAATAAATGTCTCAATCCAACTGTGATACACACTTATTTCTGCTCTGGTTCTGAATCATTCTATTATCCAACCTAAATGTATTTTAGCCTTCCTTAAGGTCAAGACCTGACCCAGAGGAAATGCAACTGGACCTGTAAGCAAGTTATGTGCAAAAACAGCAACGTGAGCATTGTCGCATGGAGTTTCTATTTCAGTTCCTTGTAGCCGAGAGTAGCAGAATGCTAAAAGAAGTAGCATTTTGCCTCGATTGAAATACAAGATACGAGAAAATGACATTACTTTAAACCTATAGGCCGATTACACAGGGAAAGGGGCTTGAGATCTAACTCGATTTAATGATTTCATGGCCTGGAACAGCATGCAGCTGAGCTCATATGGCAAAAGAATAGACCTAGGGTCAGTTGATTCAACAAACAGAACTGATCTGTGCTATCAACATTTTCCTGCCCTCCTCCATTCCTTTACTACACTATTCTTGCTATGTTATCATAGTAATAATTGCCCACATAAAACTACAACACCATATACAAATGGACATTTGAGAGCCAATACCAACCAATTAATCACACTATGCTGGTTTACTTTTGATGAGCAACTTAAAAAAATAGTTTATAAATTACCACTGGCCTTTAACAACTCTTCGTCAACAATGGGTGCGATTGTCCATTTGCGTATGTGTTGTTGAAGAACAGATTCAGAGGCACACTGTGGTGCAATTATGTGCCCCTCTCAAACTATCTGATAAAAGAAGTTACAAGCATAGCCAGCTGGCAGAGCCTTGGCTTACAGCTTCATATGCAGGAAACATTGCCTCGAAAAAAGAAGCATCAAAGCCAGGGACAACGTGGCATACTGTAGCAGCACAAACAATCAAGAGCCATTATAATGCTCTTGATTATTTGATATTCAGGAGGTAAACAGCCTTGATGCAGCCTCTGTGAATTACAGTCTTTGTGTTGTACAATGTACAAGAATATTTTCTGGTTATTCACACACTTGATAAGATAAGATAAGATAAGCTTTTATTTGTCCCACAGTGAGGAAAAAGAAAGATAGGCAAGTATACAAAGATAGATAAGTGTACAAAATATAGCAAATAGTAATAGATTACACATGTATTATTAAATTGCACTTTGAAAATTGCCCAAATGACAAATTACGCACAGATGTAATGATAATGGCACATGGGATGCAGGATATTGCACAACAGTGTTCGTTGTACAGTCTGACGACCGCTGGAAGGAAAGATCTGCGGTAGCTCTCCTTCACACAGCGAGGGTGGAGCAGCTTGTCAGTGAAACTGCTCTCCAGGGCTGACAGGGTGTAGTGCAGGGGGTGTGACTCATGGACCAGCATAGCTGTCAGTTTAGCAAGGTCCCTTCTGTCTCCCACCTCCCTCATTGAGTCCACAGGACAGAGCTGGATCTCTTGATCACCTTGTCCAACTTGTTTCTCTCCCTCTCAGTGATGCAGCTGCTGCTCCAGCAGACCACAGCGTGGAGGATGGCTGATGCCATCACAGAGTCTTAAAAAGTCTTTAGGAGGGGCCCTGTCACTTCAAAAGGACCTCAGTCTCCTCAGGAAGTACATCCTGCTCTGACCCCTCTTGTACAGAGCATCTGTGTTGTGGGTCCAGTCCAGTTTGTTGTTCAGGTGAACACCCAGGTACTTGTAAGTGTCCACTCTCTCGATGCCCATTGCCTGGATGTTCACCGGAGGGGAGAGAGCAGACTGCCATCTGCAATTGATGACCATCTCCTTGGTCTTCCCCGCGTTGATCAGGAGGTGATTTCACTGACATCAGTCCACAAAGTTTTGTGTCAATCCTCTGTACTCTGCGTCATCATCATCATCATCATCATCATTATCATCATCATCAGTGAGTGTCGTCAGAGAACTTCTGCAGAACACAGCTGTCCGTGTTGTGTCTGAAGTCTGCCATGTAGAAGGTGAAGAGGAAGGGGGCCAGGACAGTTTCTTGGGGGGCACCCGTACTACACATGAGACGGTCAGACACATTGTCACGTCCCCTCACAAACTGTGGCCGGTTTGTAAGATAGTTCAGGACCCACTGTGACAGGTGGTCCACACCAGTCCTCTCCAGCTTGTGCTTCAGAAGCTTCGGATGGATGGTTTTAAAAGCACTTGAGAAATCAAAAAACATGATTCTCACAGTGCTGCCGGGCTTCTCCAGGTGGGCGACGACACGATACTGCAGGAAGATGACAGCGTCCTCCACTCCAATGTTGGGCCTGTAGGCAAACTGCAGCGGGTCCATGGAGGGGCCCACTGTGGAGTGGAGGTGTTGCAGGACCAGTCACTCCAGCGTTTTCATCAGGTGTGATGTAAGAACCACCAACATGTAGCTGTTGAGGTCTTTAGGGTGCGGTGTTTTTTGGTACCGGTACCACACAGGAGGTCTTCCACAGCTGTGGTACCACTCCCAGCTTCAGGCTCAGGTTGAAGATCTTCTTCATAACTCCAAACAGCTGGTCTGCGCTGGACTTCAGGAGCCTGGAGCTGATGCCATCTGGACCTGCTGTTTTTCTCACCTTGATCTTCCTTAGCGCCTGTCTCACCTGTGATGCTGTTAAGGACAGGGGTGAGCGAGGGGGCTCAGTGCTGGGGGTGTGAATAAGTCCGTCTGGGGATAGGGTGGGTGAGAGCTGAGGTGAGCCGGAGGTGTAAGGGGCTGAGGAAGTGCATTGTGAGCCGGAGGTGTGGAAGGCTGAGGAAGTGCATTGTCCTGGTGGTGCAGCTGCGTGGGGGGCGATTGGTCAAACCTGTTGAAGTGATGGTTCATATCATTTATGGCGTTTTTCCACTGATGTAACAGCTCGACTCGATTCGGCTCTACTCGACTCGACGCACTCTGCGTCCGTTTTCCATTGCTGATTGAGTAACGCCTCAGCGTGGCTGGTCACCATAGCTACGCAGCCGTTAACTGCCATGATGTAATTTTCAACGCGACTCACAACAGCACGTTGGAGGTGTTGAGCTGAAGGAAGCAACAAAAATCACTGCTGGAAAAAAAAAAACAGGAGTTTGGGAATTCCGACGGAGTTCAGACGTCGACGTAACTATTGTTTGCCGACACAAAAGGGTAAGTTAAGTTTCCTGTAACGTTAGCTAACATTTGCATGTGTTCAACGTCACAGTCAGTATTTACTATACGCTATATAAAAGTACATTAACTTTAGCAACCATGATTACACACCAAAATATGTCTGCTGTGAACTGTGTGTTTCAGATCCTTCACGCTTTACCACAATCACCGCCGCAGACTGTTTGGGTGTTCGATGTCCGACGGGTGAAATCTCTGGTTCTGACCTGCTTTGTACAATGTTTATGAGAGTCATGGAGAGACTTATGACGATGACTGGGATGGATCTGGCCAGCAGAGCAGGGGGGGACACTGTCACAGGGTGCAGAGGAAGAAGACCGGGATGTACGGGAGGGTTTGATGCGCTACTTGAATAGCTAAATAAAATCTTTTCTTTGATATATTGTCTTGTTTTTTTTTTAAAAGTAACAGTGTGCAATATTGGAAACGACATGCAAAATAATAGCCCTTAATATTGAATAGTGAGAATAGAAAAGTGAGAATAGTGCAGAGAGTAGATAATTGGTGTCTGGCTAGATTTGTTTTTTTAGTTTTTTTAAATGGCACGGTTGTTCCGGACACACTCCGCACTCTTGTTTGCTAAAAACGCAGTCATAAGTGACGGTCCTCCGACCAACCAGTAGTCTGCAGGTTTTCACGTCACCTTTTGGTATCACCTCAGCTCGCTTGGAACCTCGACTGAGGTAGTACTAAAAAAAGTACCTGGTAGCAGGTCCCAGGGACTTTTTTTCGTAATGGAAAACCAAAAAAGGAGAGTAGAGTCGAGTCGAGTCGAGTAGATACCACGCAGTGGAAAAACGCCTTTAGCCACTTTAAGGTCCCCCTCGGCCTGAGTGGGGGGTGCTTTTAAAACCTGAGATGGTCTTCAAGCTGCTCCACACCCCACTAATGTCCCTCTGTTACAGCTGTCCGTTAAGCTTCCTCTTGAAGCGGGCCTTCCCCTCTCTGACCTTCTTCCTCAGCCTCTTCTGTACAGCCTTCAGCTCAGCATTGTTCCCTGATCTGAAAGCTCTCTTCTTCTCCTTTAAGAGAGCTTTGATGTCAGGGGTAATCCACAGCTTGTTGTTTGAGAAACACCGGACCGTCCTGGTGGACACACTGTTCTTGTAGCAGAAATTAATATAATCCGTGATACAGTCTGTAAGGATGTTGATGTCCTCCCTGTGTGGGTCAAAGAGCTCTGACCACATAGTGGTTTGAAAACAGTGTTTGATGAGGTCACTATTTGATACAGTGGAGATACTGAATCCTTTTCCCATTTAGTTTCCTTCCAAACTTCATCAGCGTGCCCAAGCCAGCTTTTTATCAGTGTTTTAACAACAAATGTGGATGCACGACTTGGACACTTTCCACAACAAGTTTGTAAATGTAACTGTTTGTTTGCAAATACGTCATAAAAGCAGACAACCTACCCACCTAGAATTGTGCAATTAGATTTCTTCAATGCTAATCAAAATTATAGTGAACTGGATTTTCAAAGCTTGGGCTGAGAATACAGCATCTTGCCAAGGCTGGAAACTGACCCATCTAAATACCAGTCACAATTACCACACCTGACTAAATAAACTTTACATTTAATAATTAGAAATGTATAACACAAAGCCAGCTGAAATTGGACTTTATACAACTCCTATGTGTTACTACAGTACTAGTACATTTTCACTTTATTTTGTACTAATCAAATGAGGCAAACAGGACACAATCTCTAGCCAGACTATTTTACTAGTCTTACATTGTTGTGCTGGAAAGTAGTCTTAATATAGATACATGATTTGTGCAAAAAATATCTGTATTGACTGAAGTAACCTTAGGCATAATCTAATGACAAAAGGTTTCATTCTGGAAATTGCTTCCAACAGAAAGCCAGTGCTCTCCTATGCAACAAGCAACCGATCACACCTACACACATGCTTTCAAGTGTAAACTTTCTAATTTTCACCAGAATCAGAGTACAGTGGTATAAAGCAAAAGCAATATAATTGTATTGGTTATACTTATGTTATATACATTATACCTCAAACTGAAGACAAACAAACATACATTAATTAGTTATTGCTCAGCTGGGTTTAGCTTTGCCTTTACTGATATTCTCATATTGTTGTTGTTTTCCCTGTTTCTGACACACAAATACTTGTCCATCTTATTAGTAACAATGCCTGGCCATTGAATACCAAAGACCATCTAACTGTAACTGTTAGATATGCAAAAACTCAAATTGAATGACATTTAACAATTATTTAGTGTAGAAACTGTTTGAGATTGTTATTAGTAAGCTGCTATGCTGAATGAGAACATATGCAGTAAATGTGGTAATAACCACAGTAGGGCCAGTAAAACATTTGGTCACATCAGTTAGCTATGTCTTGGCGTAGCTAGTTGTCATTCTGCATTATGCAAAGCTGATCAAATGAAAGACAACTGTTCTACGTCCATCTTCTGTTTGGTGATGGAAGGAGGGGAAAGCAACAACTAGCTAGGCCTGCGTTTACACAGAAAAAAATCAGATTAAGAAAAAAATAACAGTAACTTCAACTTGTAGTTAGTTGGAAGCTAACCTGATTAATTAGCCTAGAAACCTCCACCACAAACCTACATAATAATAATTAAATAAATGCAGCTAACAACTGCTAGCTACTGTGCAAGCTAAGAAGCTAACCGCTAAACTAAACTAAGCTGTATTGTCATTTGAGCACATTTCACGAACGGGTCAACGAGAGAAATGCCCACAGTCTCAACGTTCGTAAAGATGAGACAGGACTAACAGCACTAGCTACATCCCGAAACAGATAGCGTTAGCCTGATGATTATTTCCATGCTGTCATTCTTTCTGATGCCCGCTCACTACCGTTAACATAATTCTTGGCACAGAAACAGGAAGTTCTTTTTCCAGCGAATAAGACTCGGCTTACCTGCTCTTAAATTGTATAATACTGCGGTTACTTCCGTTGGACAAGTTACTTCTTATAAAGCATATTTCTCCTGGAGTTCGCTGTATAACTGCTATTATTTGACCGTTTGGTCTGTCCTTTCACTGCAGCCACAGATCCTGCAGAGTGGCGAGGAGGAATGGCAGCGTAGAATAACTTGGCCCTTCGTCCAATCACATGTTGGGATTTCCTTCTTGGTTACCGTAAATACTGTAATAAGCGCACTATTTTTGAAGAACTTTCATTGTCGTAGGAAATGACAGGTACCACATTTCATTGAAGTGTGTTTTTAGGATTTGTTCTTGTTATTGTTATAAAATGTTTGTTTAATGTTTTTTTCACCACGGTGTTTTATTTTTATTTTTTATTTTGGTCCTTAAAGCACCAGTTGGTTGAAATGACAAATTAACTTTTGTTGGCATCCTATCCGTAAATCATGTTTGCCTTGTCCCCTAACATATATTTAGATGTATTTGTTGTTTTGTTTTGTGCAAAATAAGTCCACCAGAAACTTGCTTTGTGCAGTTTTTGTTAGTGTCTTCCTGTTGACTTGTGTGTATTTGTATAAAGGCCATACTTGGAAGGCCATTGCAATCTAGCTTTGACTATATATGCTGTGGTGCATTTGTCCATCAAATGAAGCCTACTTATCCCTGCAAAAATAAAAGTCAACCAAATACCAAAACAACTAATTACAGCAATATGTTTTAGTCTCACTTGGCATTACATAACAACAATGGAAAGCAAGCGGTCAAGAGGTTCATGATGAGTATTGTTTTATTAATTCTTCAGCAAAAACAGAATTCATACTATCAATCAATATTAAGCATTTAAAAACCTTACAGCTTTTTTCAAATGCTAAAGCTGAAGCCTCCATTAACTAGTACAAAAGAAAAAAAAAAGCACACCAATATATGCTATCCAAAAAGTGACGCATAATAAAAACAACCACATTTAAGCTATTTGAATAATGTGAAAGCCATGGAGAAGGTAGAGGATATGGTACAGTCAGCAAGCTGGAAGCATCGAGGCACGTTTTCTACATTTTTTTCACACGTTAAATGATTGACTTCGGCTCAGTAACCACATGTGTGACAGTATGTTTGTGTTATTTGTCAATGATGTTATTGCTTGCTTAGGTTACCTGCAGAGGAAACTGTATAATACTAAATGTGACCATTAGACCTGGTTAGTTTGATTGGAGCACAGCTTCCATCTATTTTGTATAAATAGATAAATGGCTCTGTATCAGAAAATGGACAATTTGCACCTTTTCTTTACTTGAAGACTTCTTCAGTTAGTCCAGCAATCCAGCCTGGATATGGTTAATACCTTAGAGGTACATTATTGACAAAAATCAACATTGACAGTGGTGGAGTTTCAGTTATCGCTGAGTAAAACCTGAATGTTCTGAATGTGCTAGTGACTCTAAATGTGCTTCATGTCTATTGTGACTGTAAAACAATATACCTGGCTCAAAGGTTGTACTGTTAGCAGTTCTCAAGAATGGCTCGTACTTTGTTGTGCAAGCGATGATATGCTCACAACCTGTGTATGTGGAGGTCAACATTTTTAGACCAACTTCACATAAACATTAAAGGTCCCATGGCATGAAAATTTCACTTTATGCTTTTTTTTACATTAATATGAGTTCCCCCAACTTGTCTATGGTCCCCCAGTGGCTAGAAATGGTGATAGGTGTAAACCGAGCCCTGGGTATCCTGCTCAGCCTTTGAGAAAATGAAAGCTCAGATGGGCCAATCTGGAATCTTGCCCCTTATAAGCTCATAAGGGACAAGGTTACCTCCCCTTTCTCTGATTTGCCCCACCCATGAGAGAAAAACATCATGGCTTTCAACAAGCAAAGTGGCAGTTGGTCAAGGCCAGACCCCCAGCCTCCACCTTGTCCCTCCCCTCTCCTCCTCAAAAGCTACAGACTCAGAAATGGCACATACTAAGGAAAGCGCATTGTAGGACTGGGAAAGAGACTTCAGATATGGTATTAGGGGACCACTAAGGTCTATATAAAAGAGACTTCAGATATGGTATTAGGGGACCACTAAGGTCTATATAAAAGAGACTTCAGATATGGTATTATTGGACCACTAAGGTCTATATAAAAGAGACTTCAGATATATTAGGTATTAGAGACTTCAGATATGGTATTATTGGACCACTAAGGTCTATATAAAAGAGACTTCAGATATGGTATTAGGAACCACTAAGACCTACATAATAGCATCCAAAGAGCACCATGTCATGGGACCTTTAACAGTTAACAGCTGTTTACAGCAGATAAAGAAATACAGTGGCTGCATTGTGGGAAGGTAGATATCAACTCAATATCTATATAATACTATATCACCTTCCTAGTGTTCCGTGTGTGGACAGAGGATTAAAATGAATATGTAACAGGGTATGAAAGACTTGTTGCTAACAGACTGCAGGTTACTTTAATCAGATATTTGACTAAATTTAATTGAACCGATAAAATGTATTTTTCTGGGGTGTTTTTGCTGTGCTGGCAGTGTGTTTTATGCATCTCAGTATTATTCCTCTGGCATTCCCAATAGTGGGACCAGTCCATACACTGTTTACATGTGGTACACCCACAGCAGTGGAGAGTGAAACAGTGAAACCAGGGATGGTGGAAACGTATTTCTTCTAGGTTACAGAATAACATGGATTTAGCAGAATAGTTTCAATACCATTTCCATATGCTCACTATTAGCTTTTTAGTTTGACGAGTGAAGTGAATGTCAGATGGGATTGATTAAGAAAGTACGAGGCACAAGCCAACAGCCTTTATCTGTTTAGATTAACATACATCTGACTGTCTGTTTTACCTGATTTCATTACCTTGGAGGGGAGACATCAAATACCAGAATACATAACATTCTGAGGGTCTACTGTCTTCCTTGTTGGATAGAAAAGTATTTAAAAAAAATATGTTTTTGCTATTTTCGGTTTCATATACAGTATTCATATGGTGACTGGGCAGCATTGAGGAGTTTTGAGTACAAAGAATTTCCTATAAAGCTTGTAAAGGATATACATTCTCCAAAATATAGGCTGCTGTTGTTTGCATTATAGCTTTCTGTGGCTAACAAGTAAGCAGAAGGATGACAGCTAGCTGGCTGTCTGGTACATACACAGATATTTCAGTAAGTGTACAGCAGAGGATGACCTTGTCTCGTGCATCAGACAGACATGATTTGAAACTGTTTACAATTAAACTAGAGCATAAATTATTACGACAGAGCATTCCACATATAGTCAAAATACAACTCACTTCAAACTAAAAAGTGTTCCCTAGCATTCAGCAAAAATACTTTGGACAAAAGAATATTAACAACAGTCTTTAGAAATATTATCTAGAACTAAATATGACAGTTTTAAACAAGTTTACGAGGCATGTAGCAGTGACATAGCTCATTAAGTCACTGTGAGTGTTAAGATAGCAACAAACAAATATACTCACGGTTCACCATGTAGTATAATTTGACTGATTATTTTTCAGTTAATACATTCAGCTTGGAAAAAGCATTTCCTGTGTGATTATCATTATTCAGTGAACATCACCATTGGAAGACTGACATTTTGAAAACATTAATGACTGACTGACACACAGCAAGGGATCTTATATAGAAACACAAATCTAAAGCAAACTTAAAACAAACCAAGTGTTTCCTCTCAATACAATAGCCAGGGTAAACTCTTGTTGGAGTCATCTTTAAGATGACAAATGGCAGCAAACCACAAATACCACAATCATTAATAAGCTGATTATTTCTAAATATGCCCAGAAAACCACCTTGATATTTGCAATGCTAAGCTATTCATTTTGAACCCAAATGCTTTTTGACCTCTTATTGCCTGAGAGCACCTCTTGACAAAGCAGCAGGATTGCTTGTTTAAGTGAAGGTTTTAGTCACAGCGTGTAGTGTGTCATAGCAATAGTAACAAAAAGACTGCTAACACTAATGTTTTAGCAGCATATTCAACCATAGACACCCCTCACTATGTAAAGAACTACAACAATTTGGAAGTGCTACCCATGTGATGCTATGAAATTCAACATCAAGAGTTTGGAGTCTGCTGGGGTGGACGCCTGTGCTCTGGAAGCCTGGGAACCTTTAGATTAATGTTTGGTTGTTTGCTTTCTTCCCTCCATCCTCCTTCTTTCCCTTTCTTTCCGTCTGCTTTCTCCTTATTCTGCCTGCACAGTTTCAGTGCACGGGATATGAACACGTCCAGGTCGAACAGTCGCTCTTTCTGCTTGACAGGAAGTGACTCCAAGGAGTCATCATTTACTGGCTGATAAATGGAGGAAGTAGAGGAAAGGGGTTGAGATTCTGGCGAAGGAAAAAGTGGCGAGGTGGTGGGAGACACTGTTTGAGATGACTGAGGGGCCAATGGAGAGGTGGGAGATGAGGGAAGAAGTGAGGGAAGGGATTTAAAGGAAGACGTGACAGGCTGAAGTGGGCTCAGTCTGTCTTCATCATATTCAGCTGATGTTTGCTGCACAACTTTGGTGTACTGGAAGACTGGAGCTGGAAGGTCAGTCGGGGAGAGAGGGAGAGGGGGAGAGGATGTGTAGCAGGGGGGTGAATGTGGCTCCAAAGAGGAACTGGGACTGGGCGAGAGCAGGCGAGACTGGGTACTCTCCACCCAGCGAGAGATCTCCTGGAATAAATCCCCCGTCTCCACCTCTTCCTCTTCTTTTGCTGCCTCCTCTTTCATCTCTCCTAGGTCCTCCACACTGTCACCAATAGGCTCAGCAGGCACAGGGAGGCTATTAGTGTTACGCTTCCAATGAGAAAGATCCAGGATCAGCTTAGGCTCCGAGTAGTGTTGAGGCTTGCCCTCCCTCCAGGCAATTTTATCCAAATATGAAGGAGAGCCCACTTTGTAGTCACAGGAGCGGCCACAGTCCAGTTCCCCATACCCCAAACCACAGGCCCGATCCAAAGAGGAGTGAGAGTTTTCCAGGAAGCGTTCAGCTGAGCTGCTGTGGGAATATTTGCGGGGGTCGACCTATAGATAGATAGATATAGATAGGGAGTGGCGGGGGGAGGGGGGAGAAGGTGATAAATAGGGAAGGAGGAATTAATTTCAGTTTTATTGTATTACTAAATATCCTTTACTTTGCATTTCATTGGAATAAGATACTGGTTATAATATAAGTACAAATCAGTCAGTATGGGTGAAAATGACATATCCAACCTGTGCCTCCTCTAACAGTGCGGTACTGGCCCGGGGGTCTCTCTGCACCTCCTCATCCTCTGCAGTATCTTCCAGGTAGGAGGTGATGTGGCCAGGGGGCATGCAGTGACACCTTGTGTCTGACTGCTGCCAGGACACATCTGTTGATAAACTGTTCTCGTACCTGCAGGAAGCCAGAAAATTGGGTACTCATATTAGTGTGTGTAGCATTAGTTGCAGTAAATGCAGTATATTTACTGTGTGAATCTTTAGTTTCTTGGGTATCACTATTCTTTGCCAGACCATTCTGTTTCAAAAAATTCTTCTTTAGTTTTTTAATATATAATAATAATAATAATAATAATGTATAATGTATACTTTATTAATCCCACAAAGGGAAATTACAATTTACACACATTACACACAGGCCTGAATTACACACACATGCTCAGTACCTATACATGCACTAATGGAGAGATGTCAGAGTGAGGGGGTTGCCTTATGGAAAGGCGCCCCGAGCAGTTGGGGGTTTAGTGCCTTGCTTAAGAGCACCTTGGCAGTGCCCAGGAGTTGAACTGGCATCTGTCCAGCTACCAGTCAATCACCATACTTTGGTGCGAATGGGGACTTGAACCATATATATATATATATATATATATATATATATAGATATATATATATATATATATATATATATATATATATATATATATATATATATATATATATATATATATATATATATATATATATATATATATATATATTTATATACATACCACCAGTGTATACAAATGTAAATGTACAGACCTCTCCCAGTGGATGCTGCAGGCCTGACTGTTGCTGTTGCTAAGGCTTTGCTCGGTGACGAGGCTGTCCTCCAGTTCGTCCTCGATGCGAAAGGGATGTGATGAGGTGGGCTCATCCTCTGGACAGGAGTACTGCTGGAAGAAGGGATGGGACAGCGCTGCTTCAGCTGTCAGCCGATCCATGGGGTTAAAGGTCAAAATACGCTCAAGGAAGTCAACAGCTGAAAGAAGAAGAGGAAAGGATCAGCAAGGGAGGAAGAGGAGGAGAAATGAAGTGTATTCTTGATCAAATATATTCCCATGCATCATCCTCTCTCATGGCTAAATTACTGTGTTCCACCTCCAAACCTGTACAGCCTACTCTATCATAGCTTCAATTCCTCCATTACTCTTATTTGTCCCGTTTAATTTCATATTGCTTCTCCTTCATCTTTTCACCACTACTCTTCTCTCCTATTTCCCTCCACTCACCCTGAGCATCCACTTCAGGCAGCAATCCAGAAAAGGGTTTCTTGACTCTCCATCCATGACTGACATACGAAGGCATCACCTAGGAAAAGGATAGGACTGATTTTAATATTTGCATTTTGCCACATTATTCAACAAGTTAATTCTTACTATAAGCATGAAGCATTTTGTTGTTGAATGCAACACACATGCAGGGCCCTTGTTGAAAAGAGTTGTGTGCACATCCAACCAATCAGTTTGCAGACATATGACTAGCAGCAGCCACTGAGGCTTCACCTGTAGCAAGTCCTGCCTGTCCTCCTCTCTCAGTACCGGCACTGTGTTGAGAATCAGCTGCATCTGCTCCAGCTCATGAGCTCCTGGGGAAAGGGCACCGGCCAATCAGAGACAAGCAGAGAAGAGACAAAGGATCAGTTACATAAGCAGAAAAAAGGTGACTTAGAGTCAAACAGAAATAACTAGGAGGTGTGCGCTGTAGAGTGAAAGAAATAGTAAGGCAAGAATCTTCAATAAAAACTATGCAGATAAGATAACTCTAAGACCCAAATATTATAAAACCCACTTCAATTTTAATTACTGAAATCACATTAAATGTTACTTTCTGCATCCTTATTTTTCCCTCCTTCCTCTGATTATTGATCTTTTTAAAAGTAAATCCATACTAAATGAAATACTGGTAGAAAAGTAGGAGTTGAAAATGCAGGATTGTTGTTTTTTTGGTCACACCCTAACTGCAAGGCCACAGCAGGTGCAGCATTTTGTGCACCAGGGATTTTTGTTTCTGCAGTCCAACCTGTTGGCCAGCACTTTTTGCAGGTTATATAAAAACTCCACATCCTTCCAATATTGGCAGACCTTCACCCGAAATATGACCCAATCCTCATGTTAAACCTCTATTACCTAAACGTACAGCTGAGAAGGCTGGGGGTCGTACGAAACCTGGGAGGAATAAGATGCTTGCTGTGAAGCTCAACTTTTAGAAACGTCCCTGAAGTGCATTTTAAAGATGCCATGAACAAATATTGTTATCACTGACTGTGGTGTCACCAGACAAACAGCATGGTTAAAGTTTTCAGGTCAGAGCAGAGCATTTTCCACCTATTTTATACTATGGATTTACTCTTTAAACATCAGCTACTGGGAACCAGCAGGTGGTGCTATATCAACACATCCACCACTACGAATTAAACAAGTGGTAGTGTGTTTGGATGAGAGCGCGTTGCTTCCCCTATGCCTAAATTAAATAGTTGTGACATGTTAACTCTGTGGTTAAGTGAAATGCAGCTCTATCAGTCCATGTGTGAAATTCTAGCAGAGAGAAACACCAGGTAACAAATGACGATTGAGTTTATGGCACTATCTCTCCTGTGGTGTAGAGGTGGTGGAGGTCAAATCAGCCTGTCAAGAGGAACCACATCTGCTTCAGAAAGCGAGAATTTTTCTATCATCATTGTTATTCTGGTCAGGCAAAGAAGTAGCCTGCAGAAAGAGAATAAAGTATATTTGGCGGAGGACACTCTGGACAGAAAAATCTCCTTAGTGCTCACTTGATGCCACCTTGTGATGTAGTTTTTAAGCACTTTTTTAGCATATCTCCTAGTAAGAACTAGGTACTACTGTATTCACTTAGCTACTAAAAATAGATTCTAAAATAATCTTGATTTCAATGTGCTATCTTATTGAGACTGGTGTTTATTGTTGCAAAGATGGTATGTAAAGATCTTGCAGGGCTTTTAGGATGTTTCTGCTGAATACTAAAGATGTATTATTTGATTATGCCATCAAATTAAAGATCAGCAATATCATAGTGTTCCTGCAGGACATCAAGGTCATGAGTTTTTAGTGGATACTGTATGACAAACAGCAGAGGTACCTGCAAAGAGCATGCGTCCAGTAAGCATCTCAGCCAGTATGCAACCAGCGGCCCACATGTCGATGGCCTTGGTATAGTTGTTGGGGGACAGGAGCAGACGTGGGGAACAATACCACTTAGTTACCAGAGCCTTGGATAGATAGCCCTGGAGAAGCATGTGAGGGTGTGAGTGAGGGAAAAGTAGAAAGAGAGTTACAGAACAGAGCAACAGAATGATATACCGGATTGACTTGTTACCGATTCTTACCATGTAGTAGTGTACTTGTAAATCTGCATGCACTCGCATGTGAATGAGGTGTTCAAGTTGCTCATATTAATTACAGCCTAGTTGGCAGCTTTTTGTTAGTTTTATTTTATGGGAGTGAAAGCATCGTGAAGTTGGTAATGTCAGCTACAAAAAGGAATTCTGAGCTCACATAGAAATATTTTGATTTACTGCCACAAAGACTTCATCATTTTATATCAGCTACATGAGGATGGAAACTGGCTCCTGGATACGCGCTGCTGTAGAAAACATCCCCCTGAATCTCTAACAGCGGTTACCGAGTTTCACTGAGCTTTTGATGCTCTGCAGCTTAACAACACACATCCTTTCATTAGAGCTGCTCTGACATGGCTCGCTCCTGCCTTTTACTTTTGTAAATCTTCACCATGTGTAACACCGGGATGATGGCGTGCATGGAGATGAGCCACAGGCAAATTTATTCATTTACAAACCAGATGTATCTATGGTATAATGAGAAGTTTTTCCCCGTTGCCATCATTAATGCCTGTGTCGCCTCTCACTGTATATATCACTCCACCTCTTGCTCTCTGTAATGGCTCCACTCTCGCCATTTCAAAATCTCTCTCACTCCATGATATTTCTATTCTTTTCAATTATATTTTTCTATGCAGGGATCCTTATCCTATCCCTTCCTTCATCTCTCTACCCCTCCCTCTTTTGTCCCCGCTGCTCTTTTCCCCATCTGCTCTCCCATCACCCCTCTCCTAAACTCTTCTTTTCTATGTTCTGTTTAAGGAAATTATAGTGAATTGTGCCTCAATCAGCAGGTTTAGGACATGACTCAGAGCCTTTCCTCATTGTGGACCACCCACACCAATGTTCCCTCTTATACATCCCATTTTTTAGGAGTTACATTACTTCTAGAATTCAAGAAATGAAATATGTTGCCCAATTAAACAGCACAATTGAGTAGTTGTGAATAAGAAGCTATGAATTAAACTTCAGTTTAACAGCTCTACTTCAGCTTTGCTGTTTCTTTTCTTTGCTCCTCCTATGTTGCCTTTCCTCTCCTCTCATTCCTTTCCTCTTTTCCTGAACATCATGTGAACCCTTATAGACTCCTTTAATGCGCTCAACCCCCTCTTTCTCTGCCCACTAAACCTTACCGCCTCCCCTTCCCCTCCATGCCCTCCTTCATCGCGGCCTGTGTGCCAGCAGATGACCAAGCAGAAACTAATCCTGAGTGCTCAATGATGGTCTGACCAACATGCACTCACCTTGTCTTTTTGTTGATGAGTATCTACAATTGAGTTCTGCTTTCTGCTGCCTGGTAAGCATTTAACAGTGTCTTTTAAGGAGGAGTGGTCAAGTTTTGTGTCAAAAGTACAACATTTTCAGGATGTAATAGTATTTGATGATAATCATAAAACAGCTTAGGAAACTACTTTGAACAAAAAATAAATATTCAGGCCTCAGTTTCACAAAATGATGCACATATGTGGTCTTAGATATCGTTTTGTAACTATGTTTACACTGCCTTTAACCACTGTACCACAGCTATAACTTTTCCCTGTCATCACCTCCCACTTTCCTCTCCATCCGTTCCCTTAATCTCAATTTAGCTCAGTGTTTCTCTACGACACCACAGCAGCTATGACTGTCTCCCCTAGCTTTCCTCTTTTCTTAACGCTTCGCCCCATCCCTCTCTTTCTGCTTCACCTCCTTTCTCACCTTTTCATCCCTCCTTCCTTCTTGTCACTTATCCTGCTTATTATTACCTCTCTAAACCCACTTCCTTCATCCTCACTTCCATCCCTTCTTTTCAAATACTCTCTCCTTATTCACCTTTCCTCTCCTTCTTTTCTCCTTCATCCAGGTCATGAATAATTTCTGGGCAGATCCAGCGCTGCCTCAGTAGGCGACATTCACACATACACACATACACACTCAAAGTTCCTACTGGTGTTGACAGCACACAACATGACAAATAATGTTTTCTGGGGCTCTGTTTCCCTTCTCTCTCCAAACCATGTTTAAAATTAGACTGTAATGGGCAGCCAGCAGTCTTATTGGTTATTAACGCATCCCTGTTATCAAAGCTTTAAGGCTAACATCTGCAAAGAAAGAGGCTGATACTGCAACACCATGGAAAAAATACTATCTGTGTGAGCTGAGATACACTACTTATTACATTTCCAATAAATCAACAATGGCTTAATGTGAATTATACATGTTTATAGGCATATGTATATAAAATATGTATATGACAGACATGTGTAACACAACAATAACAAAGACTATCTATCTATCTATCTATCTATCTATCTATCTATCTATCTATCTATCTATCTATCTATCTATCTATCTATCTATCTATCTATCTATCTATCTATCTATCTATCTATCTATCTATCTATCTATCTATCTATCTATCTATCTATCTATCTAAACACACGCACACAAACACACACACAAACACACAGAGTGAGATAGAAGCAGCCCTTGTTTCTGCTGACGTGCACAACCCAAACTACCTTAAACTTTCTCACTTTTTCTTTCAGTTTGATTTCTTTTTTGTCCCTCCTTTCCTTGTTTCTCCTCTTTGCACTTTTGCTCCCCCTCCTTTCTCTGCCTTTGTTCTTTTTATCTGTCCTCCTTTCACCCTTGCTCCTCATCTGTTCTGTGCCTTCTTCCTCCTACTCCTCCCATCCAAATGCACCCCCTGTGTCTGCACCCAGCTGATCCCCAGTCCCGTGTTCCAGGCTGACAAAGATCGTCTTTCACAAGAGCTCCCTTTTTACATGCACAGACCCAAAAACATACAAACATGCACGTGCACACACGCACTCACTCACACACACACACTCACACACACACACACACACACACACACACACACACAATCACGCACAAACACACACAATCACGCACAAACACACGCACACACACACAGCCTGCCCTGCTAGTGTTACAGTATTACTGTGGGATCTTCGTACATAATAAAGCATCACAATGGAGGAGTAAATTGTCACATTAATCTCTCAGAAACCTTTATCTACAATGGACAGTCTAATCACAGGGTTTGATTAGCACAAAACTTGATACCAGGTTTGAAAAGAAGACTTTACAGTAATGGCAGTGTTTTGGCTGTAGAGGAGGCCTATGTGAAAGACGGGTCGGCAACATCAGACATGGGGATATGTAATTAGAGACGCCAGTTGGAGAAAAAGACAACTTGGCTGTACTGCAATCACATCACGTAGAATCTTTAGATGTAACAGTTACACCTCAAACACTTTTCAGTTTCAAGCTTGAGATTTTGACTGTATTTGAATTAAATCTGGATCTTTGTCAGAATCAGACTAATGATGCCTAAGATGTCACCTAAGACACCACAGTGAGAGGACACCAGACTGACATCAATTATTCTGTGTTTCCATTGTGAGGCAGACAAAACATGAGTGATTTTCTATAGTAGGATTCTTTTCCAACAGCATCCCATCCTATATTGTATTCATTGCTACACAAGGACAAGGGTTTGTGCACTTCACTTCATGATAATCTCATGCAGTTTGGGGCAAAAACTATGCAGTTTTACTCATGCAGTATAAATGTGTTATTATTGCCTATTCTTATTTTCCAATTGTATTGCAGTTAGAGCAATCATTGTTGGATGGATTTAAATTTAGCAGATTTGTCAGCTTGACACTGTGAACTCTAGCAATTTCTGCCCTACCTATGTATTGCACATTCAAAACTGTAATATCAATATGAATGAAAAAATATCATCCTCAACATGTGTTGTGTTCTGGTTTCAGAATGATGAAGACATTATGGAAAACAATTAGTGTACATACAAAATAAGATGTAGGCTCTACATATTTTTCCAAAATTATGCAGGGATATTTAAGAATTCTATTTTCTGAAATGGCTTGAAAAGTAGTGCATATAGCTGCCATAAATTGGGAAATAATTATCCCCATTGGGAGCATGCCAATGTTTAATATTACAATAATCTCCCAATTCATCCATTAGCAGCAGACCTGCCCACACTGCATCAGAGCACTGAGGAGAGTGAAAAGAAAAACATTATCAACTTTCTTAGCTGAATATTTATAGTATGATTTATGTTTGTAGAACAAGTATTAAAAAGTACCAAGAAAAAAAAACACAGACAAAATGATGTGGATTTTTATACTGGCTTGTCCTCTGAAGATTATGGATTTATAAAATAAATATAAAACTTGTTAAAAGAGCATGAGCCTAAAGAGAAAATAATTCACAGACATATACTGGCCTATGGTCAAAAGAACACTTGGCACATTTGCTAAATGTACATGCCCCCAAAAAATCACCAAGTAATTAAGGCTGTAAATGTTTGTAAAAGTGTTTGGCCTTCTCACTCATTCACCTCAAGATATCCAACTACTAGCATATACTACCATTATCATTTCTGTATATGTGAGTGTAAACATCTTTGTAGTAGGCCTATTTGTGTTTGTGTGTGTGTTAGGTTTACTTTCCTATATTTCACTCTTACCTTATGAGAATAATGAGGGTCAACTATCCTGGCCAGCCCGAAGTCTCCAATCTTGAGCAGCAGTTGGTCCGTGTTGATGAATATGTTGGCAGGCTTCAGATCTCTGTGCAAGACATTAGCTGAGTGGATGAACTTCAGTCCCCTCAGGAGCTGGTAGAACAGCAGAGTAGCGTGACCTGTTCAAGGGAAAAAGTCAGATACCAGGATCCACCACACCACTTCTATTCTCACTCTTGTAATTACCATAACAATGCTTATTTCTAAACTTAGTTATGTTTAATTCAGATTTGAACGTGTCAAAAGTGACATAAATAAAAACAGAATATTAATGAATGAAGGACAGACTCAATAAAGGTACATATTTGGGGTAAAATTTAGATCTTCTAAAATGTGACTTGTAAATATACAGGCAAACTTCAGCTTCAAGTTGTGGCACATTATGTTAAAACGATGGTTTGCATCACTCCAACACATATCAAGTATGTTTATGTAGAGGAAATAAACAAGCTGAATGAATGCCTCAACACATTTTTGTTAAAATTGTAATGGGATTTTCAAATGTGTGAATTGTGGATAAAGTACTGCCTTAGTAAAAGAGTCTTGAAAGGGCTGCCACTAAATCCACTTAATCACAGTGTAAACAAAGCCAGCAGTGCAGCAATGAAACACTGGTGTTTTTAACAAAAAAGCACCATGTTATGAAAAAGGGACTAAAACTGTCCAAATGCAAATAAAATAATATTTAGTCTTTCATACCTGTGGGAAGGGGTCCTTGTTCCAGCAGCCGAGCCAGATCCGTCTCCATGCACTCCTGGACGATGTACAGCGCCCTCAGTTGGGTCGGATCTCTGGGCAGTGGCAGTCCATATGGCGCCAAAACCTCATTAACTCTCACCACATTTTCATGGTGCAGACGCCGGGTGATTTTGACCTCCCGCAAAGCGTGCTTCATCGTCAAGGCATCACGCATTACCAGCTTTTTGATGGCCACACGCTGTCCGCTACGCTCGTCCACAGCTGAGAGGACCAGGCCTGTAACACCCGTGCCAAGAGGTCGAAGGTCAACGTAGTGACCACCTAGTTCAAAACCGTGGAGGAAGAGGGGGGTGTCCTGACTAGCCATAATAGCTTAGTCTGGAAGTGTTAGGGACAGATGATTCCAGGTACCTCAAGCTTGATAGACCCCACAATATCTATTAAAGTGCTTTTTTATTGTCTTATGCACATGATGTTACATCTTGCTGGTGAATCCAGAACATTAACTAAAGACCTGATCTTTATAGGTAGCTGGAGCATGTAGATGTCTGCTCTCATGTAGACCCAAATGCAGTGCCAACTAGTTTGGTGAGTTGGAAGTTTCAGGGGCCCACAAAAGTTCTAGCTCTAGGATTATTTTATCCAGAATTTTGAGCTGTACTCAGCAGGCTATTGCAAAGTTTGAAAAGAAAAATATTTCCTTCAGGCCTAAAAAGTGTATTTGTGCATCATCTTCACCCTTTCTTCTGGTCCTGTGTGGGCAGATTCTTATTAAATCACCCTTTTACTGAACCAGCTGAGAATCTACTAGGTATCACATTTGAAACCACCTCTGAGGTGTTTAGGACGAGTGTAGAGCATCTACAGTACATATTTAACATTAACACATTTTCCTTCAAAATTTTCCTCTTGACACATGACAACGATGTCTTTCTCTGCTCCAAAGACGTTATTTGACACTGTAGTCTGCTGCAGGGATGAACTTCCTATCTTTTACCGTATTTTTTCACACGCAGATAGTCAGGATATCAGTGAGTCTTATTAATACTACCCAGGGCAGGGGTATCCATAGAAACAGTCCTCTGTGTGGCTGATCCTGCACTTAGATGTGTAGATGCATCATGGGACAGCAGCAGGCGGACAGTCAGCTCTGCACTCCTCTAAATTCAATGAGACTCTGTCAGCTCCTCCTCTTCTTCCATGATACCAGATTCAGTCAGTCAGACCAGATCATTCAGTGTGAGATCCACAGCGGTCAAAACCCCAAACTGTGGTACTGTTAATGTGTGCATGTGCATAAGTGCGAATGTGTCCAGTCTCTCACTGATCTGCTTCCTGTTGCCTTCTCAAGAATGTGGGGCTCTCAGCATCATTCTGGGGTCACTGCTGTTACCTGAGTCGCTCAACACATCTGCTGCTGCTGCTTCTGGTGAGGAAAAAGGAAATGGGTTGAACAGAAGAGAAGATAAAGATGAAAGTTACACAGCAACAGAGCCAGTGTGTTAACAGGGTGTGTGTTGCAGGAGGGTTACCATTACATAACACTGAATGGCAGTGTAACCTAATCTACACCAGCAACTTAATGTTCTTAGAAAGGATAATCACGTCAATTTAAAATGATGCTTTAATATCTGCTATATGATGCTGTTTACATTTTCGAGCAGAGGGATAATTTGAAAGGATGGAGGGAATTACCATGGCAGCATTGTTTTTAACTTTATTTTGTCAGATTAAAAGTGAATCAATCCTCCTGACATTGTAGTTCTATTTCCACCTCTTGAAAGGTCATATAATGGTTAAAATATCAATGACGTCCCTGATCCCTGGGCTGTAAGAATTAAAATAATCAATCAATCAATCAATCAATCAATCAATCAAATCTCTTTACTGTCAAAGACCTGAGGGCATGGCTTAAGTATAAGCTCTCTCCCACACTTTATATATATAAATTGGGGATGTGCACACAGTAACTGCTCTTTAACAACAAAATCCTTACAAACACACCCAATGTTCATGTTTGCCTCAGACAGGCTGACTGTCAGAGGCTGATCAAGTGTAAGGGGAGAACAGAGACACTGAGAGAGGGAGCGTTGACAGTGTTGCTGGGTGGGAGGTGCAGCACTGGGCTAACTTTATATATTATGCATAACCACTGGAGATGGCACGTGGTGTTCTCTCTCTGCGTTTATTCTCCATGTTTCTTCAGGTTATGCAACCAGAATACATGTTATAAATATGATTAATTTGCAGTGGGTTCATGCAGTGCAGTAAATTGTATTCATTTGCAATTATTGTATTAAATATGCCTTTCATTCTGATTAAGGCAAAAATTGAAACTATATCAATATCATGTAGCCCAGGCGATAGCAGATGGGAACAGAGAATTGTCTGACTGTGTTTTATTTCTCTCTTTGACTCTATTTACTTTCCAACAGGCGTTAGGGCAGTTTTAGTTTAGATGGGAAACGCTGCATCCTCTCTGCACACTGGCTTCATGCAGCTGCCTTTGTGTGTCTGCATACACTCCAGTAACGCCCCTCTGAGAGAACAAAAACAGTCAGGTTGAAGTGCATCTAATACAACATAAAGCCCCATTTCCACAAAAAAAAAGGAAAAAGAGAAAAAGTATACCAACGACAAACATGCCCGTGCTTCTTTTCCCTCCTCAACCGACTTTAATACGTTATCTTATCTATGTCAGTATCTGTTTGGTGTGCAATAACAAGAGGAGGAAGAAAGAAAGAAAGCAACCATCAGTACTCACCGGGGCATTACGCAGCCGCAGCCGGGCGTCCAGAAACAAAGATCCGGGGGAACGATGTGAGAGATACGGGTCCTTTGGAAGCAAAGAAAGTAAAACACGACCACATCTATCGTGTGTGTGAGTGTGTGTGAGATTCAGATGATAGAGGGGAAACAGCCGGTACGGGACGATCCACCGAGATGAGATAAGCCAGAGGCTGCTATAAGCCGATTAATGTAGGCGACTGTCCGCTTTCTGTCAGAGGACTGATGTGAGAAAGGAAGGAGAGGAGGGATCACCCCGATTCAGATATATCTACCAGACCTGAGTGGCTTCACACACTCACACTCTGCACCATGGATGATTAAGTACCACCCCCTCTCTCTCCATATAGATATAATATATATATATATATATATATATATATATATATATATATATATATATATATATATATATGGATGGGAATATGCTACAATGGCAAATTATCCCAGTGAATTCAACCCCTTTTGGTTTTTGTTTTTACCTTTAAGGAGACTAGACAGGAAGTCTGAACATATGGAAGAAAAAATGTTTCAAACCTTGTTATATCATCAATATATCAATATATAATATTATATTATAATACCATATAGACATTATATCCCAGTTTATTATTTATTTGAAGGACTACAAATCCGATATTTAAATG
This sequence comes from Percina caprodes, assembly GCA_013375575.1. Classification (NCBI taxonomy): domain Eukaryota; kingdom Metazoa; phylum Chordata; class Actinopteri; order Perciformes; family Percidae; genus Percina; species Percina caprodes. The sequence continues at coordinate 188,813 of JABXJD010000216.1, forward strand.
TGCACTCTATTGATTTTACATATGGTTTGATATATATATATATATATATATATATATATATATATATATGAGCAGTGTACACATACTTCGCTACTGTTTGTTTATTTGTTTGTTTGTTTATTTCACACACGTCATTGTATATTTAAACACAATTTCATGAGGTACAATGATCATATACAGGCCGCATGAAATGGGGAACAACAAATAAGCTACTAAAAGCTTTTTGGATGGGCCCGAGAACAATAAATAACATACTAACCAAAAACTCAATTTACCATGGACACAATAAAGACAACTGAACCAAAATGAACTCTACCGAACTTCTGTAGCCCTTTGCTTCGTTTTTTTATTTCCGGAAAATTTTACTTTTACTCCACTACATTTCCCCTGAGCATCTTAGTTTCTTGTTACTACAAAATAAAATCAGAAGAAATTTGTTACACTGGGAAAAAAAGCAAAATTAAAGTACCACGATAATGCACCTTCCATTCCAGTTGGTGAATGCCTGTTTGTTGCCAAGCTGCAAAAAACCCATATGCCAAAACTAAAGAAGAAGAGGAGGAAGCATAACGACTGATAGTGTTATGGAAGCACATGGTGCAGGCTCGGCTGCCATGGTAACAGATGATGACCACCCCGACGACAGTGGTTATGAATGAACAACGTTACACACCTTTGGCCATAAAGTTTATAAGCAAAGTTCTTTTTACTTTTAAAGTACATTTAAAATCAGAAAATTACTTTTGTTATGAAATATCAGATATGTTAAGACTTTTACTCAAGTAATATCCTAAAAGGTGTACCAAATGCATTTTCTGGTAAAATACTGGTAATATGTACTTTTACTCAAGTATTGATTTCAAGTACTATATATATATATATATATATATATCCCACTTTACAGGCAAAAAGCCCAGTTGTTGTTGCACAAAACTCCAAAAGAAAATTGTACTTATTTCAATGGACAAGAGAACTAAAGTCAACAATGCAAAATGACTACTCTACTACAATTTGATATATCAATGGTTTGTCATATTCCATAAAAGAGTATCTTTGCAATTCAGTTTATGATTTCTTACTTTTCCAGAAACCACTTCTGACAACCCCATAATACTGTGTGAAACTGCACTGTGTAGCTGGTAGGCCCTTATGAAGGTGGAGAGAGCAGGAATAAATATAAAACATCCTTATAAAAATCTTAAAACAAGATTTTAAAAGGCAATAAAACAATAAAAACAGTGGTCCCAGCTTTTCCTCTTCCGTTTGTCATTTGTCTTTAGATGATGGGTCAGTGGTCCCTTTTTGATTACAGAAGGGAGGTTGTAACCAGAGAGTTGGTGCTGTTGGAGAAATTACAACTGTGGAAGTTATACTTTGAAAAGTGAAGCTGCTTGGATTCAAAGAGACTTTACATCTTCCAGGTGTGTATTGGCTCCTTCTGGTGGGGTGGAATGCAGTGAAAAGGAAATTGTCAAATACTTTTGTTGCATCAGAGAAAAGTTTTTTTTAGATGTTTTTATTCTGTAACAGGGACACTAGACTGAATCAACGGAAGTACATTTCCAGGATATTATCCTGACATCCGGCGCATGCTGTGTCTGGAGCGTGAGCCACTTCCCTCACCTTCCGCTCTCTCTCTGTGTGTTCACTATGGGAAACTACAACAAATTTCAAGCTATCAAGCTACATGCTGAAAATGGCAAGTTTTGAATAACATTTGGATCGTGCAACAAGGCAGGCCTGCTTGGTTCTTTTAGGGAATGGTGATTTGCTATAAACAACATACACACAACGATACACTGGTAAGCCACTGGTAACCATGTATCTGGCTAATTTAAACAGTTCATGATACTGTACTCTCCGGGAACCATCACCTTATCGTGGTGGAGAGGTTTGTGTGTCCCTATGAACCCGAGGGCTGTGTTGTCTGGAGCTGTGTGCTCCTGGTAGGGTCTCCCATGGCAAAGTGGTCTCAGGTGAGGGGCCAGACAAAGAATGGTTCAAAAACCCCATGAAAAACCGAGGTAGAGAGGGAGTGACCCTGCCTGGAGGAAGCCCGGGGCCCCCGTCTGGAGCCAGGCCCAGACGGAGGGCTCGTCAGCAAGCGCCTGGTGACCGGGTTTGCCATGGAGCCCGGTCGGGCACAGCCCAAAGAAGCTATGTGGCACCCTTATCTCCAACCCATGGACCCACCACCTGTGGGAGGAACCGCTGGGGTCGGGTGCGCTGCCATATGGGTGGCGGCAAAGGTCAGGGGCCTCGACAGACCAGACCCGGGTGGCAGAGGCTGGCTCTGGGGACGTGGAACGTCACCTCTTTGTGGGGGAAGGAGCCGGAACTTGTGCGGGAGGTGGAGCGCTACCAGTTAGATCTGGTGGGGCTTACCTCTACGCACAGTCTCGGTTCTGGAACCGTACTCCTGGATAGGGGTTGGACTCTGTCCTACTCTGGAGTAGCCCAGGGTGTGAGATGCCGGGCGGGTGTGGGGATACTCACAAGTCCGCGCTGGAGTTTACCCCGGTGGACGAGAGGGTCGCCTCCCTACGCCTGCGGGTGATGGGGGGGAAAACTTTGACTGTTATTTGTGCATATGCACCAAACAAGAGTTGGGAGTATTCGGCCTTCTTGGAGACTTTGAATGGAGTCCTGTATGGGGCTCCAGTGGGGGACTTCATAGTTCTGCTGGGGGACTTCAACGCACACGTGGGCAATGATGGAGATACTTGGAGAGGTGTGATTGGGAGGAACGGCCTCCCTGATCTAAACCAGAGTGGTTGTCTGTTGTTGGACTTCTGTGCTAGTCATGGATTGTCCATCACAAACACCATGTTCGAACACAGGGATGCTCATAAGTGTACTTGGTACCAGAGCCCCTAGGCCGAAGGCCAATGATCAATTTTATAATCGTTTCATCTGATCTGAGGCCGTATGTTTTGGACTCTCGGGTGAAGAGAGGGGCGGAGCAGTCAACTGATCACCATCTGGTGGTGAGTTGGGTCAGGGGATGGGGGAGGACTCTGGACAGACCTGGTAAGCCCAAACGCGTAGTGCGGGTAAATTGGGAACGTCTGGAGGAGGCCCCTGTCCGACGGACTTTCAACTCACACCTCTGGCAGAGCTTTTCGTGCATCCCTGTGGAGGCTGGGGGCATTGAACCTGAGTGGACAATGTTCAAAGTTTCCATTGCTGAAGCTGCGGCGGGGAGCTGTGGTCTTAGGGTCTTAGGTGCCTCAAGGGGCGGTAACCCACAAACACCCTGGTGGACACCGGTGGTCAACTGAAGAAGGAGTCTTTCAGGGATATGTTATCCCGGGGGACTCCGGAGGCAGTTGCAAGGTACCGGCGGGCCCGAAGGGCTGCAGCCTCTGCCGTGACAGAGGCAGAGCAGCGGGTGTGGGAGAAGTTCGGAGAAGACATGGAGAAGGACTTTCGGTCGGCACCAAGGTGCTTCTGAAAAACCGTTCGCCACCTCAGGAGGGGAAACGGGGAATCATCCAAGCTGTGTACAGTAAGGATGGGACGTTGTTGACCTCAACTGGGAAGGTAATAGAGCGGTGGAAGGAGCACTTTGATGAACTCCTAAATCCAGCTGACATGTTCTCTGTGGTGGAGGCAGAGCTGGAGGATGATGGGGGAGTGTTGTCAATTTCCCTGGTGGAGGTCGCTGAGGTAGTCAAACAACTCCACAGCGGCAAAGCCCCAGAGATTGATGAGATCCGTCCAGAAATGCTGAAAGCTCTGGGTGTGGAGGGTCTGTCTTGGTTGACACGCCTCTTTAACATTGCGTGGAAGTCTGGGCCAGTGCCTAAGGAGTGGCAGACTGGGGTGGTGGTTCCCCTCTTCAAAAAGGGGGACCAGAGGATGTGTGCCAATTACAGGGGTATCACACTTCTCAGCCTCCCTGGTAAAGTCTACTCCAAGGTGCTGGAAAGGAGGGTTTGGCCGATGGTCGACCTCGGATTGAAGAGGAACAAAGCGGTTTCCGTCCTGGTCGTGGAACAACGAATCAGATCTTTACTCTCGCAAGGATCTTGGAGGGAGCCCAACCAGTCTACATGTGTTTTGTGGATCTGGAGAAGGCGTATGACCGGGTCCCCCGGGAGAAACTGTGGGAGGTGCTGCGGGAGTATGGGGTGAGGGGGTCTCTTCTCAGGGCCATCCAATCCCTGTATGACCAAAGTGAGAGCTGTGTCCGGGTTCTCGGCAATAAGTCGGACTCGTTCCAGGTGAGGGTTGGCCTCCGCCAGGGCTGCGCTTTGTCACCAATCCTGTTTATAATATTTATGGACAGGATATCGAGGCGTAGTCGGGGTGGGGAGGGGTTGCAGTTCGGTGGGCTCAGGATCTCATCGCTGCTTTTTGCAGATGATGTGGTCCTGATGGCGTCATTGGTCTGTGACCTTCAGCACTCACTGGATCGGTTCGCAGCTGAGTGTGAAGCGGCTGAGATGAGGATCAGCACCTCTAAATCTGAGGCCATGGTTCTCAGCAGGAAAGCGATGGAGTGGTTTCTTCGGGTAGGGAGTGAGTCCTTACCCCAAGTGAAGGAGTTTAAATACCTTGGGGTCTTGTTCGCGAGTGAGGGGACCATGGAGCGTGAGATTGGTTGGAGAATCGAAGCAGAGGGTGCAGTATTACATTCCGTTTATCGCACCGTTGTGACGAAAACAGAGCTGAGCCAGAAGGCAAAGCTTTCGATCTACCAGGCAATTTTCATTCCTACCCTCACCTATGGTCATGAAGGCTGGGTCATGACCGAAAGAACAATATCCAGGGTACAAGCGGCTGAAATGGGTTTCCTCAGGAGGGTGGCTGGCGTCTCCCTTAGAGATAGGGTGAGAAGCTCAGTCATCCGAGAGGAGCTCGGAGTAGAGCCGCTGCTCCTTCGCGTTGAAAAGAGCCAGTTGAGGTGGTTTGGGCATCTGGTAAGGATGCCTCCTGGGCGCCTCCCTAGGGAGGTGTTCCAGGCATGTCCAGCTGGGAGGAGGCCTCGGGGAAGACCCAGGACTAGGTGGAGAGATTATATCTCCAACCTGGCCTAGGAACGCCTCAGGATCCCCCAGTCGGAGCTGGTTGATGTGGCTTGGGAAAGGGAAGTTTGGGGTCCCCTACTGGAGCTGCTCCCCCCGCCACCCGATACCAGATAAGCGGTCAAAGATGGATAGATGGATGGATGGAGGGATGTTACTGTATTGTGTGAACAGTTATTTTTATTTAATATTGTATGTGGCGTTTTCTTTTGTGGGGTGCAAATATTCCAACAAAACAAGTTCCTCCAGGAGACCATTGTGCAGGGCCACAGTTGTTGATTGTGATTGGTTTAAAGAAATGCTTCTACCCAGAGCGTTTTTTTCTCCCATATAGATTCTAGAATGTATCTGTGGTATAGCCAGACCTTACTCCACGATGTTGTGGCAATGGAAGACTACAAGGACGATTACGCAATGAATGCTATTATGCAATAATAGTTTTCTTTCCCTTTCAAAATTGCTGTGTTCTTAAAATCAAATATTTCATCGTCTTATTTACATAAAAATTTAGAGCTGGCAGGACAAAACTGCTCTAATGTACCAGCTAAATGTGAAAGTTACAAAATAACCTCTTGTTAGCATTTTTTGTAATTTGGGACATCTGTGATTTATATTCCCTGAAACTATTTCCAAGGGCAGGAGTAACACAGGTTATTGTATAAGTACTTCAAATTCAATAGTAGCTGAAGGCAGAGGGAAAGTCATTAGCCACTGGAGGTTAGCCAAAAACTAGATAAAATCAATGGCATCTTTTAAATAACACTGCTCACAAGAAACACTGAAAAGAACCATAAAGAAGAGAAAAGGAAAAATAATACAGATTAGCAGTCAGGATAATTGAAGAAAATGATAGATGATAGGGATAATGCCATTGCTGCTGCTCTTTTGATTTGTTGTTCTCTGTGCTATGTTTCTCTTCCTCTTCTGTATTTCTGCACTCTCTAACAACACTGATAGCATTTGATAAATTGAGACGTTGCAGTGTAGGTGGTGGGTAACACACACACACACACACACACACACACACACACACACACACACACACACACACACACACACACACACACACACACACACACACTAGTTCCCTGTTTGTATTATTGTTTCATAAAAAAAGTCAAATTGACTACCATGTGATACAGTTCTAAAGCAAACTGTTGGTGGTATGCAGGGTTCTTTGATACTTGTATGATGTAAAATATAACAGATATGGAAGAAAAAAAAATACAGGAAATGCATTTAGTATTAGAAATGTTATCCAAGTGATGAAGGAATTGACTGGACAAGAGTCCTCTGATCTCTACACAGACACAGAGATATTTCCTGCACTGTTGATGTACAGAACCTTCACAGCAGCATTGTGTGTGTGTGTGTGTGTGTATGTGTGTGTGTGTGTGTGTGTGTGTGTGTGTGTGTGTGTGTGTGTGTGTGTGTGTGTGTGTGTCCTCCTCAGATTACTTCCCTCAAACAGATCCATGTGTAAGTAGGAAAGGAAATGAATAAATTAGAGGTCAGGCTGAAAAGTCCACGTGACAACATCTGTCTTGTCTATGTCTGTGTGATGAATTTTTTCCAGAGATGTGATGGCCCAAAGTGGAAAGAAAGACAGATGAGGGCACATCTGTAGAGATGACTCATGTGGGAATAGCAAATGCTACAATGGCAAATTTTACTCACAAGCAGCTCTTACCCCAGTGATTTTAACACCTTTTAGTGCTTTGTTTTTAGCTCTAAGGTGACAGACAGGGAAGTCTGAACACAGGGAAGAAAATCTGGCTCAAACCTTATTATTTCATATAATATTATGTCAAATTATATCAAAATACCATATAAACATTATATCCCAGTTTATCATTTATTTGAAAGACTACAAATATGATATTTAAATGTGCACTCGATTGATCTATCTATCTATCTATATTGTTTCAACAAGAGGCATGAGCTTTCTCTTACAAGCTTGATTTACTACCTTATAATCTTGGATTTGTATCATTCACAGAACACAGCATTACTGAGAAAGAGCACAATGTTTCTTTCTGCACCACCTGATATCAAGTGTTTGATTTCACATTTGAGATACTACAAAGTGAGGGAAGAAGAGCAGAGAACAGAAAATAGATGGGTGGTCTTGGTAGGAGATAGAGATGCAAATTCACATTGAATGTAAAAAAAAAGAAAGAAAAAGAAACCGCTAAAAAAAGATGAATGACAAGAGAGAACATGTGAGCTGAGAGACAGATAGAGATAAACAGACATTAGAGAGAAAGAGAGACAGGAGGGAGCTGACAAGGTTATCTAGCCGTGTGTGTGCCAACAGCTCTCTCCAAAAAGGACCGGCCTGTCTAAATGTCAGCACAGTCCGGAGCAGCGAGGATATGCACTGAATAAGATATGCAGTCGAAAGATATGTGAGGGACACAGACTGAAACAGGGCAGCGGGGTCATTTACATCCGGGGGGTTCAGGTCGGTAACACAGCAGCAACAACATACAAACACACACACCACCACCCACACACACACACACACAGTCAGTGCATACACACGTAGTGCAATTAATTGAAACAAGTACCAAGTGTCTCTTCAAGCTTTAAACATTTTAAAAAATGTTCCATTGTTTGAAAACAGACGTCCTGGATTCATGCATTTTGTCCTTTAATATACATATATTATAAATATCTCTGCAGAGAGTAAATTTTAGTTGTTTTTTTTAGCTTGTCCGCCACAACTGCTGATTTAGTCCTTTAATTCAGATTTTACACCCCCTGCAGGACTTTCTTTGTTACTGCAGCTACACTCACAAAAGTGTTGATGCAGTTGATGCTAATGGCTATTTCTTCATTACAGAGGCTGGGACTGGCAGAAGGGGAGACAATTAGCTTGATACATAGCTGGTTTGAATGTATCATTAATTATAAAGGTCAAGAGAAACTTATTAACAAATTAGGATAGTTCAAATTGACAGGTGATTTATCCTTTAATCTGTGCTCTGTGATAATTGATGACTATAACAAACCCGGACATGAGTTTGCAGCGGCAGATGACTGCCCACCAAGACTCAGGGTCTTTCCGAGGTTTCTGCCTGTTAAAAAGAAGTTTTTCCTCACCACAGTGGTACCAAATGCTTTCTCTTGGGGAGGAATTTGTAAATTATAGAGTGTTGTCTAGACCTACTCTATTGGTAAAGTGTCCTGAGATAACTGTTAGGATTTGACACCATAAATAAAATTGAATTGAATTCTCAGTTATCTCTATGAATACAGACAAGGCTTATGTAAGATGAATACTTCTATCTTCCATATGTACGGCACTAAGGGCCTCTTTATCAGCAGACTCAGGAGGTAAGACATGACGTGGGGCATGTTTAATGTTGTTAATGTTAGTTTCATAATAACACATAATATGTGAGCAACTGCCATTATGTCCTATCTATACATTTTTATTGATATGGTAAATTATAAAGTGTAAAAAAACACAAATGGTAAAATACAATAATGTGAAATAACTGGACTCCAAATTATTGTGAAATGTTCACCTTTTTAATTTAGAAACACATAATAAACACAGCCACCGTCTATCTTTGTAGAACTGTAGCTTAATTTAATACAGTTAACTGACCATAAACCTTTATATTATATTATATTATATTATATGGTCATTCAGTTGGCTATACATATTGCAACCCTAAAGAAGGCATTAAATCGCTGTCTTTTTATTCACAATCAGTAAAGCTTAAAATATAGTTTGAAGCCAGACAACACAGAAACCTTTGGCTACTCAAACATATGGAAATCGTTATCATAAAAGTCTCCAAAGAGGGAAATTCAAACAATAACTCAAAGTTGAAAACCCACATTCAGCAAAAGTATTGAACAAGTCAGAGGAACAATTGTGCTGATTTCATATGTGGAGGAATGCTCTGGTAAGATCCATTTTAGATTGGGACAAGGTCTGCCACTTGTGTGTACTTTATATGCCATTATCTAAATAAAACTTAAGATTTGTACAATGATTGGCCTGGATGTGTCTGTACACTGCTGAGTGAGGGGTCAGCTAACCTAGACAAGCAAAATGAGGAGGTGGTAGGTGGTTGCTGGAAGTGGTTCAGGCATACAGAGGCTGGTAGCCGCTCCTCTGGCTGCCACTTCTACAGGTGATCACACATACACTCAGCATCCCAAAGAACTGCAACAGTAGAGATAAATGTAATCAGACATAAGCTCCTACAATCAATTTTCTGCAGCTTCACGTGTTCAGTGATGTGACAAACTATTTTAGTTGCCATGTTAGAATAGATTATTCAACATATTACACAATTAGTGCTAGGTAAGGCACTCCATCCATTTGGGAGGTAAATGGCACGGAGGAGTATATTATGTAGCCCGGTATTCCTCCAAAATACACCAGCAATTCATGTGTCAGTCACTGCACAGTCCCACTCTCAGAGTGGGATTTACGCTAACATTCTACACAGCTGCTAAACTATATGTAAACGGGTATGTGACCGCCTTTACCTTGATGACAGCGAAGGCCAGAATTACCAGCATGGCGTAACCCAACACATCCTGTAGGAGGCGATCCAGCTTAGCCTCACAACCCTAAAATCCATGCACAAGTAAAGTGAGTGTAGAAAATAAAAAAAGTTTGCAGAATCAAACCATTAAATTATAGCCATTTTGATTAAATGTTCATGAATAATTACCGAGCAGTTTTTGCTCCATTTCTATACAAAGTGGGGATTTGAGATCATTTATTCTTTCATTTGGACAAAGTTCTTCATTCTTCAATGAATTTTCTATTTAAGACCAAGAGTCTAGTAGACTAATATGTACATGTACATACTGTACATGTACATTTAAAAAATGTCTGTCTGAAAATGTCGCGACCCGATATCGGATAAGCGGCTGAAGATGGATGGATGGAGATGGATGTCTGAAATGTAGCTCTTGGTTTATTGCCACAGAAATGGGAGATCATTTTCAGATTTTATATTTTGAGTCATAAAAACATAAAAAAAAACAAAAAAAACATACAATGTAAGATAGTTCCAGTTTCAAATTATTCCCAGAGTCACTGTTGGAGTTAAAAGCATTTATGAAACAAAACCAAAAAAACAGCTTACAATCCCAATCTTACCACACGCACACCCGACATGTCATTTAAAATCCCAAATGGGCAAGTGTGCGTCTGTATGATGTACCTGTATGTTAAGCAGGTCTGGTTGGTCCAGCCTGCCAGTGCACTGTGTGGTGCTGTTTTTACAGCAGGACACAGGCACTGTGTTGTTGTGGCTTCTCAACCAGGTAGTGTTGGACCAGCTAGTGTAATTCATGACACCACAGCACTGCAACTGGAAGGAGACAGAGAGACCAGGAGTAGGAAGAGTTAATATAGAACTCAAAAGAAAATATATATGGCAGTGAAAATGAGAAAAGGAAAGGGTGACACTATATAAATCAACCTTGTTGCGCTAGTTACAGTACACAAGTTATTTGAGGTTGTATGATGTGAGGCAGTCTTGTTTCTTCACACTTTCAATCAACCTGCTTTATTTTCTATTATTACTGCATTTCCCAGAATGCCTTTTGATAGACTCAGAGGTGTGATTATGGTGAATTAGGAGCATATAGGTGAAGAGCGCAGTAGAGGTTATTTTTATTTGTCTGCTTAGTAAATACCTCAATATCAGGGCTGACTAGCATGAGCAACATAGCATGGTATTTTTTAGCATATACTGTGATGTTGATATACAGTTATCCACAGGAAAAATACCAAATAAATCACCAACAAAATATAGACTACAGCTTAATGTGTTGTTGGTGTTGTAAGATGTTTTTTGCTTAGAAGGTAAGACAGAGAAAGACAGACAGGAGTTAATTGAAAATACAAGAGAAGGAAATGAGGTCAAGCATGCGAAAGAGAATGCAAGCAAAGCAGAAGAAGTTGAAGAGAGTGAAAGTACAACTGAGAAAGCAAGCTATTTAAATAGAGTAGAATATAACACCAACCTGAGTCTGCAGATAGTCAACAGCTTTGGTCTCTGGGTTCTGTCCATCATACTTTATGAAGACTTCATTCATTGAGCGCTCCAGGTCTGTGTTTATCTGAACAGACGCAGGACAAAAAAATAAATGAAAACACAATGTTGGCAGCTGTGTACTTTAGTAACGTGCATTCAAATTACTGTCAGCAGAAAACATTGCATGCCAGAGAACGTGTATCTGTGACTCACCTTGCCTTGGTAGATGAAGCTAAATACCAGAGCAGCCACTTCAGCTGCAAAGATCCCCACGATGATCAGAAAGAACTGGAGGAGAAGAACATTTGAGATTTTGAATGAGTAAAATAGAGTGAAGGGATAAACAAAAGCTCACCTTCAGGCCACAGACACACGCACACACTTACAAAGCTAAGGCCGACTTTGGACTCCCGGATTGTGGCGCAGCATCCCACCAGACCAAAAATGAACATCGCCACGCTGACGCCGATGATGATAGCTGCTGGGACCAAAGTGTACTTGTCCTGAATGAAACTATCAAAGTTGTCATAGCTCTTGATCACATAGGCACCGACGTAGGCCAACGCTGCTCCTGCAGCCTGCAAGGACGAGAACACATCATATGTTACACATCAAGGTGTCAATTCACAGTTGACAAGTTAGCAATATGGTTATGGTGTGAATAAACATTAAACACAGTTTTGATTATTATTAAAAGACAGTTTTCCATTTCTTTGGTATATTAGACATGTTGTTATTCTGGGAATAATCAAACCTCAACATATTTAGACTGTTTTTCTCTCTGTGCTGTAGTTAAAAGTGGCATGTTCATATTATGTAGTGTAAATGAAACATTATCACTCATCCACTCATTGAGTCAAGTCTGTTTGGTCTTGTTCTGCTGACATGACATAGTTAAAAAAAAACAGTAAGCAAAATAACCTTGATCAGCTAAAGCACTAAGATATTTGTTCTCCCATCATTATCTGCTGTGATCTCATGGGATGAACACAGGCTGTGAATGTCACTGATGGTCTGTCAGATGTGGATTAAGCATTACGTCACACCATCATCTCCATTTTTCTAGAAGTCATGCTTCAGCAGTGAGCTCACCGATCATAAGACTACATGTATAGGTTTTTTTTTTTTTTGCGCATACACTTTACAGACAACTACAGAAACTTCAAGAACAGAGACAACCATTAAGAAAACAATGGCACTAAAGTAATGATCTCATAATCAGCTATCTTGACTTCACTTTGCCCTTTGAAACTCACTGTAGCACACTTGATTTAAACTCCAGTCTGTGATAAAAGAAGCCCAGTAGTAGGGTGGGAAAAAGAACAATGAAAGTGAATGCTTAAAGCTACATAAATAACACTTCTGCGCAAACTGCAAATGAGATTACACTCAAATATAATAATAATATATATTGTGTAAATCCTGATTTTATATGCAACTAACACTAACACTATAAATAGAATCTTTTTCAGTATCACTTCCCCCAAACGAACGCAAGCCTGTGTTTGTCTTTGTTAGTAAGTGACCATGTGTGTTTTATGCGGCCTAACAATCAATTCATCCTCTACTTCAGCCTCATGACTCACTTCTCTTAATCACACCATAGTCACGGGATCCCTGTGGGGTAGGTACTCTACATCCAGCCCACCCTTCCCCTCCTCCGCTTACCCCTAATCTTTCCAGAAATTCTGATCTTGTGCCTAACAAGCAGCACAAAGAGGCTTACACAATGTATGGCACCCATGCACGGTGTCGCCTCTCTGGAATGTGAGAAACCTCTGAGGTGATGTCTCTTGACCAGATGCATTTAGCAGATCACTGCTGTATCTTAGAACAGGTTCCAGGGGGCCGACACAATGTACATTTTGCAAATTATGCTTCCGAACATTCTCAACACATTCATCTTTTAAACTCTTGATTTGCCACTTACATCACCCATTTTAAATAGAAAAATTACACAATCTGATTTTATGACAGAGCCATTACACAAAATGGGAATATTCTAATTGTTTAAAAAATATATATATATCAACCTTCTTTTGAAACTTTGGGGTCTTCAGAAGACTTTTTGGTTTGGTACAATGTTTAGCTTCATAATATAATCTTGTAAAGACGTGGCATTTTGACAGGCCGAGTTTAAAAGGATAATTTATTATAGATATTGTTTTAATTATGAATAGTAATACTCAATTCTCAAAAAGTCTCTCTTATGCCCAAGTTATAATTGTTATACTTGTTTTAAATGTGCGCTTTCTCATAGTGTAAACCAGCACTGAGAGCCTTGAGTGGCTTGACGAAATTCAGCAATGATGGTGAAGCTGATGAAAAAAACAAATCTAACTCACACGGCTATTTGAGGGTCCTGGCTTGATGAATCAGAAGATGGATTCTCACTATTAGATTCTAACACATTGACTTGGCTTGTTTAGTTTAACAGCTTTGATAGACTACCTAACTGAGCCGCAGCTGTTTGAGAAAACAGACAAAGGGACAAATCCAGATGTGTGTGATGCTTTGAGATCTATGTTTTACAAATGAGAGGTGAGCTCTCATTCAGTTTTCACTGCTTTAACCCTGCATGTGGCAGCACGTCGCCTGTGGCCGAGATGTGTGGGGGTAACGCCTGGCTGGTGAGAAAACAAGAAAACACTGATTTTGAAATATAGTAATGGATGGAGGAATGCATGTGTCTCTACACAAAGAGAAATAAAAAGCACTACACTGGAAAGAAAACTGAGAAAAAAGGAAGTGAAAAGTGGATGTGGATACTTGAATTAAAGAGATAAACCATAACCATGTTTCCTCTTGTAAATACACAGGCCAGTTTTCTCTCACAGTAATCAAATTACACAGAAGTGCACAAATGTTTACTGGGTCCCTTCAAAACCTATTACCTCGGTAGGAGACAGAGGAAAGTTGACAACTGGGGAGAGACATGATGAAGGTGCTATTATGAGCCAAAAAGATAAAAAGCCAGGCAATGAACACTGGTCAGACTTTGATAATGAGTCAGAGTTCAAGCTGACAATGTCGCAGCTAAATCAGCTGACCTAAGCTGGACTTAAATTCACATTATTGGAAAATGTTACTTATAGCCTTAAAGGAATCATTTGACTTTTTTTTTTTTTTAAAAGGATGTGAACTATATCACAATTCAGTAAAAACAAGGGAGTAAATGCGATAAGGATTGTGCTGTCCAAAAAATCTGGGGCAGGACCAGGTCAAAACTCTGATTTGGATATAACCGTTAAAGCGCACATGACTAACTGGCTAAACGATAATAATAACGAACAGCAATGATTGACAGAAAAAGTGTGTACCGTTTAATGTCTCCCACCTAGAAATCCGCCAGTATGAATTCAAATCTCTGCAGGTGGAGAAATAAGGCAGCGTCTTACCCAAAATATCAAGCTGAGGAAGAGGAGGACGGTCTTGGAGGTGAATATCCCGCAGTCCATCTTGTCTGGCGGTAATGAAACGATTGAAGAAGGACTGTGGAGTCGCTGCGGTACAGCTTTTTGTATCGCAGAGCTGGTCCTCCTGCTGTTTTGGTCACAAGTTTTCGGTCTGTCTCTGTCTGGCTGCAGCGACTGTGAGATCACATGAGAGCAAAGCCCCGCCCCTCACAGAAGTGAGGGAGGGGTATTTGGGTAACAAATAAATGACTTCAATGAGAAAACTAGACGATAATATTCCCCACTTTTGCCCATCAGCAGTCCAGATCTCATACGATTAAACGATACGATATGAGAAACGATCTCATATGATGAACACACAAAAACATTCACAGTGGACAATTACTGCTACTAAACAATGGTTATTAACACTACTTCCATAGGGGGGTTGGGGGCCTTTATTTTTATTAACCTTTGTGTTGTCTTCCTGTCAAAATTGAAAGTCAACACTTGACAATGTTTTCTAACTTTTTCTTAAGTTTTTGTCCGTTTTTTCAAAACCTTTGACGCTTTTTTGAATCTTTGTCACTTTTTTTTACATTTTCAACACTACGTAACACTAACTTATTAACTTTAGTTTATTTTCGGAATTTATGGTCAATAAAACTCATTTAATTATCCCTAAGGTTTGAAAAGCAGACATTAGGAATTATTTAGACTAAAATTAAAGGAATGGATGTTGGATAATCACAGACATGGAATATGTCAACTTTTACTCAATATTATTTCGAAACCACTTCCATTTTTTTCAAATGCTATAAAATTGAGTAAGACACCCCAAAATGAATGAAAGCAAAGATTTGTATTTGCCAGTGTTGTGTGGAATCAATTAATGTTATTTTGGGTAGTTAAAAAGAACATTGATATAGGAAAACGGGTCAATTTGACCCAAGGACAACATGAGGGTTAAGTGAATGCCTTAGTTGGATCACAGTGGCACTGCTTGTGATTTAATCCACTGACACATTTGACTCAAGTTACTAGTTACTATGGAAGTGTGAGCAAGCACAATCTAACAGCTGCTCTTTACCTTATACTTTTACAACCACAACAGCAAATAATCTAAAAGGAGTCACTTGGAAGTGAAATATGTACAATATTCCTTACTTGTTAAAGTTCTGGTAGAAACAGAGAAACCCACAACAGTGTCAGTAACCCTTTGCTCAAGTGTTTTGGTTTAATTATGGGGACAACATGTCAGTCACAAGCAAATCTGATCCAAGCCGTATACAGAGTAGTGATGAAGAAGGTTAAAAAGGTGTTCCCAGTTGAGATTATTACAACTTTATCGGATATGTTTGCTTTATTCTCTGTTCTCCACTCCAGACCAGTATATCTACATCCTTGTCTTCAGAGAAATGACACATCTATGACGTTCAGTGGGCGGACTTACCACTGACAAGCCATTCAAAAGCATACTTTTTTTTCTTCAAGTTAATGTTACTCATTCTGTTGTGTGTGTGTGTGTGTGTGTGTGTGCGTGCGTGCGTGCGTGTGTGTGTGTATGTGTGTGTGTGTGTGTGAAACAGGAGGAGGCGCTATCAGTGCACTACAGAAGGCAGGACTACAGTTGTCAACCCTTTCCCAACCCCCCAGGTCAGGTTTGCTTTTCCAGCTCAATGTCAAATACTTTAAATGCACAATTAATGAATTAAAATTAATTTAAGTCATTAATGTTATCTACTGATTTGACCAATCAAAATCAATAATGTGTATGCAAACACATCAGAAAAAACAAAAATAATAGTAATAATAATAATATTAATAATAATCACAAAAAAAGATTTTTCATCAATAAGTCAAACTATTGAATTGTAAATAAAATATCTAAAAAAAACATCTGTCATTTGGTCAAGATTAGATTACTGATTGTGCACAATATGTTTGAAATCTAACTGAACCTCATATTTCAAATAGTCCCTAACACTAACCCACTAGACCTTTTGTATTTTGTGCTGTTCATTTACCAAAAGAACAGACTGAAGAAATGCAGTCAGATGAAATACAGCTATACTAAACTGCCAGTGCTTCATTAATTCCTTTGGACTTGATTGATATTTGCAGAGAATATTGCTGTTAACAACGCATAATGGAATAATTACGTTTTCTTTATGGCATCATGTTCTATAAAATGTTTAAAGTGGCTGTCAAACACAGACTGTCACTGCAATTCGATAAAACTGGTTTGAAATATATGCATGCATACTAATACAAATGCATTAATCACTGGTCATTTCATAAAGAGAGGGAAAAGTTCAAAAAGACCCGGGAACTTAATCTTAGATTCGTTTTTCTTGGCTCTCCACTGATAACTCTTATTCTGGCTGAGGCCCATCTCCCTCCACAGAGGAGACCTGCAGTATAGCCCACAGTAATATTCCACTATATAACATATGATGACATAAAACACAATTTTCTGTTAAAAAAATCAAACTTTTTTTCACCTCGCATTGCCTCTGCATTTCAGGAGGTTAAATCTATGCTGAGTACACGATGGTGCATGTGGGTCTGCCAGGCAACTGTGTTTCTTTGGTCATCTTTAAATGAAATCAATTGGCAAAAACGGATGAAATACAACCAGGTTTTGGAGCCAGTATATCAGGCACATTCTTGTTTAAGCTTATTCAATTATAGAAGTCTGTAATGGTCTGTTCAGAGGGTTTAACTTTGTTAAAATGTTCAAAATGCACGCCTCAAATTACGTTTCACAACTGTCAGCCAGTAATTACACAACAAACATTAATATTTTATTAAATATAAATACAGTTATGGACAATTAAGATTAGGCCTATTCATATGATTTGCTTTTTATATGGATATTCAATATTTTACGCAGGAGTTTTACAGAATAATCCAGTTGGAGAAAACACAAAGTTGATGAAGTTTGATTGACAGAGAGAGGCGCACTGTGGTGGCGCGGCTCACTCTATACGGTTCTCACCGGGGCTTCATAACGCGTGAAGTTGTCAAGAGGGCAAGCAGAGATAAGAAGCCTTCTCAATCTCTTGTTCCTGGCATCATCGCTGTTATAATGTCTGCTGCTGTGAGTGCTTTGCCCTCGGCGGCTCAGGCCAAATCTCCCAAGAAGAGAGCCAAGTCTCAGAGGAAGAAGACGGGTCCTACAGTGTCAGAGCTGATACTGAAGGCTGCATCCGCGTCCACAGAGCGCGGCGGCGTGTCCCTGGCAGCCCTGAAGAAGGCGTTGATGGCCAGAGGATACGATGTGGTGAAGAACAAAGCCAGAATCCTCATCGCCATCAGACGCTTGGTGGCCAGCAAATCCCTGCTCCGAACCAAGGGCACCGGGGCCTCTGGTTCCTTCAAGCTGAACAAGAAGCCCCCCACACCTCGGAAGAAAAGGGTGGCGAAGAAGCCAAAGGCGAGAAAGGTGAAGAAGGCCAGCCGCAAGAAAACAGCTGGAGGTGCCACTCCAGCAGCCAAGAAGTCACCTAAGAAAAGAAAGATTAAGGCAAAGAGTCCAAAAAAAGCAAAGAGGCCCACTGCGGCCAGGAAACCCAATAAGCTAAAGAGTCCTAGCAAGGTCAAAAGCAGGGTCGCCAAGTCTACCAGGACCAGGGCTGCTGCCAAGAAGTGAAAACTCTCTGAATGAACACTGAATGCGACCAAACGCCTTTCCGGCGGCGCTTGACTCGTCTAACGTGTGGACCAAAAGTCTGCCTTCATTCTGAGAACTTGAGCTTGCTTTACTTATTTTACAGTTTTTCTATTATGGAAAACACAGAACCTGCTGTTGTGACGCATCTTTCTCTGACACCATATGGCATGGTTTGTAAAAAAATTGGAATTTAGCAACTGTAAAAAAAATAAAATAAACCTATTTTAATGTAGTGTGTCATGTGATTTTATCTGGGTTTTGAAAAAAAACAAACTTTGACAAATTGGATATAGCTTATAACATTTTCTATTTTCTACAAGAACTATCTGGGCAAGAATGTCTGCTATAGACAATGTAAAACGGAGAAGTGAATTATTTACTTATTAATATTATGTTGTTATTAAGCATCATTGACTTCAGCATTTCAGAAATATAAGTATTCAATGGTTAAGTGTCCATGGCATGTAATTACACTACTTTCTGTTATTAACAATCCCACAGTGCAATGTGGGAAAATACCATCCAGCTGCCAGTAAGGACGCAGTATGATGACTGCAAAATCTGCATTTATTGCTCATCATTGAGTGTCCATCACATAGGGAGCAGTGGCTAAGTGAAAAGGGGGTGATTTAGGACACAGCGTTGATTTGCCTGATTTACAGTGACGCTGAAGAACGCGCGGGACGTTTTGGAAGTGGTGCTTTTACGCACCGTTACGCACGGGACCATGGCGTCCAGCACTGTGTATCCAAACACGATTTAATACGAAACGTATTTGATTTGTGGCGGACACAAACAGCTCTTGTGGTCGCACGTTTTTTTTTTTTTATAAAACGTGTTTATGCGTTAGAGAAACGCTATCTGACTCTGTGTTACAGTAGCATACCACGTTTATCGCAAACAGAGATGCCGAGAAAGAGTTCGTTTGATTCAAAACACTGTACTACAATTTGTAACGTATGAATTGTGTACTGATATCAGCAAAATAGTGGGTGGGACCAGACTGTTTATAACACAGCAGCAGTGACACAGTGTATTGCTTGTATACAGTCTATGGGTGACACTCGCCAGCAGCTTGCCAAAGGCAGCTAATCATCCCGTGGGGCTTGACGGGCGTGATGTTCGCTGTGCTCTTATCTCCAGCAGAAAAAAACACATGCCAGGGTTTCAGTGCGGGTGAAGCGATAATTATGCCCGGCGGAACACCATCGTCCAAGGTAATGATGGAAGGCGATAGAGGAAATAGTGTTTACTTTGAGTGAGTTTTGGATGAGAATAAGTAGCTCCAGGTGAACATGCAGGTGGTATTTCATCTCTAAATTGGTCAAATAAAAAGAAAGTGAGAACAAGCTTGATATGTAGGCCTATTCAAACAAGCCTTAATGATGCTATGCTGGACTAATGAAGTCTTGAATCCGTAAAGTAAAGGCACAGTGTCTTGAGAAAGTTTACACACCCAGGCTAAAGTTGATTAAAAAGAGCAATAAAAAAACATCTTTTGGAAATTTATCTTAGGACACCAATTTTCTTTGTGAATGAATAATATATTGTAAATAAATAAATGTTCTTTAAAATACAGGGGGCATAAGTATACACACCCCTATGGGAAACTTTCCATAAGATCATCTCTCAATGCAAAATCAAACCAGTTATTAAGGTAACTGAAATAAAACCAAGCCAATCTCTAGGTATGGTGAAGGGTATGTGATGATGGGGGGTTATTTTAATTCCAAAGGCCAAGGGAACTTTATCAGGAATCAGAGTATCCTGATGCATGAAATAACTGGCCTTTAATAATAAAAATCTGCCTGCTTCTATGGGAATTTAACATAGAGGTGTGTATACTTATGCCCCCTGTATTTAAGGAAGAACATTTATTTATTTACAATACATTATTCATTCACAAATAAATTGGTGTGCTTAAAAGTTTGGATTTTCCTAAATTTTTTGAATTAAGGCATTAAGATCAATTTCCAGAAGATGTTTTTTTATTCATGTTTTTTAATCAACTTTAGCAGGGGTGTCTAAACTTTCTCAAGCCACTGTACAGGTAAAAGCCAGTAAATTAGAATATTTTGAAAAACTTGATTTATTTCAGTAATTGCATTCAAAAGGTGTAACTTGTACATTATATTTATTCATTGCACACAGACTGATGCATTCAAATGTTTATTTCATTTAATTTTGATGATTTGAAGTGGCAACAAATGAAAATCCAAAATTCCGTGTGTCACAAAATTAGAATATTGTGTAAAGGTTAAATTTTGAAGACACCTGGTGCCACAAAGTAATCAGCTGATTAACTCAAAACACCTGCAAAGGGCTTTAAATGGTCTCTCAGTCCAGTTCTGAAGCCTACACAAACATGGGGAAGACTTCAGATTTGACAGCTGTCCAAAAGGCGACCATCGACACATTGCACAAGGAGGGAAAGACACAAAGGTCATTGCTGAAGAGGCTGGCTGTTCTCAGAGCTCTGTGTCCAAACACATTAATAGAGAGGCAAAGGGAAGGAAAAACTGTGGTCAGAAAAAGTGTACAAGCGATAGGGATCACCGCGCCTAGTCAAGATTGTGAAAAAAAGATTCACAAGGAGTGGACAGCTGCTGGAGTCAGTGCTTCAAGATCCACCACCAAGAGACGCTTGAAAGACATGGGTTTCAACTGCCGCATACCTCGTGTCAAGCCACTGTTGACCAAGAAACAGCGCGCGTCTCACCTGGGCTAAGGAAAAAGAGCTGGACTGCTGCTGAGTGGTCCAAAGTCATGTTTTCTGACGAAAGCAAATTTTGCATTTCCTTTGGAAATCGAGGTCCCAGAGTCTGGAGGAAGACAGGAGAGGCACAGGATCCACGTTGCCTGAAGTCTAGTGTAAAGTTTCCACCATCAGTGATGGTTTGGGGTGCCATGTCATCTGCTGGTGTCGGTCCACTCTGTTTCCTGAGATCCAGGGTCAACGCAGCCGTCTACCAGCAAGTTTTAGAGCACTTCATGCTTCCTGCTGCTGACCTGCTCTATGGAGATGGAGATTTCAGGTTCCAACAGGACTTGGCGCCTGCACACAGCGCAAAATCTACCCGTGCCTGGTTTACGGACCATGGTATTTCTGTTCTAAATTGGCCAGCCAACTCCCTGACCTTAGCCCCATAGAAAATCTGTGGGGTATTGTGAAAAGGAAGATGCAGAATGCCAGACCCAAAAACGCAGAAGAGTTGAAGGCCACTATCAGAGCAACCTGGGCTCTCATAACACCTGAGCAGTGCCAGAAACTCATCGACTCCATGCCACGCCGCATTAATGCAGTAATTGAGGCAAAAGGAGCTCCAACCAAGTATTGAGTATTGTACATGCTCATATTTTTCATTTTCATACTTTTCAGTTGGCCAACATTTCTAAAAACTCCCTTTTTTGTATTAGCCTTAAGTAATATTCTAATTTTGTGACACACGGAATTTTGGATTTTCATTTGTTGCCACTTCAAATCATCAAAATTAAATGAAATAAACATTTGAATGCATCAGTCTGTGTGCAATGAATAAATATAATGTACAAGTTACACCTTTTGAATGCAATTACTGAAATAAATCAAGTTTTTCAAAATATTCTAATTTACTGGCTTTTACCTGTATGTTGTGAATCACACAGTTGAAGAGTTCATCAGCTGTTTGGTTTGGTGTTGCCACCTACTGGCCGGGTTTAGTAATCATGTAGGAAGTGGCAGCCGGAAAGGTTCACCCCAGGTCAAGCTTCACTAAGGTCATATTTTACTGTAGGTGAAATGTGGCAACCATGGAGCAATAAAAAAAAAAATGACAAATATTAATGTAAACTAGTTAACATTAGTTTACATTAGTTATTAGCTTCAACTACTTACTATTAGTAAGTCTATTAATTACACTAAACATACAAATACACAATACATTGAGAAACGTTAGCACTGAATAAGTCAAAAAATAAAGAAGTAACATGTAGTAACAAACAAGTAGTGCAACATGTAGCCTATCTTACTGTTTAAAAAAATATTTTCTTACATTTGAGTTATTTTTGTACTGGTATTTTGTATTGGTACATCAGTTATTTAGTCACATGAAAGATAAAAAAACAAGAACCAGTTTTTCAACGAGCTTGTAGGCCTACTTGTTACTTCATACAGGGTATTGTTGAGCCTTATCATCTGTGTTCCTGTCAGTTTGAATATGTTTCCCAGATGCGATGTGGGAGGAGTGCGGCCTGATAAGTGTGAACATTATTGATTTATGCCATGTCACATATTAACCTAAAATACACAATGATAAAAAAGTAAAATTCCCCATGCGTGACATAATATAAAACTTAAATTACTTATATTACGCTAAATGTTGCATTTATTGAAATTCTGATTCATGTTTACTTTTGTAATTTGCCTAACATTCAATCTGAAGCTTGATGTAGGGTGTTGACTCAGAAATTTTCCGGACATTCCCATGACATACACTCATGTGACTGTTCACAAACATGCGAAAACACCGCCACTTCCTTTTAGGTAGATCTACTTTTCACATCTGCTTTCTGTTCCCTTTGTTAAAAGGATGTTTGTGAACAATCGTATCTTTACCTTTTACTCAGAAATAGAAAAACTATGTAAAGCAGAGCATTTATCAACCAAAGCAGTCTGTTCTGTTCTGTTAATGTTAGTTTTGTTTCTCCTTTTCCTCAACCATCCTTTTGTGTGCAGAGAGAGAGAGAGAGAGAGAGAGAGAGAGAGAGAGAGAGAGAGAGAGAGATAAACTAACTGAGAAATCACATCTTTAAATCACTTGAATGACTATATAATTTAAATCACAGTAATATACAACATAGGTTTGGCTCCTATTGTTGGTTTTAGAATATTACCTTTAAATATGGTTGTATTATGCTTTTAAGGTATTTGTTTTTACCTTAGTCATAATTTAGGAATTTTGTATTCAGGTAAAATTCCATTTTGGCCAGCAGAGTGTTCTTTTCTGTTAATAAGTAGCCTGGAGTAATATAT
Organism: Percina caprodes; assembly: GCA_013375575.1. NCBI lineage: Eukaryota > Metazoa > Chordata > Actinopteri > Perciformes > Percidae > Percina > Percina caprodes. Next base: position 211,942 of record JABXJD010000216.1, read on the forward strand.
ACTTTGGGATGATAAACAAAAGCAGACTTTCAAATGAAAGTAAAACTTCATCCTCCCCCACCAGTTCTTAAACTGGATGTTCCTGTTTATCATATGATAAACTGCATAAGAGAATGAGGAACTAGGCATAAACCCTATAAACAGTCATCTTAGCCCTTTCTGACACAGACATCATGAAGGCAGCAGTGACCCTCCTGGCTCTCTCTCTTCTTAACATCGGCTTCTCACTCCCTGTCAGCCGGCCCACCAACTGGCTCAGACAATGCCGAGCCTCCACCAACCTCTCCATCACAGCACTGGAGGTGTTGCCGGGTGGAGGCTGGGACAACCTCCGGAACATGGATACGGGTCGAGTCATGAACCTCAGCTACTTCCAGTGCCAGACCACTGAGGACGGGCTCTACCTCATCCCTGATGAGGTGTTTGTCATCCCCCACAAGGAGACGGGTGTGGAGACGAACTCGGAGATAATCAGCTCCTGGCTGGAGCAGAAAAGCTCTACATCTTACAGCATAAATGCTGACGTATCATTTCTCTCGGTGCTGAATGGCAAATTTTCTACAGAGAACCAGAGGATGAAAACCCATCAAGTCAAAGACTCTTCAACTACAGCCAGAGTGCAAGTAAGTTTCTATTTGACCTTGTTTGGATCAACAGAATGCACATATAGTTGTGGCAGTGGTTGTGAATGCAATGCTAAAATACTCTTACCAATATTTTGTTTATGTATGAAAAATTACTACTCTACCATGGATCGTTTATACATGTGGTTGATAAAAATGGTGATTGATTTGTATCTATTTATAGGTCTAGTTAACAAAGACACATTACACAACATGTCTGTAAATGTGTCAGTGTGAGTTCCTGGACAGATGTTACAGATGTCATCTTAAATAGTTTTTCATACTTTTCATAGTGCAATTTACTAATTTACTAATTCATGTGTAATTTATTGTATAATACAGTTTGATAAATCTTGTACACTTATCTGTCTCTGTATACTTACAGGTAAAAGCCAGTAAATTAGAATATTTTGAAAAACTTGATTTATTTCAGTAATTGCATTCAAAAGGTGTAACTTGTACATTATATTTATTCATTGCACACAGACTGATGCATTCAAATGTTTATTTCATTTAATTTTGATGATTTGAAGTGGCAACAAATGAAAATCCAAAATTCCGTGTGTCACAAAATTAGAATATTACTTAAGGCTAATACAAAAAAGGGAGTTTTTAGAAATGTTGGCCAACTGAAAAGTAAGAAAATGAAAAATATGAGCATGTACAATACTCAATACTTGGTTGGAGCTCCTTTTGCCTCAATTACTGCATTAATGCGGCGTGGCATGGAGTCGATGAGTTTCTGGCACTGCTCAGGTGTTATGAGAGCCCAGGTTGCTCTGATAGTGGCCTTCAACTCTTCTGCGTTTTGGGTCTGGCATTCTGCATCTTCCTTTTCACAATACCCCACAGATTTTCTATGGGGCTAAGGTCAGGAGTTGGCTGGCCAATTTAGAACAGAAATACCATGGTCCGTAAACCAGGCACGGGTAGATTTTGCGCTGTGTGCAGGCGCCAAGTCCTGTTGGAACCTGAAATCTCCATCTCCATAGAGCAGGTCAGCAGCAGGAAGCATGAAGTGCTCTAAAACTTGCTGGTAGACGGCTGCGTTGACCCTGGATCTCAGGAAACAGAGTGGACCGACACCAGCAGATGACATGGCACCGCAAACCATCACTGATGGTGGAAACTTTACACTAGACTTCAGGCAACGTGGATCCTGTGCCTCTCCTGTCTTCCTCCAGACTCTGGGACCTCGATTTCCAAAGGAAATGCAAAATTTGCTTTCGTCAGAAAACATGACTTTGGACCACTCAGCAGCAGTCCAGCTCTTTTTTCCTTAGCCCAGGTGAGACGCTTTTCGCTGTTTCTTGGTCAACAGTGGCTTGACACGAGGTATGCGGCAGTTGAAACCCATGTCTTTCAAGCGTCTCTTGGTGGTGGATCTTGAAGCACTGACTCCAGCAGCTGTCCACACCCTTTTTCACAATCTTGACTAGGCGCGGTGATCCCTATCGCTTGTACACTTTTTCTGACCACAGTTTTTCCTTCCCTTTGCCTCTCTATTAATGTGTTTGGACACAGAGCTCTGAGAACAGCCAGCCTCTTCAGCAATAACCTTTTGTGTCTTTCCCTCCTTGTGCAATGTGTCGATGGTCGCCTTTTGGACAGCTGTCAAATCTGAAGTCTTCCCCATGTTTGTGTAGGCTTCAGAACTGGACTGAGAGACCATTTAAAGCCCTTTGCAGGTGTTTTGAGTTAATCAGCTGATTACTTTGTGGCACCAGGTGTCTTCAAAATTTAACCCTTACACAATATTCTAATTTTGTGACACACGGAATTTTGGATTTTCATTTGTTGCCACTTCAAATCATCAAAATTAAATGAAATAAACATTTGAATGCATCAGTCTGTGTGCAATGAATAAATATAATGTACAAGTTACACCTTTTGAATGCAATTACTGAAATAAATCAAGTTTTTCAAAATATTCTAATTTACTGGCTTTTACCTGTATATATCGTTGCTCTTGTCTTTTCTGTTGCAAACTGCAACTTCCCCACTGTGGGACAAATAAAGGTTTTCTTATCTTAAATTAAGAAAACAAATACAAAATAAAAAGGCTGGAATAAAAATAAACTATAAAATATTTAATCTTTTTCTTCAAAGGTTCGTAACTTCATCTACACGGTTAAGGCTTATCCAGACTTCACTCTGGACGCACGTTTTGCTCAACAAGCCAAAGAGATTGCCAATGCAATTGAAAACAACCAAACAAGGAACGCAGCCTATCTCTCAGAGAAGATGGTGCTGGACTATGGAACCCATGTTATCACTAGTGTGGATGCTGGGGCTACTTTGGTGCAGGAAGACTACCTCCGTTCTTCATATGTATCGGACAATTTAGCAGAACGTTCCTCTATCCAAGCACAGGCAGGCCTAAACTTTTTCGACAAACTCAAGTTTGACATAAGCAGTCAAAGTACCAAACAGAGCTCGTCACTCCAAGCATATCAGTCCAACATTTCTTACTCTCTTATCCAAAGCCATGGTGGCGGAACACCTTTCTATCCTGGCATCACTCTGCAGAAGTGGCAGGAAAGTACCAGAAACAACCTGGTTGCTATTGATAGGTCGGGGTTTCCTCTACACTACTTTATAAACACCAACACTTTCCCTGATCTGCCACAGCCTACAGTTGGAAAAGTGGCTGTTGCAGTGAGTCAGGCTGTAGAACGATACTATAAGGTCAACACGCGACCTGGATGTGTCGATGTCAACTCCAAGAACTTCAACTTCCAAGCCAACATTGATGATGCATCCTGCGAGGGTCCCGCTACTAACCTCAGTTTTGGTGGTGTCTACCAAGAGTGCATTCATGTAACCTCAGATGCAGGCCCACTATGTGATGTCCTGGCCCAGAAAAACCCTCAAACAGGGGAATTGTCCTGTCGTTTGCCTTACTCTGCCACCTTACTGAGATCAGAAGTCAGACAGCAGGGCTACACATCCTACGATTGCCATAACGAACGCTATAGATGTGGGTTTCTTGGCCTTTCACATTGCAATCGTCAAGTGTGTCAGGACAACTACCACGTTCGCTCTGCTCGCATCAACACCTTCTGGTGCTCTGTAAGCGGAGAGGCCCCAGACAACTCAGGCTATCTGTTTGGAGGCATATACAGCCCCTCTCTCCTGAACCCCCTCACCAAAGCCAAAAGCTGTCCCCCAAACTTCATTCCATTAACGTTTCTCTCAGACGGCCAAGTGATCTGTGTGAGTAGCGACTATGAAACTGCCAGCAGATACGCTGTACCATTTGGAGGCCTCTTCAGTTGTCAGTCAAACAACCCGCTTGCAGGGAATCAACGTCGCTGCCCTCCTAAATTCAGTCAGCACCTTGCATCAGTGAGTGATGGCTGTGAAATTCTTTACTGTGTCCAGTCAGGACTGTTCACAGGTGGGCAGCTGCTTCCGATCCATCTGCCACCTTTCACTAAACCCCCACTTGTCAGCATGCAATCCACAAACACAGTTATGGTGATGACAGAAGGAGAGAAGAGCTGGGTCAGAGTAGGGCAGACCAAGGCGTGGAAACTGGCTCAACCAGAGGAAATCAGGGAAATGTTACGGAAGATTAACCCAGAATCGAGTCAGATGTCTAGTGGTGAAAAGGCAGGGGTAGCATTTGGGGTGATGGGTATGATGGTGCTGGTGGTCATAGCTGCAGTTCTTCTGGTGAAGAGAAGGAGGCGGCTGTCTGTGTTTTCGCCAGCTAGAGGCTATGAGACACTAGATGGTGAGGTTGAACGTAATGAAGGAGGAGAAATGGAAGCACAACAAGATGAGGCTTAAAGGCTTGCCACGGAGAGAATCAGATTTTGTTGCCAACTTCCTTGTTGATTGTCACCTCAGAAATACCTGTCATGCATTTTACAGTGGGAGGACTTTTTATGTTTAAGGGCTTCTAGTTTGAATCAGTTGGACTAATTATTCTTTTGAATTGTCTATAAAAGCAATTCACACTTTAACAACTGCTATGGAAAATAAATGTAATTATTTTAACAATACATTTATTGGTAGTACTTTAACTTAAAGGTGCTTTCCAAGGCAACAGCGAATCAATACTGCCCTCATGAGGCCAAGAGGCATTATGTCATGTAGTACTGTATATAAACCCATTTAAAAACCTGCATGCTTTGTACCTAGTACCATTCACAAAACATGCTGTTAATAAATCTATTTACAGATAGCTGATTAACTTTTGGTGAAGCCTTTTTTTCCTGAATATATTAATCAAAGAAGCTTTAGATTAAGGAGTATGTTTTGTGCTTAACTTTTTGTACCACACTACTCAAATTGATAGGATTTATCCATGTCAATGAAACTCTTCTGCACATAATAATAATAAAATTGATGTAAAACAATTCAATGGATCTATGTCTTCATTTACAGCATATATTATGTTTATGATTGGTATGTTTCTTTTCCTATAAGAAACACCCTAATTATTTAAAGAAATGCCTTGGCCAGCGGTCACTTAAGCAAAGTAATCAGTTAATCAGTCTCATAACATGTCTGCGCTATGAGTTTTGACCTTTTATAATCTTGTAAGCTTAACAAATAAGTTGTATCTTTTAGCTAAACTCAAACACATCATGACAAAAATCATATTTACACTGCACAGTGTTGAGGTCAGTGCAAAAGTACAGTGAACTTACATTCTGTAAGCATGCAAAGGTCTGTAAACGTGGCACCAAAGCACATACTAGTTCTCAAAATAAAACTTTGAATAGAACTTCTTGCACAGAGATATCTTTATCTTCGCTGACCTTACTGAGAAAACCACCAACATTCCACCCACATACAGAAATAGACCTCATGATGTTGGTAAGGTTATCAATACACAGACAGGCCACCTCAGACATTATATATACAAAAACACACACAGTCACTCCAACAGACAGACACATGTGTACTGTACACTCACATGCACGTGCATACACATGCATATAGCCATTTCCTGTAAAGAGTGCTCATAACAATGTGCATCTTTTCTCTCATGAGTCTCCCTCCCCCACACATGCACATGCACACACACATACACAGCTGTGAAGGATTCATAGAGCTGGGTCATGAACATGAAAACAAACCCGCTCATGCTGAGGAAATTGTCAAGGCCTGGAGGGTGGGGTGGCGAGAGAGAGAGAGAGAGAGAGAGAGAGAGAGAGAGAGAGAGAGAGAGAGAGAGAGAGAGACAGACATCGCTGAAGAAGGGGACCTCCCTCCTTGGTCTTTTTCATAGGGCAGAGGACGGACAAAAGAGTGCACCCAGGCTTTCAGCAAAGTAAAGCCAAAGCTTTCTCAACCGTGATTTTATTTCCAGCAGGATCAAGAGCGTAGTCAGTTTGCATTTCATCTTTTACAGTGAGCTGCGCAATTGATGAGGTTAGTAAAAAGAGGAAGGCACAACAAATGTGTTTTGCTTGGCTGTTAAAATCTCCAAGTGGAATTTCAGTAGGCAGAGAAAGCTACAGCCTGGCAACTCCGAAGACAAGACGACAACACACCCTGAAGGATGATATTTAGAATACAGTCCAAGGTAAGAGTGCATGTCTATGCTGTAGTGTATGTCTCTGTTGTGCATGTTTTCAGAGTTGACACAACATCTGTGGCAGGATTACTCCAGTTTATAAAGCAGAGAGGATTAAAAACTCATCTGCATTTATTATGTGACACACATAACCCATCTATTAGATAGTTTGCAACCAGGAACAACCCAGCAGTCTGCTCACTGGTAAACCTATGGATATTAGTTTAGGCAAACAAAATGCAACTGCATACAATAGGCTTTATATCAGACACAAATTTCAGGTTAAAGAGAGTATTTAAGAAGTCATTGTTAAAATATAGACTTTACTGACTTCTTTCTCCCTCTGGCTTGTTACATTAGGTAACCATGCAAGCTGGAGGATACCAAAGGAGCAACGATGGGCTGTTTATATTGGGTTTACTGGTCATGTTGGAGGTCTGCAGGGTCCATGGCTGTCGAGTTGGCTCAGGGTTAGAGTGTGAGAAAGCCCCTTTTGTCCCGGGCCACAACCTGGCAGGGGAGGGTTTTGATGTGGTGCGGATGCGTCGAACGGGGGCATATATTATCAATGTCAAAGCTCATCTGGCTGACAACCACACCTGTACACTCTGTCCAAACCGCTTCCAAAAAGGACAGGTGAAAACTCTAACACACTCTTATCCATGGTGTCTTCAATCTGTCAAAATTCCCATAACTTAATTTTATCCAAACTATTTTTTCTTTTTTCCTGCCCTGTAATTTTCCTCCTCCTGTACTATTCCACACTTCCTATAAGTATTTTCATCCTCCATCTGCTTCCCAATAAACATCCTGCCTCTTCTCTCCTCAGATTCAGAAGCTCCCAGCTGCGGTGCTCGACTGGCGTCCTTTCAGCCGCTGCAGTAAGCAGCTTTCTAGTGCCCTCCACCACTCTGTGGATTCCCTGCTGCGCAGCTCCAACTCCCTGGTTAACAACAACTGGGGCCTGGGCTTGAGTTTAGAAAATATTGGCAAGGCAGTGCTTGGAGGAAGCCGCTCAGACTTGGCCAAGTTTGCTCGGTCACAGCACAGCGTGGACAAAGCCACTTTTGCCATCCATGAAATCAGTTGCACCTACTACAGGTAAAGAGGAGTGGGCTTGTAAAAATGGTGCTTTGTAATTGGCTGATTGATGTAGAATTACTAGGATTATTACATTAATCAGAGTGGTATTCTGCACTAAAAACATTGTTAAAGTATCATTCCATCTAATTTCAATTTCAATTTTATTTATAGTATCAATGCATAACAAGAGTTATCTCGAGACACTTTACAGATAGAGTAGGTCTAGACCACACTCCATAATTTACAAGGACCCAACAGTTCTAGTAGTTCCCTCCAGAGCAAGCAACAGTGCGACAGTGGCGAGGAAAAACTTCCTTTTAGGCAGAAACCTGGGACAGACCCAGGCTCTTGGTAGGCGGTGTCTGACGACTGGTTGGGGTTAGAATGAAGAGTGGCAATAACAGTCACAAAAATAGTAGTTTGTAGTAGTTCTTTGTAGTAGTTCATGGCATAGCAGGGCACTGTGCGGCATTACAAGGCACAGCAGGATGTAGCAGGGCACAGCAGAGCGTAGCAGGATGAACACGGCATCGCTGGACGTGTAGCGGGACCATGGCGACAGATGCTACCATGATTTTGGAGCCTCCCTGATCCGAGGAAACATGCTGGGCGAAAAAGTGGTTTTGTTATAACTGGATATTAATTGTGGATAAGTATGGCTATAATTGTGGATATTGCACAATTAATATAGAATTTGCTGCAGATACTAGCTCATAGGTTTTTGCTGGCATCCAATGCATTTAAAGGAGGCAAATGTATCATTAGAATATATAGGTCACAGACGTGCGCAGTTTTCTTAAGAAAACAGACTTTGGGTTTGAAATTAATTTAGGAATGAACAGTACAACAAATAAATAGTATTGTAGTTACAACAGGATATGGTGAACTTGACTGTATATTGTTTGTCAAATAAGAGTGAAGATAAAATTCCCATTGTGTTAAACTCCACATCTTGTTTTTTCAGCTACAGGCTGGCGGATCACCCCCAGCTGAGCACAGAGTTCACAAAACATCTGAAAAGACTCCCTCAGAGCTTAAATACAAGCCAGGACAGAGCCATATACAGACGGCTGATAGACACCTACGGAACCCACTACATACACCAGGTCGGGTGGTTGACAGTGCTCTTAAACTCCCTTTCATACTGTCATTTCATAGTAATTATGCATTTCTTTTTGATATAGTGTTTTTTAACCCTTGTGTTGTCTTCCCGTCCAAATTGAATCTCAACACTTGATACTTTTGATCAGTTTTTAACTTTTTGTTAACGTAAAGTAACTAACTTATTAACTTTAGTTTCAGCCAAAAGTTATTTTTGGAATTTATCCAATAAACCTCATTTATAAGAAATTATACCTAATGTTTGAGTTAGAAAAGCAAAAATTAGGAATAGTAGAGATCTAGAATGATAGAGATTTGTACTTGCCAAAGAGTCATGCTATTTTGGGTAATTACAATTGGGTAATTAAAAAGAACATTGATATAAGAAAACAGATCAATTTGACCCGATAAGAGTGCAACGAGTGCAAACTAATCCTTTAGTTTTCAGCAGTTCAGTTATTTTATTTGTTCTGTCTCTTAGGTCCAGCTTGGCGGTAAGGTGAGGCGAATCACTGCATTCAGGACCTGCCTGGCCACACTGAAGGGTTTCTCCGAGTCCGATATCAAACACTGCTTGAATGTTGAACTTCGATTGGCTCTTGGTTTCCTCCCTGGCAATGCATCCTTCTCCAACAAGTGCGAGAACCTCCTGAAGGGTAACATGAGCATGGGCTTCTACCAAGGCTTCATGACCCATAAAATTGAGGTTATTGGTGGGGAGAGGTACTTCCCTGACATCCTGTACCAGGAGGACCCATCTGAAGCGTACCAGAGCTGGATGAGCAGCCTCCATGACAACCCTGATGTGGTTTCTTACGGCATCTTCCCTTTGCATCATTTGGTGGAGGACTCACAGATCAGTGCTAATCTGAAAAGCATTGTCTCAGAGTATATCAAAGATAACCAGCTGCAGGAGGACCACATTCGTCTTAAGAACTGCTCCCCAACTCCCAACCTGGACCATAACTGCTGTCCTCTGCGGGCTGGCAGAGGAACCCTCAGACTGGAGATCCACAGAGCTGCAGGTCTGAGGGCGGACACCTTCACCAAAACAGACGCCTATGTGAAGATATTCTACAATGGCATGTACGAGGAGACCAATACGGTGATGGACAACAATGACCCAGAGTGGAATGTGACCTATGGCTTTGGATCAGTAGAACTGGGTCAGGCGTTGAGGTTTGAAGTCTGGGATCGAGATGTGCTTTACAATGACGTAGCGGGTAGGTGTGTTGTCTTCCCCGAGCGAGGAACTCACTCTCTTAGCTGTCAGCTGAGCAAAGGAGTTCTTTATTTCACCTACACCGTCAAATGTGATGCTCACTTGACAGGATACAGGTGTGGGCGCTACTCCCCTAACGCTGAGTAGATTAGATTACAACATGTTAATGCAGATTTAGGCACTTTCGTCATGCATAATTTTAAACTTTCAAGTAGCAGATTTTTTTCAGCAAGAGCGAGTAAGATGTCATTTCCCATGCCTTTTCTGTAAAAATAGTGAACGTAGCAGCAGTGATGTCACACACTGGGTTGTAGACTATTGTTTTGAACATGGATGTATCATTGATAGCAATAATGGCTAACAACATTTCAGTATTAACTAACCAAAGTATAATTAAATCAAAGTAACTTTGATGTAGGGTATTTACTGTTGTCACCTTGAATTGACTCAAGTCTGATGCAATGACATAATGGATTGATAACCACAAAGGAGACACACACAGGAAAATCAAAAAAAAAAAAGGTACAGGTTTTTTTTTATTTTTTTTTTGTAAATGATTTAAACCTCTTAATTCCCGTTATAAAATGATCTTAGTAGACTGTTGTTCAAAAGTTAAAACTCATTAAGTGTACTTTTTTTTTGTGCAATGTGTGGACACATCTTCGACCAGGTAGCACAGATTATCTATACCAGAGATCTTCAACAGGGGGTCCGGGCCCCTAGTGGGTCCTCAGAGTTACTGTTATTACAGAAGAATACGTTGCACATCCATTCTGTGAGATGGATGCATAGAAGGGGGATAAGTAAGTCAAAAGTCACAGAGAAACTCCCACACACTGCCAGCTTGCAAAAAATAAATGTAATTGTAAGCGACGTTCACGGTACCAGACCATCATCTGGTAACATGTGGAATTCCTTTGCAACTTTTCAAAGTTTCTTCAAGAATTAAAATGCTAAATGTATGTTTAAAATTAAAACATGATTTATAAAATCATGCCATGTATATATGTATAAGCTTTTAGATCTCCTACATGTTACTGTAGGCCTAGTTTAATATGCAACTTTATTTTACACAACATATGTAATAGGGGTTCCTTGTTCCATCTCACTCTCAGTTAAGGGGTCCTTGGCTTAAACATTGAAGACCCCTGCTCTATACAATCACCACAGTTTCAGGGTGGGTATGGTAAGATTAGTGTCCGACCAAATGGCTCCCCTTCTGTGTCTGAGTTACGGCGCTGAATAATGGTCAGAAAAGTATTTTGCAGAACATTATAATGTCACACTGGCCCAACCGCAAAGTCCGGACTCAGAGACTTTGGTGCGTGATCTCGCAAAATTCTTATGGGCTTAGGGTTGTCCCAATGTCAAATTTTAAAGGGCGTGAGGGTTTGAGTACACACTTACCGAGTCCTTTAAGTGAGTCTGCATTGATGCAGACCTTACCAAAAGGAACTTTACCCACAGTTCCAAGCGTTGTGACGTTTACAGAGGAGACCATAGGGAAATCCGGAAAATACAAAAAGGTGAACAGCAGGACACACACAACCACGGAACGGACCGGTTTGTCCAGCTTCTAAAACAAGAATTTGAAAAGAAAAAAATAATAATAATAATAATTGGAATCAGCCAGTAGTCTCCTGGGCCTCGGCCATGTGGAAAGCAACAAACTTGAAATGAAAACACCCAAACCGGCAAGTGTCAGCAACATCTTTGTTCTTAAATGTCCCTAAGGTAACATAATACCTGGTGAAGTGCTGTCCCAATTCCATTTATACCTATTTGAGCCCATGTGGCCTCACACACTCATTCACTTAGCACCTGAGATCCCTTTAAGTCTGAGTCTTTAGTCCTCAGGGCTCACTTTGGGATTGGCCAAGTGAAGATGCCCTTCACTTGTGTCATCACTTCATTTTCTCCTATTAAAGACATTTGTCTGAGGTCACGCTGACCAGCTAGTCCTTGAGCCCCAGTAAACATGTGTGCCAAATTTGAATATGTTCCCTTAAGGAAGGAAATTCAATCCAGTAGTTCCAGAATGGGCTGTACAGACGACCCGAAAACATCTCTCTCTCTCTCTCTCTAAAACTCTTCTGCGAGGAGCCTCCTTGATGCCCGATCCTCATCGATGTGCATTTTAAGAATTGGAATGTCCTTCAACACGGTGCGCTGAGAACGATTTCCAGGTCAGAAGCCCGAGTATCGAAGAGGTACAAATTTGGGAAATGGGAATAGCCCATGGTTTAGTGAAAACCCTTGGCATTAAGAAGGTGCAAGTCTTTTATCTGCTGCCAAACCACTGCTAGTATAATAATAATATCATTCATACAAGAAAGATTAAAAGACTGTTTTCTTAATGGCAACTCCTCCTGCTGAACTGCTGTAGACATGACCACACACACCTTTATTCCAACTTTTATTGTTTAGTTCAAACAGGAACATTATAAACATACAAATGACTTAGTAAAAGCTTCTCACTTACACGTGTACACTTACAACACATTAGCCACTTAAACAGTACATGAATGCAGCTGCTGTATTAAACCATCTTCTGTCGCTTAACTCAAGATATTTAAAAAGGAGTAGAAACAGCAAAGAAACACACTCATGAATCGTTCTCATTAAACATTCCATTTGACATTTCATTTTTCTAATTTTACAAACTAGAAAAACTGTACTAAATTCACCGACTACACCGACACAACCATGTATCTCCTGCATTTGCCAAGATAATTGCCTTAAAATGTATAGGGTATACGACAAACCTTGACACATTACACTTAAAGAGAATTTTCCAGATACTTGGCTTACTTTCTAATGCAGCCACAACTGTCAAAACAATTTGCTCGGGAATGGTATCAAACTATCAATGTGAATAACATTTTCTGTGAAGTTGTCATATCTGCTGCTGTTACAATGTTGCTGTGGATTACAGCAGCAACAAAAGTTTTGATGTAAACCATTTCTTTTTTTTTTTTTTTTTAAGAGCTGGCAAGTAAGAGCATGTAAAGTAGAAAAGGTCCAACACTGTTAGGTAGGAAGGATATTATATTAAAAAAAACAACCTACATCTACCATTCTCCCCCTCTTTGCACAATTTCCGTACTAGAACTTTAATATTTCACAGAAGTGTTAACCAGTAGGCATACTTTTCCTTACCAGCATACAGTCCCTTTATCAGAATGTTAACAATATAAGACTGTATGGTTAATGTGACACTTTTGTCTAAACGAGTACCATGGGGTACTCCACCACATGCTGCATTACTGGCGGTATGGTCTGAACTTTCAAGTTTCTACAAAGTAACCTTGGCTAACATGTTGCAATTTTAAAAAGGCAACATTTTATGTTTAGCCTTTATATACTTATGTCATAATCAAAGTATAGCAAAAACTGTGCGCATGTAAAAAAACTGTGTTTTAGGCACAGCTAACATGCTACACAGTAAATCAGCTCAACATCAAAACTTTTTTTTTTTTCCCCCCTTCATGGCAGCATATGGTCTCAGTAGGGGTGTGTGTGTGTTTGTTCTGTTGGAACACTCAAGTCTGCCCAGAATCACAAGATTGCTATCTAAAATGTATTTGTTCAGTTGTATGTGCGTATCACAGTCCTAGTGAGGCTTTGAGCAAAGATGCCATATCTTCAGGTATGGTCCCCTCATCACCACCTAAAGAACATATGTTGCTTTATTAATTTCTTTCTTCATTTTCAAGATATTCAGAAGGTTAGGGTAAACACAAGTCAACTGGGTCAAAAACGGTGTTTAGATATCTTTAAATATGTTGTACTGTGCAGTTCTACATTAAGGCTTGGAGTAGGGCTGCATATACACATCATGAAAGGCTGCAACATATCCCAATGCACACTAAAATGTAACAGTTGTTTATTTAATTGGTGCCATTTTTATTCAATATAATGTTAAATATGTTCCAATAAAAAAAAAAAGGTTGTAAATGATTTACTTGTATTTTAGCAGAATACAGAAAGCAGCAGAACTGAGTTCACTTTAATATCCGTTTATTTATCTGTTAATATCGTTCAAAACATTATCGCATATTTTCCTCCCAAATATTGTTTTCATAAAGAAAATTTTATTTGAAAATCACTAATAAAAACACATTGAATAAAACAAGGTGGGCTGTTTAACATCTTTTAAATTAAATAACATTTTAATATCTTTTAAAGATGAAAGTGTCACCTCTAAATTAATGGTAAATATTGCCGAGGCCTTCTGCTGAATGACTGCTCTGGTGATGGGTCCTGTTGTTCCGTTTTTCAGTCACGTCATCACACACTCTCCTGTCAATCACTTGGAAGCGGCCACTTTGAGGACCACGGTGAGATTTTCTCTGGCTGTTTGCAGACGGTGTAACATCTCCATGACAACACTTCGTCTCTCTATCTATCTCTCTATAATAAAATGGATTATGGATCATTTCATTTCTATAGTTTATAGCTGACTTCTCTATTGGCTGTTGAAACAGGAGACATCCCTTACGTTGTGCGACAGCTGAAAGTCTAGACCCCGATTAAAAGATGACCCCACTTTTTCAGACCTTTTTGTAGGGTAAAAACCCTTTCTTATATTTGGACCAATATCTACCTAATATTGTGAATTGTGCTGCTGCATATTGTAATTATTTTATTATTGTTATTTCTGTATACAGAAATAGTCCCCCCTTTCTTGCTTTTCCTAAAAGTTTTCAGAACAGAACATATCAAACCCAGGAACTGTACATATTTGTTCAAATTGTATTTACACGGGACGGTTCCTGGGACTTTTATCCGATCTTACAAGTCAAACGGCTACTTCAACTTTTTTGGATTATAACATGTTCTATTCTTTTGACTTTTAGATATACCATTTAACTTTTCACCAACAAATAGCTATGGCCATCTCTGCAGGGTTTAGGACATTTGGGACATTCTCTTTATTGGCTTGTGGACCAACGAAGAGTGAACCATCATAAACAGAGCTTGTACTGGAATCTGCTCGACCTCAATCCTTACTGATGAACAGTTTTATTAGTGATTTGCAAATGTCTGTTTTTAGAGGAGTAAGCTTAATCTTAATAAAGCTAAAGCTTGGGCTTAAATGGCCGGCATTCCATAAAGAAATCAGCACTGCTTGTTTTTTGTTTTTTTTGTTATTTTGATTACTTAGAACGCAACGGCAAATTTAAATCAATTTAATGTATTTATCACAAAGATTGTGGGCATGCAGTCAAGAGAGTACGACGCTCCTTACCGTCAGCAGTAGTCATGTCCTGCTCCAGCTTTAGTTTCTTCTGGCTCAGCTGCAGCATGCAGTCATCTATGCTGTCCTTGCTGATCAGCTTAATCACCTGTACAGTCCTGACACCCACAGCGAGGTACAGCAGTCACGTGAGGAAATCAATACATTAACCCCTTAGCGTTCAACCCCCTTTTCTAGAGGGGTGTGGGACAGGGCATGTTTAGGGGGCAATAGCAAGTCAACAGTAGATTCCACATAGAAGTGGTATACAGCATCTGGAAGCTGGGTACCATTTGACATACAGCATAGCACTGTGTGTCAAGTTTTATAGACATGAATTAGAAATAAATAATTAAAAAATTGTTTGATTAATATGAAGGCTATATCAGTCTCACTTTAGGGGTTAAAAAAAAAAATTAAAAAAAAATATCGATACAGCATAGTATCGCGATATTTTCAGTGGCAATACTGCATCGATACACAGGCGCCAAGTATTGATCTTTTATTATATATGTGTTGGTCAGTTTATCTGCTTGACAATCCCATTTTGCAGCAATAAAACTGAAGTGATATGAACAAAGAGAAATGTATATTTTTAGATAAAACAGATGCTAACAAAGTTTCCTTTTGGGGCCATCATTTGAAATTTTGGAAAAATTAGAAGTTGGAAAAAAGGTTATAAATTATATAAATATATAATGTTATATCGTTAATATAATATAAAATATATCGTAGAATATTGCAATATGTTTAAAAGCATAATAATAATAATAATAATTATCGGGATGATATCTTAATGGAAGGCATCTGGTGATTCCCACCCCTATCTCACTTATGCATCATAAGTTGTTGCAGCATTTTTTAGGTTGATAGAATTTGTTTCACTGACATGGTGCACAATTTGACAATTTTTGACTACTCCATAATTGATAAAAATGGTTAAACATTCTTCCAAAATACCACATTAAGAAACTTTCATAAAAAGGTTTTCTTTGCAGCTCACACCTCTGCTCCTTAACATGTTTAACCATTCTTTTGAACAGTCATCCCTCCCACGGAGCCTCACGGAGGCGCTTATCACAGTTTTACTGAAGCCAGGCAAAGATGCGATGGACTGCAGCTCTTATAGGCCTATATCTTTGCTAAACGCAGATGTTAAAATCCTCTCTAAAACCTTGGCCGTTAGAATAAATTCTGTCATACCGGACATAATCTCAAATGATCAGACAGGCTTCATTAAAGGGCGTCGTTCATTTGTCAACATCCGTAGACTTTTAAATGTGGTTCACTCTCCAGCGTCGGGAGTTGCTCCAGAAGTGGTAGTGTCCCTCGACGCAGAGAAGGCTTTCGACAGGGTTGAATGGGGCTATCTCTTCCCCGTCCTGGACAAGTTTGGGTTTGGTCCAAAATTTGTCTCTTGGGTCCGGCTACTATATTTGTCTCCTAAGGCTGCAGTAGTCACTAATAATTTATGTTCGCAACATTTTTCACTGTCCAGAGGGACACGTCAGGGTTGCCCTCTCAGCCCGTTGCTGTTCGTCCTAGCGATAGAACCCCTGTCAATAAAGCTTCGAAACACAATCCATACACTGTATTATCAGGATGGGAATGGAATATAACGTCTCTTTGTATGCTGACGATCTCTTAATTTATATAACAGATCCATTGTCCTCTACACCTGTCATTTTGAAGACTCTAGGAGTCTTTGGTAGTTTTTCAGGGTATAAAATTAATTTCTCAAAAAGTATGTGTTTCCCTATTAATGAGAAGGCGCTTCAAATACAAGATACAGACTTGCCCTTTCGTGTATCAAAGTCAGGATTTAAGTACCTAGGAATCCATGTCACCTCCTCTTTTTCTGGTTTGCTAGATGTGAATTTCACTCCAATACTTGGGAAACTAAAATCTGACCTCCAGCGATGGGGCACCATTTATTTGTCTTTGGCTGGAAGAGTTAACTGTGTTAAAATGAACGTGTTGCCTCGGTTTCTATATTTATTTCAAAATCTTCCGGTCTTCCTTCCAAAGTCTTTCTTTCGATCAATAGAAAAAAAGTTACTTTCAAGTTTTATATGGGGAAGTAAAACTTCAAGGCTGCGTAAAAAATTTCTTGAAAGACCAAGACAGAGGGGTGGGCTTGCTCTTCCAAATTTAATGATTTACTGCTGGGCTTAACTGGTTTCAACATCCTGGGGCAGACTGGTGTAGTGCAGAGGCCAAGTTTTGTAAAATGGCGTCACTTGCTGCATTGATTACGTCAAGACTCCCCCTTTCCCCAACATGTTTCACTTCCAGTCCAGTAGTAAGCGCAACACTTAAGATTTGGATACAATTTAGGCAAACATTTAATCTCTGAGATCTTTCAATACTCAGCCCTGTCTGTAAAAACCATCTTTTTCCAGCCGCTACAATGGACGACACTTTCAACCAACCAATGGAACAATATGGGCCTTAGTACTTGTAAAGATTTTTTCATAAATAGCGTCTTCCTCAGTTTCGCGGACTTGGTCAGTAAATTTAACATCACCAAGTCCAGTTTTTTCAGATATCTTCAAGTTCGTCATTTCATTCGAACCCATGTCTCATCATTCCCTCAATTGCCTGAGCACTCTGACCTGGAGGACATCCTGCAGATCCCTCTGACCTCAAGGGGCCCAATCTCTACCTTATACAATTCAATCATGTCACTCTGTATTGTATCCATGGACCCTATAAAACTAAAATGGGAAGAAGAATTAGGGACAAATATATCAGACGATGTATGGGAAAGGGCTCTAAACAGGGTGAATGAAACCTCTTCTTGCGCACGTTTGAATTTGATTCAATTTAAAGTTGTTCACCGTATGCATTACAGCAAGGTTAGGTTGGCCAAAATATACTCCGACATGGATGACATCTGCGACAGGTGCAGAACGGACAGAGCAGATCTACTTCACATGTTTTGGTCATGCCCCGGGTTGAGAGAGTTCTGGACATCAATATTTAAGATCTTAAATGAAGCCTTCGGCTTAAATCTACAGCCTAGCCCTACATTGGCTGTGTTTGGGGTACTGAGCGATGATATTGCTATGTCCAAAAGCAGGGAGAGTGTTGTTGCTTTTGCAACCCTAATAGCACGACGGAGAATACTTATGGAATGGAAATCAGCTACATCACCAAAAGCCTCCAAGTGGCTTTCTGATATTATGATGTTTCTAACATTAGAAAAAAAAAATCAAATTCTAGGGATCATAGAGGACTACGTCCAGAGCAAATGTTTTTGTCTAATATTTTAAATTGTATATTCTTTTTATTTTATTATAATAATTATTACTCCGGCATAAAGGTTTGTTGTGGATGGGACTGGGTTAATTAGAAGGGTGTCTTGTTACAATTGACATTGCAATGTTGCACTGTGTAATGTACTTTCTCTAAAACAATAAAAACATTTATGAAAAAAAAAAAAACTTTCATGACAAATTCATGCTGTGATTTGGCATAAAAAAAAAAAAAAAAATCCTCATGGTGGACCGAGGCAAGGTTCAGCATTTTTACCTGAGCTGGCCCTGTAATTGCAATGAATACCAATTGTAATATTCTAAGATTTTAATCAACATGCATACAGCACAAGTGTTTTCTGTCCAATGGTTGACAAAATAAGAGGGACCTTATTGGGTAAAAATCCTCCCATAAGAATATTAGAGAATAATTCACTGATTCCATCTTACTTGGTCTGGCCTACGCGGTGACATCTGTCCTCTGCCTGTTTGTCATTGTAGGGATTGAAGTCGATGTCATGAAGGATGACAACATTAGCTGAGGTGAGGTTGATTCCCAGGCCACCAGCACGTGTTGACAACAGGAACACAAATATGTCAGGATCCGTGTTGAACTCATCTATCAACACAATCCTGCAGGACAAAGAAATAACTTTAACCATGATATGTGACACAGTTTAAGTGGAGGGATGTCAAAATGAGCACAATAACGAGTTAGCGCAAATTCCTTTTAATGCTACTAATTTTTTTGACGCCTGATTTATGCACGCGTGTTCTGTACTTTGGTCCCTCGCACCAATCCGTAGTTTGGTCCATAGCGATGGCGCACCAGAGATTTCTGTAATCACAGTTACCACGAGGTCACAGCACTGATACTTTCGTCATTTTAGGCCTTTACTTGATAGGACAGTTTAGACATGAAAGGGGAGAGAGCGGGAGAACGGTATGACAAGGACTGGGCGCACACTGTACCAGGTGAGCTACCCAGGCGCCCAGAGTACATTATTTTGACCCACAGTGGGAACTTTGGTTGCATGCTTTGACTGTTATGAAGATAGACGAAAGGCAATTTGCCGGCGCGTGCGCCAAGCATTTTTAGCATGTAGCCAGACCACTCCCATTGGAGCATATGCCTGGCACGCCATGGCCACCAAGCAATCCATGTTTCTCTCACACCATTTATTTTTTGGTTTTAATTCATTTTTTGTATCACCCCGTTTTTATCCTACTCAGCAGAAGGGGATCTTTTTGTGTGCCTTTATTTTCCACGTGAGGTTAAACACTTAAATATTGAAAAATGAAATGGGTACATTTAGCTGACCAATGTACTTGTACAATGTGTCTGTTGCTGTATTGCATGAAGGTCATTGTTTTGTGTTTAGCTGCTTTAAAAAAAAAAAAAAAAACGGAGGTTTAGGTAACCATTACAAGTGTAAACTACACTGTTAACATTACCAAGTAATGTTACATTCAGGTCAATATGGCCATCTGCTGTTTGATGGGCATGAGTATGCCATATTATGTTTTCAGCATATTTTTTGAGCATACAGTACCTTTGAGGTAATTCTGGAGAAAAATGACAGTATTTGTCATTGTTTTGGATTGTTGCAATAATAATACAAATTTGCACAAAGCATATTTGTCAGCTCCCATGTTGATGAGCGCATTAAAAAAATAACATAAAATACCCCCTTTTAAAAGTACATTCAGAACAGAAATAAGTGTGATTCATCGCAATTAATTATTTTAATCAAATGACAACCCTAGCAAACAGATTTTAATACGATTATACTTCAAGATCCTGCCTTGTTGGCTACAGCTGCTGACCTGTTGGCTATGGGTGTGGATCCATCCAGTCGGATGTAACGATGCTTCAGATGTTTCAGCAGCACCTCCACAATGTCCAGCATCATGGTGAACTGACTGAATAAAACCACTCTGTCTCCCTGTAAGGCAGAAGAAAAGCCATGGTATAGGATAAGATCTTTACTCGTTGGTACATGCAGCCTACACTAGCCCTGCATGCACCATAGCCATGGTTCTGCAAATTTGTATTAACCTGGGTTTTAAGTGAGGCCAGCAGCTCTGTGAGGAGGAGGAATTTCCCAGAGTCAAGCAGGAGATTGTTTTCAAGCTGGTAGGAGCTGATAGAGGAGTACTGCTGGCACAGACGATGCAGTTCAAAGTCTGACATCACTTCCATGTCCTCCTGGATCAGAGCAGCATCTGCATCAAAGTGAGTTGGCTCCTGTGGAGGGAGGGAAAGCATGAGGGCAGAGATGTACCCCAATAATGGTACAGAGGGAACAGCAAAAAGGAGCGGCATTAGTGTGGAATAAAAAACAATTGAAATATTGAAGAAAAACAGGGTGTAGGACTGACCTTGAGCATGAGTTTGCTCATGGCTTTGAGCTTTTCTGTGGTGTAGTACTGTCTATGAAGCAGAGGGTGGTTGGCCATCTTCCTCAACTGCATCATCACATTACACAACTCATGTTCTGCAGAGAAAATGTTAAACAGACATTTCATTTCTGTTATTTGCACTAAATAACACTGATGAACAACAGTGAACAGTGAATCTGGCTTACTTTCACCATTGGCTGAAGCCTTGAGTTTATTTAAGAGGGTCTGGTAGAGAACCTGCTGTTTCTCACTCATTGGGCAGGACACGACCCTCTCTTCCTTGGCTGGCAGCTGCTTGAGGACCTGGAAGAAAGGGTAGACAGTTGTTCACAATACTTAGAGAGGGTTTGAACTATAATTACTCTCATTGTGACCATTATTTAGCAAATGGCGCTGCCCTAGAAAAAGCCGTTTGTGTGAAATGTGCTTCAGCAGCCTACTGAAATAACAAATGCTGAAGAAATTAAGTTCCTCATGCGTTTTAACTCGTGTTGTCTTCCCGTCGATTCAATTTCAACATTTTGTTCTTTTTCTACACTGACGTTTGTCAATTTTATTCAAATTTTTGTCACTTTGAAGGTCTTTTTAAATGATGTTTTAGTCAATTTAACAATTTTTTGTTGCTTTTTCCAATGTTTGATTTTTTTTTTTAAATCACTTTTTACAATTTTTTTGGTCACTTATTTAGTGTCTAAAAAAAGAAAAAAAAAGAATGTTTTTGTGGATTTTTTTTCCTGTGTTATGTAGGTTTTTTTTTTTTTTCAACATTTGTCACTTTTTTTCAACGTTCTTTTGTCACAGTTCTGAAATAGAAAGTTTTTGTAAACAGGTCAAATTTGACCCGAGGACAACAGGAGGGTTAATGGAGACTCGGGATTCTTCACCAACAGAATTAAATCAAAATATTTATTGGATTCTACTACTACCACCAACGTTTTTAACACAGTTGGCTGCAGAGAAACCATTTAATTTATTTACCCACCAATAATTTGAAACTGGGAGACTGAGAAAAATCATTTTTATGCCAGAGTTCCTTAGATAACAAATCTTCCACATACATGTTTACACAATTCACATCTGTAACTTTATCAACTTACCTCGCTCTTCACTCTTCGGAGGATAAACGGTTTCATGATGAGTTTGGCCTGAGAAATACGATCCCTTTCAAAGCGGCTCTGCTCCTCATGGGATTTCTGACACAACATAAAACAGTGAACACTTTGGTCAGATGGGACAAAAGAACAAAAAAAAAAAAAAACTATTAGATTTTTTCTGGGCTGGTTATACAGCTTGTAAGGCAAAATGTATTTTTTTAAACTTGTGAAACCAATAATTTAAAAGACAGTGGAGGGCCACACAGCCTGCTATTTTATAAAAGTACCAAGAGTGTTGATATAATCTGAGCTTTACATTCATTTATTCATCCAGCTTTAAATAGCATAGAGGTCTAACACACACACACCATAGAAAACATTTTGGAGAGCTGTGTAGTGGAGCTAGAGAACATGGAAGGCATGATGAAGTTCAGGAGAGACATCAGCTCTAAGAGGTTGTTCTGTAAAGGAGTTCCTGTCAGAAGCAAGCGATGCTCAGCCTACGGAGGAAGAGAGAGAAAGAGACATCCTAAACTGTAATGTGCAAATCATTCTGATGACAGATGTGAAGATACAACAGAAATAGGTGGTTGGTGGTGGTAGAAATATTACAAAATGTCAGTAAACTAACGTTAATCTCCATAAGGTGGCGGTAGCGCAGAGAGTTCATGTTCTTCAGCATGTGACCCTCATCAAACACAGCATACTTCAGACGCAGCTTACGGAAAAGGCTGCGGTCGTTGGCATTTCCTATGGCCATGTTATACCTGTAAAACAATCAAACAAGCAAAGCGGAATACAACAAATGTACCCCATCACTTTGTGTGTGGGTGTGAGTGCCAAGTTGCTTCAGGCTCTTAATGGCCCTGTAATCACCAGCACAAAAAAGGATTTGCTCACGTTGTCACAATGACGTTGCACTCATCCTCTCCACTGAGGAGGTCGTGTTTGAGGTAGCGGCGGTCCTCCACAGATCCTGCACACAACATATGGAGACAATGCTCAAAACCGTGAACAGACCTTAAATACGGCTGTGTACAGAGTAACTACAGCACCGCATCAAAATATACGCTTGATCCCACTGAAAACTTGAGGTTCCCAGATCAATTGCAGGGTTCGCATAAGAAAGACAACATGAGAGAATGTATTGTAAAGAAAGGGAGTCATACCACAATAGACTAGCACTTTGAGACTTGGGCACCACAGCTTCAGCTCTCTGACCCAGTTATCTACAAGACAGAAATAAAAAATTAAGCAGGTACTCATTTTACAAAGTAAAAAAACGAGTTCCAACAAGTTCCAGAAACAGACTTAAAAGCTGCAGTCTGAATAGACACAAGGTAGTATCTAGTTTAGACACACCAGAGCAACAGGTGAGGTGAAAAGAAAAAGGCCCCTTTTGCAAACATCTACAGTTGTGGTCAAAAGTGTACATACACTTGTAGAAAATCACAATGTTATGGCTGTCTTGAGTCTTCAATAAGTTCTACAACTCTTATTTTTCTGTGATAGAGTGATCAACATACATGTTTGTCACAAAAACAGTCATAAAATAAATTTATTATGGGTCAAAATGTCACCAAATGAAAAATACATACAGCAACAAAATATGTCAATTTTGGTGATGTAGCGAAATCAAATTAGATGTCATGGCCTCTTCACTTCTTCTAAGTGATTCTGATTGACTTGTTGAGAGCCCATTTAAATAGGGCTCATTTGACCCAGTGATTTCAGCTACAAAAGCTACAATGGGAAAGTCAAAGGAACTCAGTGTGGATCTTTATTGACAACAAGTCAGAAGTCACTTGCCGCAAGCTGAGAGGAGATTGGTCAGGATGGTCCAACCAAGAATCACCAAGAAGCAGGTAAGGATTTGGAAGCTGATGGAACATGTCAGTCTCCACAGTCAAGTGTTTTACAGCCATGGACTGAGAGGCTGCAGAAACCCTTGCTAGAAAAGGCACCTTAAGACTCGGCTGAAGTTTGCTGCTGATCACATGGACCCTTCTGGAGAAAGTTCTCTGGTCAGACGAAACCCCACAGCACCCAGCAATATGTTTGGAGGAGAAAAGGTGAGGCCTGGAACACCATGCCTACTGTCAAGCATGGTGGTGGTAGTATTATGCTCTGGGGATGTTTTGCTGCCAGTGGAACTGGTTCTTTGCAGAAAGTAAATGGGATAATGAAGCCTCCAAATTCTGCAGGAAAACTTAAAACCATCAGCCCGAAGGTTGGGTCTTGGGCGCAGTTGGGTGTTCAACAAGACAATGATCAAAAGTGGTAAAGGAATGGCTACCAGGCTAGAATTAAGGTTTTAGAATGGCCTTCCCAAAGTAAAACCCCATTGAGAACATGACAGTGCCAGGTTCATGGACGCTGAACTGCACCAATTCTGTCAAAAGAGTAAACATTCGACCTGAAGCTTGCCAGGACCTTGCTACTTTGCCGTGAAAATGACATGTAACCAAATACTAATGTTGCTGTATGTATAACCCAGTTTGGTGACATTTTCAGCAGACCCATAATAAATTTATGAAAGAACCAAACTTTATGACTGTTTTTGTGACAAACATGTATGTGTTCTCACTCTATCACAGAAAAATAAGAGTTGTAGAACTTACTGACAGCCATTTGTGATTTTCTACAAGTGTATGTACACTTTTGACCACAACTGTATGTGTAAACATGGCCTTAGACAGACTGACACAACATGCTAAAAATGATCATGTTGTCAGATTAGATAATATGAAGCAAAGTAGCAAAGGGTGTGATTTACAGAGATCGTTACCTAATGTAGAGGCCGGCACAGTGATGAGGTGAGGACCGTCTATTCCATTCTGGTACAGCTGGGCCAGAAACGCTATAGCCTGGATAGTTTTTCCCAAACCCTGGGAGAAGAAGATTGAAAGAGAGTGTGAAAAAGTGATGGCGCAATACAGAGTCAGTCAGATATTAAGGCACCAAGATAAAGAGATAAAGAAAGAGCCAGGTGGACGAACAACAAAAGATATTTGAACAACTGCACTTCAGACGATATACGAAAAGTTTTAACAGCAAATATCCTGACAGACTTCAACGGCACTGCAGTTTTACTAATCCAAACAAATCAAAGTTCTCATCGTCTTGGCGCCAAAACATCATATGTACAGTGGGGGAAATAAGTATTTGACCCCTTGCTGATTTTGCAGGTTTGCCCACTTACAAAGAATGCAACGATCTATAATTTTAATCATATGTACATTCTAACAGTGAAAGACAGAATCCCAAAGAAAATTCCAGAAAAATCACATCATATGAATTTATTAAAATTGATAACCATCTGATGAGGAAAAACAAGTATTTGACCCCCTGGACAAACAGCATGTTAATATTTTGTAGAAAAGCCATTATTGGCCAGCACAGATGTCAAACGGTTTTTATAGTTAGTGACAAGGTTTGTGCAGATTTCGGCAGGGATGTTGGCCCACTCCTCCCTGCAGACAGCCTCCAAATCATTCAGGTTCCGAGGTTGTCGCCTGGCAACTCGAATTTTAAGCTCCCTCCAAAGATTTTCAATTGGAGTCAGGTCTGGAGACTGGCTAGGCCACTCCAGAACCTTGATGTGCTTCTTCAGCCACTCTTTTGTTGCTTTGGCGGTGTGCTTAGGGTCGTTGTCGTGCTGAAACACCCATCCTCGACCCATCTTCAGCTCTCTCACTGAGGGAAGGAGATGTTGGTCCAGAATTCCACGATACATGGCCCCGTCCATCCTCCCCTCAATACGATGGAGTTGTCCCGTCCCCTTGGCTGAAAAGCTCCCCCAAAGCATGATGTTGCCACCACCATGCTTGACGGTGGGGATGGTGTTCTTTGGGTTGTACTCGGTGTTCTTTGCCCTCCAAACACGACGAGTTGAGTTGAGGCCAAAAAGTTCTATTTTGGTCTCATCTGACCACATCACCTTCTTCCAGGCCTCTTCTGAGTCGTCCAGGTGGTGAATGGCAAACTTCATGCGGGCCTGTACATGTTTCTTCTTGAGCAGGGGGACCTTGCGTGCGCTGCAGGATTTCAATCCATGACGGCGTAGTGTGTTACCAACCGTTTCTTTTGTAACTGTGGTCCCAGCTGCCTTCAGTTGATTCATCAGTTCCCCCCTTGTGGTTTTGGGATGATTCCTCACCGTTCGCATGATCAGGGACACCCCACGAGGCAAGATCTTGTGTGGAGGCCCAGACCGAGGGAGGTTGGCGGTGGTGTGGTGCTTCTTCCATTTCCTGATAACTGCACCGACAGTTGATCTTTTCTCTCCAAGTTGCTTTCCGATTCTCTTGTAGCCCATCCCAGCCTTGTGCAGATCTACAATCTTGTCCCTGATGTCCATAGAAAGCTCTTTGGTCTTGCCCATGGTGGTGATGTTGGTTGTTTGGGTGTTGACAGGTGTCTTTTATACAGGTAACGAGGTGAGGCAGGTGTATTTCATGTAGATAATTGGTTGGGATTGGGGCTGTGTCTTAAAGAAAGACTAACTGGTTTGTAGGAGCCAGAATACTTGCTGTTTGGTAGGGGGTCATATACTTGTTTTTCCTCATCAGATGGTTATCAATTTTTATAAATTCATATGATGTGATTTTCTGGAATTTTCTTTGGGATT
Source organism: Percina caprodes (assembly GCA_013375575.1). Classification (NCBI taxonomy): domain Eukaryota; kingdom Metazoa; phylum Chordata; class Actinopteri; order Perciformes; family Percidae; genus Percina; species Percina caprodes. The sequence continues at coordinate 238,127 of JABXJD010000216.1, forward strand.
CTGTCTTTCACTGTTAGAATGTACATATGATTAAAATTATAGATTGTTGCATTCTTTGTAAGTGGGCAAACCTGCAAAATCAGCAAGGGGTCAAATACTTATTTCCCCCACTGTAACTCTCTGCTGCTTGTGCTCTTCTTCTTCTCTGTACTTTCTGATGTTTATTCACCTGCAGATTGGCTACATATTCAAGCAAAACCCGCTGACAGTTGCACAGTAACACTCATTGAGTTGTGACTTCAACAACGGCTAAGCACTTGCTGCCCTGCTGTGGCTGAATAAATGTTAACATTCCATTGGTTTTTCACTCTGGGCTTGTGATCAACACAACATAAATGTTGGTAGTGCACCTTACCATTTCATCAGCAAGGATACCACTCAGTTTGTGCTCATGCAGAAGAACCAGCCACTTTAGACCAATCAGCTGATATGGTTTCAGCTGGTACCTGAAATACAACCAATAACTGACTGAGAACAAGAACGGGATCCCTCATTTTTATCAGAACACATCCTGTAAGCCAACTGTCACAAATAGTCCTGATGAATCATTTATGAAAACACAAATGCAAAACTGCTGTAACTACTGGCATGCAAGATGTTGAAAAAGTGTCTGGAATAATTTAAAAATGTGCAAAGTCAAGTGCTAGATATGCCAAAGGAAACTGGCATATCACAAATCTACAAGGGGTTTGACAAATTATCTGACAATGAAATGTTTAGCCATGATAAGGTATGATTGTCAAGCCTTATAAATGATGTATATATTTATCTTTATGCAACCTACAATTGATTTGATGTAATTATCTAATCTATACCAACTCCGTTTTCACTCAACGTCTGTGCAGTCTGTCAGCAACATCGTGCAGCAGCTGGCTAACCTGCCTGCAACGCCGACTGACAGACAGCAAAGTTAACTAAAAGAAAAATAGTTTTCATGTTTGCTCCACGGAAAGAAAACAGAAGAAATCCATGAAGATTAGTGGAAAGGAGCAGGAGTGAATGAGTGCTATTTAGGGCTGGGCGATAGAGAAAATCAAATATCACAGTATTTTTTTACCAAATACCTCAATATCGATACTGCAACGATATTGTAGATTATATTACACAAAATATTTACACAATGAGATTTTTGATATATAATCAACAGTAATGTGGATACAATGACTAAGTGGGTAAAGGCTAATAATAGAATAGTTACACCGGTCTGGTAAGTTCAGAAAATGACATCATTTAACTGTAATGCAGCCTTTAAAACCAGGAAAATACACCACTTATTATTATTATTATTATTATTATTATTATGATATCCAAAAACTAAGACAATATCTAGTCACATATCACGATATCTAATAAGTTAAATATCAAGATATTTTTGACCAAATGCAAATGCCGATATTGCGGCAATACTGAAGGGTTGACTAGTGGTGCCGTCACAAAATATATTTACACAATAAGTATTGATAAATAATCACCAATAATGTGGATACAACGACTAAGTGTGTGTATATATAAATATTTCAGGAAAGGCTCCACAATCAAGATAAGATACAAAACACAAAAATTAAAAGTCTGCATTCTCTGAGAGGGCCCTTCAAGTTACAATATGCGTTTAGGTGCATTTTACTCACTGGCTGTTGAGTACACTGGGCTGTTTCATGGCCCCTGTGCCCCTCTCCATCACCTTAGTGACCTGTTTGAACATTTTTGAGGAAATGGTATCGCATTTGGACATCAGCCCCAGGACAACCTGCCGCTCTTTGAGGACAACTCTGCAGCCAAGCAGCAAGCCATCCGACAGTCCATTATCCTTATGGAAGACATCAATCTGTAGAGGAAAGAAGGTACAGGTATAATTCACACAATATTCTGAGTAGTTAGACAGTCGCTATTGACTACTACCGCACAATTACTAGCAAGAAGTCATTAAATGACTCAACAGTGGATAAGGACAAAATGTTTGAGAATCACTGAATTACTTCATGGTGCCAATGCATTGAAAAACAGACTGTACTGCATCATATAACATCAATATAGGGACAGTAGTATATGGTTGTTAAAACATAAAATATTTGACAGACTGGTATCGGATCAGTACTCATATCGGCCGATACGCAAGTTCAGGTATCAGAATCCATATTCCGGAAGCAAAAAAATGGTATCGGACCATCTCTACCAGCAACACTACCTTTTCGTTGAGCTTGGTTTATACAAAAAAAAAAAAATAAATCTATTGAATCCCCCTTTTTTTTTTTAGTTCAATGCAATGCAACATAATAATTATGACATGACACCCTGCCATAATTATTATGCAACACTAACGCTAACATTTACTCTCTGTTGACAGATGTTTGGAAAATGAATAAAGTACATGTGATAAGAGAGCATGAGGTGAGATATGTCAGGAGGTGAAGAGTTGTGCTATTTAATAAACTAAAAAATGATCTTGTCTCTACACAAACACCTTAGCGTAGCGTGCTCAACAAGTAAATACAGGGTGAATGCAACTCAAGTCATGATGTCATTTTCCAGGTGTTTGTAGCAAAATGCTTTGTTTTTACAACTTTTTCCATTCATAACTGAAGATGAAGAAAATTAAGGAATAATCTGCAGGACGTCTATTTGATTTTTTTTTTTGTCTCATTTGTTTAGAAACACGCACACACAAACACTGTCTCTCACCAGGCTTTGCCAGCCATCAAAGGGCCTCAGTTCCAAAATCTTCTGGGCCTTTTTAACAGAGCACCCAGCGATAAGCGACAGCTCATCGATCGACGCGTCCTGGAAAAACTGGAGGATCTCTTTCTTCAGATCTGTCATGCCACCGTTAGAATCCAGCTCATCATCAGAATCCTCAAACTCACTACTAACTGTTTCCTCTTCATCGTCATTTTCCCCCTCAGAACTGACATGATGATCGTCTGATGCACGTGCCTTCATCTTTCTCTCTGCTGCCTGCTTCTTAGCTATACTGGTCCCACTGGCAAATCTGGACAGCATCTGAGCAGCAGAGGAAGAGGATGTGGGCTTCAGGGAGGAAGAGGTAGTTGTTTTCTTGACAGAGGAGGATGACGACACGGAGTCAGAGCTTTTTTTAAGCCTGGTTGACAGAGTTGAAGTGCTACTTCTGCTTTTGAAATCGTCACTGTCTGAGTCTTCACTGTCCTTTGTAGCATCTGAATCATCTCTACGGTCCTCCTCTGTTTCACTAATACTGATATGGTCTTCGGAAGAGTCGTTTTGACCTCTGCTACTCGTACTGTCTCCATGGTCTTTGTGGCGCGTCAACTTCCTGTGGCCCTTGCTCGACCCGTCTTTGCGCTTTGATTTACGGGATTTCTTTTCTTCTGTGTCAGGTGAGCTGAAACTGGCATCTGAAAACAGAAGAAGAAAAATGATTTGAGCCTGAATTTGTATCAGAATCTGTCATGGAACATGATAGTTATAAGGACACGTATACATGAGGTCAGTTAAGAAATGGCTAGATTCAGATAAAAGCGTTCGCACCTGGGTCGGAGAACATCTGTAGAACCTGCAGAGCATCCTCAACATTCCAGTCGTGTTCCTGCAGCACCATCCGCAGCTCCTACAACACAACACACATAAGCAAGGGTTAGAACTAAAAAACAAGATCCACAGGGTCCAGAAACAGCCTTGGGAAATCTACAATTTGTCCTTTTCTCATTGTGGTCTGGCGTGGCTGTCAAGTCATTTTCTAGGGTCAGCCGTTCTTTTAAGAAGCTGCGAAACAGATGATGGATCAGTCAAGTACTCTAAGGCGTTATTGGTGAAACACACGGCTTACGCCGTCAGTCTTTGCTTCAAAACAGTTCTGTTAATTTTAGGAAATTATCTTAGTTTAACATTTAAGAATATTTTTGGGACACTATTAAGTAAGTAGGGGTGGGAACCACCAGACGCCTCCCGATACGATATCATCACGATACTTATGCCACGATATGATATTATGGCGATTTTAAACACATTGCAATATATCTGTGATATATTTTTATCTAAAAAGATTTGTTTGTTCATATCACTTCAATTTTATTGCCGCAAAATGGGATGGTCAAGCAGACAAACTAACCAACATGTATATAATAAACGATCGATACTTGGTGCCTGTGTATCGATACAGTATTGCCACTGAAAATATTGCAATACTATGCTCGATTTTTTTTCCCCCCTTAGGCGTAAGTAGTGTGTGAGTTGTCATAATGAGCTAAATGTGCTTAAGCGTTTTAAGTTGCAAGGCTTCTGATGCTGGACTTGTGCCATCAATTTATACTTTATCATGTGACATAAACTTAAAGGCTCAGTCACAAACACATCTTAGTGTTATGCAGAGTATAAACCATTTGCGAGGGTGGAATCAGATTAAACTAAAATGATTTTAATATGAAAATGACTTAATGTGTTACAGAGAGAGACGAGCGTCTGTGCGTTCTCACCTCCTTGTCCTGGTCAGGAAACCTTTTCTGCAGTCTTCGGACCATGGCTTCCTGCTTCTCCCAGTTTGGCTCTTTGCTGTCATCATCTTCTTCAGAATCCTTTTGGTTTGAATAACAAATGGTGTATAAAAAACTGAGAGGAACCCACCTTCCCACCTCAAATATAATCTTTTGTGCATCAGGCCTCATTAATAAATAATTTGTGATTTTCTTATAAATATATGCAAACATTTGTCTGTATTTTCTGTCTGTGTAAAAAAGAAAATCTGTTTTTCAACAGCTTTTTGGACATATGCAGCAACAGTTCTGTTTCTCTGTAGTGTAGGATGGCATGGCTTTTGTTGTACTTGGAATTTAAATGACAGGATCTTAAAAATGTCTACATGTTAGGTCACTGTTTTAAATTGTAAGGTTATCATTAGTAATCTTACCACTGATGACCTTCTCTTCTTGCTGGCTTGAATTTCACCACTTTCCTGAGAACTGCTGGATCCATCCTGCTTTCTTTTTCTGCTTTGTTCTGGGGCTAAGAACATAAAGTAGCCAGCGTTCTCAAAAGTAGACAACTGATTGAGAAATGTAGATGTGTGTGTGTGTGTTTTTCTACAACATTATCCACATATTTGAAATTACATCTTACTTTTCTTTACCTGCACACTAGCTTTAGTAATAACTTCTTGCATCAAGTGTTACATTTTTTTTGTAATTTCTCTGAGAATGATCACAAAACAACTAATTAAAAACTCTTGTTCAACCTTATCAATTCCATGTGACAAATAAAACTTGATTGAATTGAGCATGCACTGTCACATGCTTATGAAAAATCAATTGTTTACCTTCTTTATCACCAAACCTTAAAAGGCATGCAGCTACGGCCCCATCCAACGTGCTTGTGCTCCCAATAACCTGAAAATGGAACAGATTAAAAAAATGGAGAGATTAAAAAAGGAGACTGTGTCATATCAACAGGATCTAAATTATAGATGGCTGTTACGTAACATTAAATACGCTATCATAACAGATTTAGCCTAAAGTTGGTGTACAGTAAAGTCAGTAAAATCAACCAAGATAGGTTTGAGAGAGTAAAACCACAATGCAGATCCTTCAAATTGGCTTTGGATGTCCTGGAGTCAAACAATTGTGTTCCATGTTGAGAAGTTGCTAAGCCTCTATCTTAACTCACCTCCAGGACCTCTGTCCTTGACAACTGAGGAAACATCTCCAGTAGTCTATTGATGTTCTCCTCCATTTCTTGGTCCTCGTCATCCGTGTGATCCGATGCCACATTTTGGGATGATTTCCCTTTGGGATTCCTACAGAAGACAACAACAAGATGACTGTGAAGCAGTTATGAATCAGCATGAACATGAGGAATCGTAATTCGTTTCAGTTTACACTTACTTGAACTTCCTGGTTAATGGTATTTTGGTCTTTGTTTCAGAGAGAAGCTCATCCTCCTCCAAGTCAATTGTAATGACTTCTTCAAAAACCACTCCTCGCGCATGGGGCTTTGGTGAGGCTTTGACAGGTTTCATCTGAGCTGGACAGCGCAATTTTAAAAACAAGTTAGCATATGCATTCATGGCAGTAATGCACAATACAACAATACTGTAGACTTAAGGCTTGGCTTCCCTACTATTTAAATGCAACGTGTTGCAAGTGGGGTGGTACAGGAAGGAGAGCGACACCTGACAATACTGACCAGTAACTCTGGCAGGCTTAGGGGTCATGTAACCATAAATTGCTACATTGTGCCATGCCCCCAAACAATATTGTTACATACCATAAGAGTATTTTTCTGGTGTTAAAGGATGTAGAGTAAAGAGATGTTGTCTGAAAGCTTCAACAGCCATTTTAAAAATACCTTTACATTATTTACAGACTCACTGCCTTCAAAGTACTGTGACATTTTACTTGTCACTATTGCCCAGGTGCAAAACAGGCACACACTCTCACTGCAATGATAAAGTTACGTTACATCAGAAACTAATACAATTTTGGTACATTGGACGCAAACCCCACTGTTACTTCGGGAAATAGTCACTTTGTCCTGCGAGGAAAGGACAGCATGTTAATAATAACCACGTTATCTAACTACTGCTAACGATAGCATAGTTGACACATCTGGCTAACAGCATCGTAAGCTAACGTTAGCTTTATATCTGCTAACGTTAGTTACCTGGCTTGTTCTCCTTCTCAGACTCTGGACTTTTGGAGCCGCTATCCTGGTCTTTGTTTGCTGTCGTCGCCGCCTTCTTGTCAAAACGAAAGCGGTCTAAATTGAACATGTTAACAGTCTGTTCGTGTCTGACAGCGGCAGCTCTTTGTCTCTTTCAAGTCAGGAGTATTTTCTCTGCCTTGCCGCATGAAGCACAATGTTCCTGTTTGCCAATGAGACAGCCTAACGTTTACTAAGAGGGTCGGGCGTTAGCATAGCAGCCAGGGCAACAGCCCTGAAGACGGCGATTTTTAGCTATGTCACTGCTCCGCTACAGTTTAAAATGTATTGATTTATAAAACACTGATTTGAAATCAAATACGGTTGTTTGACCAGGGGTCCAATTACGTTTGTTGTATCTCGACCCTTGATTACAGCCGGTTTCCCGCGAAGTCCAGCGGCCCTAGAGGATGTGATGCCGGGCCGGCTCCGCTTATTGGTCAGACAAAGAGGCGGGCGGAAACTCACGGATGAGTCAAGATAATACAATGTAGCCTACTTCCGGTTCTGCTCAAAGTCTGTTGGCCTCATCGTGTTACAGTGTGGTAGAAACCTTTAAGAAAATATAACTTGGATAAAATCTATAATAAATATATAGTGTCATTATCTTTTATCATTAATTTCCTACATTTTTTTTCATCCAAATTGGCACATTTCAGTATCCAAATGTATTTAAATTGAAACTTTTCTTGCACAGCATGTTTTGACTTGTCAAACCAGGGAAAGCAAAGGCATAGGCTAACTAACAATAACAATCTGTCTTTTCCATGTATGTGTGCCAGTAAAATATAATAGTAATAGCACAAAGTTGCAGTCATCAGAAAAGTGTTTATTGTCACAGTAAGTTACATCTACGCCTATGTGGAATTTGCCTTTGTATTTGGTGCATAGGCCTACATGAACAAACAAACATTTTGAACATTAATAAGAATGTACACATATAGAAACAAATAGGCTATGTACAAAATAGCTGTTTAGCATAGAAAAGGGAGGCCAAATGGTTTGAGTACAGTGTGCAGCATGTAAAAAATATATAGTGTTATTATATATAGGGTGTTTGACAGGTTTTATGAAAAGTAAAACAGAACCAACTGATGCCACACTCAAAAGCGAAACTAACCATGTTTTGCTGGCGAGTCAGAGACTGTCATACATTTAATGATCAACAGAGGGTAGCAGATATACATTCTTTAAGTTGGGCTAAGGGTATGTGAAGAGGTCTACCTGCAACTTGAATACTACCCCTTTTATTACTTCTTTATCTGTATGTGGGTGCTTTTTGTGTGCTCTTATTGAAGGTAATTTTGGAAGGACAAGTACTGTGTCTAATGATTTGAACAACTTATTGTACACTGTGTCTGTGGTCCTGTACCAATGCACTGATAACATGCTCTTACACAAAAACTCTTGTGTGCTGGGTCTCTGTGCCCCATTGTGAGGTACACCCTTCTTAATTCAATAACAAAGAGTTGCAAAACACTAAGTATAATCTGACATGAAATTTAAGTCAGTCCCTCTTAATTTGAAAAAAGATCTAATGAAAGGTGTTCAAAGACTACTCTAAAGTTTAAGTGAAAGACTGTTTGTTTTCCTGAGTTTGATAAAAAAAAAAATAAAATCCTCACACACTAACCAGCCAGGTTGACTTAAGTGTCCGGTTTTCTGGCTTTTGGAAAGAGTTGTGCATGTTCACTAACACAGATTAGTCTGTCAAATTTGATAAAGACTATAACATGTTCAAATTAATTGGTTACATAGGAATGTATAATCAGAGTGACAGTTATTTTTGAATGGTAACAGACTCTCAATAATCTGCAACTTCCCTCAGAAGCCACCACAGCCATTGTAACTCCTTTCTTCATTTGTTCTTGTTAGTCAAAGTCATAGGCAAATGCAGATACCCCCCTTCCCACACACACACACGCGCACACACGCACGCACGCACGCACGCATGCACGCACGCACGCACGCACGCGCACTACCTTGTACAATTTTCTCCTCAGTATTATTAACATTTTACAAGATTTAAAAATGTATAACAAAACAACAGTCTAAACATAACACAGCCATACTATGTTTGTATACATTTGGTCCAATTTGTGCTGCAGAAAATGGTAAATGATTTAATAAAAAATCATTAAAAAATTGCCATTTAAAAAAAAAATAACAGCAATCATATACAGTATATGTCACACTTTTTGCATGAGCCACCTATGTTGTTCTAATCCACTTTGCATATACAGTATATGTAAATACTTCCCAACTAATGGACTTACACCTGTAGACTTTACTCAGATACAGTGAATATTTTATGATTAGGTTGGGTCCTCTCATCAGAACACCATAGCGCCATCCTGCCGCCTTACTGTCGCCCCCACCATCGTCATGGAGACCATGTAAGTTAATGCATGTGTGTGCGTGTATATGTGTGTGTGTGTGTGAGTGTGTGTTTGTGCTCTACCCTGGGCACAATAGGCAGACTGACACAGAGTCTGATAGGGGTCATGACCCCTAACAGCAGGAAGCTCAAACTGTGGCTCCTTGCCTTCTCCTGTTCTGGTCAAGGTTTTTGTGTGTGTGTGTGTGTGTGTGTGTGTGTGTGTGTGTGTGCATAAATGAGTGCGTGCATGTGTGTCGTACATCTGCATTAGGATACACTTTTTGTTGTTTTATTTTTGTCAGGGTTGTTGCCCATATGTGTCAGTTTACTATGGGGGTGCCTATGTGTGTATGGAATCAAACACACACACACATACACACACACACACACACACACACACACACACACACACACACACACACACACACACACACACACAGACAGACAAGCAGGCGCATATGCAACAACACAGAAATATAAATCATCAGGCAGTCCTGAGGTAAGTGGTAAACACATAAACACACACAATCACAGTGATGAGTACTGTGGATGTTTTAATGGACGTTCTGGCTTGAGGCAATAACTGAGATAACGCTTAAAAAAACGCACCCATACACACACGGTAGAACAAATAAGTCCAGTGGGCTGGAGTTGAGCGTGCATACTGTATGTGTGAGTACTTCTCATACTATACATACTGTACATGTATGTATGTAATATGCAATAAGCTTTCATCTGCATATCCTGTGTGTTAGTTATGTGTGACTAACATTTGTATATTGAATACATGTGTCAAGTGCATGTGTACTTGCATGTGTGTCTGCATATGTGTGTGTTTTTAAGGTTGGTCTCATTGGTGCATGGTGTCCCAGTGGACTCGTCACAAAGTCTGTCACCGCCCAGTCACCATGGCGCCCAACTTGGCCGAGACCCGACGGCGGCAGGGAGCACCTTGTCACCGTGGTAACATGTCTGGGATGTAACCACCCCCACCCCCTAAGAAATACACAGAGAGACAAACACCACCCCATATGAAGGATCTTTCTAAGGGCAGAATACGTTTAATGTTAATGAAATAACTGTAGCTATTGACTGATAAGGCTTTGAGGTGAGAGACGAACAGAAAGCAGAGACATAGATAGATAGATAGATAGATAGATAGATAGATAGATAGATAGATAGATAGATAGATAGATAGATAGATAGATAGATAGATAAGTTTAATTAATGTCATCAGCTTGCTCTGATGCCAATACAACCAATAATGTTCACCTCATGACCACTGTCATATGAAAATAATATTGAGTGGGGGTTTCTGGCACAACTTCACCTACTTCCAAGGTGTATGGAGAAGGGAAAGAAGTCTGAAAACTTCCTTCAGATGACCTTGATGAAGGCCACAAGCCAAAACGGCTAGCTTTTACAATAACGTTCTGTATGCTTCAAGTGTCTCTGGAGTTTTTAACCTCTTCATGTGAATATAATATGGAATAGACAGGCATTTGTTTTTACCTAAAACCCTTCTCTATGGCTCTTGTGTATTTCCCTTTTTCCGTGTACTGATTTAACACTTGTGTTGTCTTCCCGTCAAAATTGAAAATCAACACAAACATTTGTTGAGGCTTTAATTGACGATTTTTAGATTTTATTTTGTTTTTGTCCCTTTGTAACACTTTCGATACTTTTTCAACGTTTGCCACTTTTTTAATGTTTTCAACACTATTAACTTTAGTTTTACAGTTATTTTTGGAATTTATGGTTGAAAAACCTCATTTATAAATAAATTATACCTAATGTTTGAGTTAGAAAAGCAGAAATTAGGAATTATTTAGACTAAAATTAAAGGAATGTATGTTGATGGATAATCACAGACTGGAATATGTCAACTTTTACTCAATACTATTTCAAAACCACTTCAATAGTTTTTTCAAATGCTAATTTAAAATTCAATAAGACACCCCAAAATTAATGAAAGTAGAGATTTGTACGTGCCAAAGAGCGTTGTGTGGAATCAATCATGTTATTTTGGGTAGATAAAAAGAACGCTGATATAGGAAAGTGGGTCAATTTGACCCGAGGACAACATGAGGGTTAACAATTTTAGAAAATTATCAATGCCATTCACAAAACACTGTTATCTAAAAGTTTTCATTTGTTATCAATTCAATATAACACTTTGGAGAGATAACACAGATAAGATGATATTATAGAGATAAAAAGAAACCTAAGCTGTCATTGGCCAAGTTTCAACATTAAAAGTTCCATATACATACCAGCGTGCAATGTTGGACAACATAGAGGAATATCAAATTAAGAATCTCTATGTTGTCACAATGCTAAGCGGCTGGAGATCATCTGGCCTGTTGATATGTCTCTGCATGTGTTACAGATCCATTGGTGCTGTGTTGTTTGGGAACCTGCACAGAGACCAAAAAGAATTTGGCTGAGATAAGATAAGATAAGATATTAATATAATTAATTAATACAATTTATAAGCTTTTGTTGTCTCCTATAGGAGAAATTTGTCTTGGGCATTCAAGAGAAACAAATGGCAACACATCACGCATATACAAATACACACACACAATAAACATGCAGTTAACCTACACAGAACATAATCAAACATTATCTCATCCAATGCTTCAATGAACATCTAATAACCACACACAATATCCACACACAATAACCCCCCCCACCCACCTTTCCACACATTTACAGAAGAACAGAAGAGAACCCACAGCACATCCTCCCAATATTGGTAATGATTGCACATTTCCTGCTAGCTCATGCTGTAGTTAATAACTTCTGTATTGCACAATGCCCAATGTCATACTACCATATCAAATTTACATGACATATACATTTATATTAATATTGCACCAGTTCCCTATCATTGCACATCTTAAAACCATAATGTTAAGTACCACAAGTCTTATTTAGTAGTATTAGTCACACATACATCACTGCAGCCAACACACACACACACACACACACACACACACACACACACACACACTTCGTCCCTAACGTATAACGTATCTGTTATGATTCATTAATTTGATTGAAAACAACACAAATGAGAATTTGTACCTGTTAAGCTTGCAGTTTGGTAACCTGTACCTTCTGTCTGAAGGCATCAGCTCAAACTCACTATACACTATACACTATATAAATTGATCCAGTAGACTGGAGTAAGAAGTGATACTATGTCGTAACCAAAACAATCCAAAAACAATTGTTCATACGAAGTTGCTGAAGCGAAGTAGTATATATGAATGTAAGCATTTGCATACAGGTGAGCAGTGGTTAATGTTCTACAGAAGCAGTCGTTGGCTATGAAAATCTTAGGCCTCAGGCCTCAACATCACCTATTAAACATTATTTCTGAGACACGGCAGCAATCTTAATTTAGTGCTTCCTACTTTAGTGCTGCTGGATCTCTGTGAAAAGTTTTTACAGATGTTTGTCTCATTGTTCTGCAGTGAAAATGTGCCACTATTGCAATCCATTGTAACTGACAAAGTCAAGCTAACCACAACTGCTGTTCTTTAAGAGGGAAACCACAAACTTTCATTTTCAAACATACAGGGCTTAGTGTTTTGATAATAATAGAAATAGATTTTTTGGCAAACAATATCATAAGAGAACATAACTCAAACCTAGTGTATGCATAGCTAATCTGGCTCAACAGATTTACATTGCTGAGAGAAAGCCTGACATCAGACATCTCTCTCCTTCCACTATCTCCAATATCTATTTTGCAAGGGCATGCTTGCTGTATCCGGGGCTTAGCTCTGCCCAGGTCGGTTGTGATTGGTTTAAAGAAATGCAACCAAGCAAGAGCATTTTTTCCCCTATCCCAGAATAGATAAGCCGTGTAGCCAGCACAGTGGAAATAGGTCTGGCAATGTGAGACTAATTTATAGTTGATGCATGACTTATGGTGATTTAATGCAAAATCTGGCATAAATAGGATCATCAGTTTATGTTTATTAACATTACAGTGGGGCTCGAAAGTTTGGGCACCCCAGATAAAAATTTTATTAATGTGCATAAGGAAGCCAAGAAAAATTATGGAAAAGATGGAAAAATCTCCAAAAGGCATCAAATGACAGAATAGACATTCACATAATATGTCACAAAAATTTAGATTTTATTTCCATCATTTATGCTTTCAAAATAACAGAAAACAAAAAATGGCATCTGTAAAAGTTTGGGCACCCTGCAGAGTTTATAGCATGCACCTCCCCCGTTGGCAAGTATCACAGCTTGGAAACGCTTCTTGTAGCCAGCCAAGAGTCTTTCGATTCTTGTGGTATCTTCGCCCATTCTTCCTTCCAAAAGTCTTCCAGTTCTTTGAGATTTCTGGGCTGTATGTCACACACTGCTCTTTTAAAGTCTATCCATACATTTTCAATTATGTTGAGGTCAGGAGATTGTGAAGGCCATGGCAAAACCTTCAGTTTGCGCCTCTAGATGTAATCCACCGTGGATTTTGAGGTGTGTTTAGGATCATTCTCCATTTGTAGAAGCCATCCTCTCTTTAACTTCAGCTTTTACACAGATGGCATCAAGTTAGCGTCCATTGCATTTGGGTTAAATCTAGTTCCACACGTAACAGTATGATACTTTGCTGAAAACCCCAATATCTCTGAACAAATGAAAGATTAGACATTTGTATAATATGTCACAAAAAGTTAGATTTTATTTCTGTCATTTACACTTTCAAAATAACAATAACAAACAAATGGCGTCTGCAAAAGTTTGGGCACCCTGCAGAGTTTATAGCATGCACCGTCCCCTTTGGCAAGCTGAGACCTGACAGTGTCATGGATTGTTTTCAATCATTGTCTGGAAGGACCAGGTGATGTCAATCTTAAGGTTTTAAATGCCCAGACTCATCTGACCTTGCCCCAACAATCAGCACCATGGCTTCTTCTAAGCAGTTGTCTAGAAAACTGAAAGTGAAAAAAGTTGACGCTGACAAAGCAGGAGAAGGCTATAAGAAGATAGCAAAGCATTTTCAGATGCCAATATCCTCTGTTCAGGAACAGTGGAAGTTAAAGCAAGATCTGGAAGACCAAGAAAAATATCAGACAGAACAGCTCGCAGGATTGTGAGAAAAGCAAGTCCAAACCCACGTTTGACTGCACGATCCATCCAGAAAGACCTGCAGACACTGGAGTTGTGGTACACCATTCCAATATAAAGAGATACTTGTACAAATATGGTCTTCATAGAAGAGTCATCAGAAGAAAACCTCTATGTCCTCACCACAAAAATCAGCGTTTGAAGTTTGCAAATAAACATATAGACAAGCCTGATGCATTATGGGAATAAGTTCTGTGGACTGATGAGGTTAAAATAGAACTTTTTGGTTGGAATGAGCAAAGGTACGTTTGCAGAAGAAAGGGCACAGAATTTAATGAAAAGAACCTCTGTCCATATGTTAAGCATGGGGGTGGATCAATCATGCTTTGGGGTTGTATTGCAGCCAATGGCACAGTGAACATTTCACGAGTAGAAGGAAAAATGGATTCAATACAATTTCAGTAAATTTTGGACACTAACTTGATGCCATCTGTGAAATCTGTCTCTAAAAGTAGAATGGGAGCCAGAGCTTTCAGCTATCAGGCTCCTCTCCTGTGGAACCAGGTTCCAGTTTGGGTTCAGGAGGCAGACACCATCTCCACATTTAAGATTAGACTTAAGACTTTCCTTTTGATAAAGCTTATAGTTAGAGCATAGAATTAAATATTGTTAGGGAGTGATGAGTTGCAGCGTCCGCCTAACCCGGCCCACCTGCTTCTCATCATAGTTGTCAGATCTATCTATCATATAATCAAGAATATAATAAAACTAAAGGGAGACTTGGCATACAGCCCGATCCGGTTGGGGAGAGTTCTAGCCCGACCAGGCTCCTCTCTTTACCTTGTCTCTCTTGGTTATGCTTTGATAAAGCTTATAGTTATGGCATAGAATTGAATATTGTTAGGGAGTGATGAATCGCAGCGTCCGCCTAACCCGGCCCACCTGCTTCTCGTCATAGTTGTCAGATCTATCTATCATATAATCAATAATATAATAAAACTAGAGGGAGACTTGGCATAGTCAAAGTTGGTTGGAGAGAGTTCTAGCCTGACCAGGCTCCTCTCTTTACCTTGTCTCTCCTAGTTATGCTGTAATAGTTTTAGACAGCTGGGGACTTCCTTTGACACACAGGGCTCCTCTCTCCTCTATCTTTCTATCTTTCCATTTGTGTGCATCCATGTCCCAGAAATGCTTGTTACTAACCTAGCTCTGGGGAGTCATTCCCCGGAGTCCTTATGTTCTTTTCCCCCCAGCATGTTCCCTCAGATCAGGGAGGCTCCAAAATCATGGTAGCATCTGTCGCCATGGTCCCGCTACACGTCCTGCCATGCCATGTTCATCCTGCTACGCTCTGCTGTGCCCTGCTACGTCCTGCTGTGGCTTGTAATGCCGCACAGTGCCCTGCTATGCCATGAACTACAACAAAGAACTATTTTTTCTATTTTTGTTATTGCCACTCTTCATTCTAACCCCAACCGGCCCGTCAGACACCGCCTACCAAGAGCCTGGGTCTGTCCCAGGTTTCTGCCTAAAAGGAAGTTTTTCCTCGCCACTGTTGCACTGTTGCTTGCTCTGGAGGAAACTACTAGAACTGTTGGATCCTTGTAAATTCTGGAGTGTGGTCTAGACCTACTCTATCTGTAAAGTGTCTCAAGATAACTCTTGTTATGAATTGATACTATAAATAAAATTTAATTGAATTGAATTGAAAAAGCTGAAGTTAAAGATCTGGCTTCTAAAAATGGATAATGATCCTAAACACATGGATTACATCTAGAGGCGTAAACTGAAGGTTTTGCCATGGCCTTCACAATCTCCTGACCTCAACATAATTGAAAATCTATGGCTAGACCTTAAAAGAGCAGTGCGGGACAGACAGCCCAGAAATCTCAAAGAACTGGAAGACTTTTGGAAGGAAGAATGGGCGAAGATACCTCAAACAAGAATTGAAAGACTCTTGGCTGGCTACAAGAAGCGTTTCCAAACAAGCTGTGATACTTGCCAGGGTGCCCAAACCTTTGCAGACGCCATTTTTTTGTTTTTCGTTATTTTGAAAGTGTAAATGAGGGAAATAAAATATAACTTTTTGTGACATATTATACGAATGTCTAATCTGTCATTTTATGCCTTTTGGAGATTTTTCCATCTTTTCTTGGCTTATTTATGCACTTATTACAAATTTTTACGTAGGGTGGCCAAACATTCGAGCCCCACTGTATACAGTAGTTGATAGAAGCAGCAACATTTCCTTTGGATTGCACCATAATTTGCAGACTTTCCTGTTGATCTCACCAAAACACTCTTAAATGATCTTATCTTCAGTCAGATAACTTATCAGACACTTATTTGAGTTCTTTTGTACTGCTTTGTTTAGTCATCAGTCATGTATGCTCTTGTTCCCGTTCTCTCTCTCTGCAGGCAAAGAGAAACAGCTGCAGGGGAGAATTCCCATGTTGCTAGAGGTGATGCTGTGGAGCAGCCGAGACAACCCACCAATCACAGAGAGACAATGACTGATCCTCCTGGCTGCCTTACAGAACATCAGTCAAACTGAGCTTTGTTAGCACAACATTCCTCTGTATTGTCCTCCTGTTTACACTCCTTAATCATACAATGTTAATTTCATCTATATCATATATTTCTTTCAGACATTAAAATTTTGATGTTGTACCATAGGTGCTGTTCACTGCTAATTTGTTTTTCACTGTGGGTTATTATCATCGTTAACAAGAATGGCTGTGAAAGGAAGTACAAATTTAATTTGCCTAAAGTGTGATTTAAATAAAAGGTTGTCCTTCATTATACACTTATTTTTAGCAGGAGAGATCAGTGGATGCAGTCAACTTTGTTGGGTCTGTCACATTATCACAGTGTTTTAATTAAACAGAAGGAGACGTGCAGAAAGACAGGGGGACAATGACTGATCCCCAGGCTGCCTTACAGAACATTGTTCAGACAGAGCTTTGTTGGTGTTGCAGGCCTTTGCATTGTCCTCCTGTCTACAATTGTTTGAATAAAATGATGCCAATTATGTCTCTGTCACTTAGACATGTAATATTGTAAGCTATATGATTCATGAATCGACTTTGTCCAAAACTTGAGTTGTTTAGGAAATGATATATATATATATATATATATATATATATATATATATATATATATATATATATATATATATATATATATATATATATATATATATATATATATATTCAACAGTGTCAAGCAGTGGTTTCCATATCTGGATTGCTTGGTGTAGTCATGATCAAAATATGGAGAGTTGAGCTATATACTCCTGCAAAATGACAAAAATTTTCACTTTAGTTGGTTTAGCATTTCCCACAGTTTTTCCACTTTAGATTGGCCTTGAGATGTACACATGCATGCCTTCTCTGGCAAACATTAAGTAAATGATTACTTTCAATTTTACTGGTTGACTGTGACAAAATGTATTTGTGTATTGATTATTTCATAATCCAATTTGAAGCACAGGCAACATGGCAAACATATCGCAAGATTTGACTTAGATGACTGAACTCTTTTTTACATTTAAATAACTTTACAAAACAAATGGTATGGTGTTATACACAACATGGTTGTTCAACAATGGCTAATGATTACTATGCATTTTAAATAGACATACATTTGTTGTTTTGACTAACTTCTTATTCTCTTTCCACAACTTCAAAAGCTCCTGCATTTTGGATTCAATTGAACAAAGATATCTGGAGTCACAGTGAGTATACTGAAATTTGCTTGAACTATCATCTTTGACAGCAGTTTGATAGACTTTAACAGGGTACTAAACATCTTCCAGTCTAATAATGAAGCAGATGCACAAAAACGTGCATCTACGAGATGTAGTGAATTTTGATAGAATTTACCATCTCTGTGGAGAAGAGGGCTAGACATGAAGATAATGAAAAACTCGTTAAGCTTTTCTTTTAGCTGGCAGACTAGGTGAGACAACTGTGACTGTGTGTGTTTCTGTGTGTGTTTCCTGGTGTCTCTATTCTGTAAGCTGACAGAGAGGTTGAGACGACTGAGATGGGAATGTCAGCACAGGATCAGAAACCCTGCTGGTGGACACCAGTTGGGGGTCTGTCTCCTCTGGGACGCCTCTGCATCCAAATATGTGTGTGTTTGATAAGGCGTCTGAATAAGCGTGTGTGTGTGTGTGTGTGTGTGTGTGTGTGTGTGTGTGCATTTTAACGTTAATGTGTGTACATCATAAATATGTGCGTGTCTCTGTGAATCTTAGGGGCCAGTGTCTGGGCCTTTTTTGGGGGGTAGGAAGGTTAGTGTGGTGACAGCCTCAGCTGTGTTGAATTGTGGGAGAAAAAGAGCTGACGCGACGGGTGTTGATGTCTGACATGACCCCTCTCAGCGGGTGCACCACGGGGAGCTGGGAGCTGCTGCTGACTGAGTGTGTTTGTGTGTGTGTGTGTGTGTGTGTATGTGTAAGTGGGAAAGTGAAGGAAAGCGATGACATAGAAAGTAAGCAATGAGAAAAGTAAAAAGGAATCTTGACAGTATAGAAACAAACTTTTCTTTCAGTTTTTTTCTTTCAAATCCTGATCTCTCTGAAACTAACAGCAGAGTCACTTTCTCTGTGAAACACCACCTTGATGAACATGATACTGGAATTCTGCTGTGTAACCCAATCTTGTCCGGCTCTTTACCTCCTCCGCTTTCCATTTTCTCTCCCTCCATATCATATACCTCTTCTTGACCTTCTCACTCTTTGTTAGTGTCCCTGTTCTCCCTCCTTCTTTCGCTATCTTGCTTCCTCAGTCTCTCCTGAAGGTGCATTCAGCTTAGTAAAGTGATCTACGGGGTGCTATGCTGCTGCTTGTTGGGCTCGCCATTCTTCCACTCATTTACCCCATTTTGCGCTTCACAGTTTCTCATCTCTCTTTGCATCATCTCTCTATCCTTTCTTCTTCCTTCATTCCCTTCCACACACACACACACACACACACACACACACACACACACACACACACACACACACACACACACACACCTTCGTCCCTTTCTATTCACTGTCTCTCCACTCTGGGTCCACTGCTTTGCCATCAGTCTCCGATAAGTGCCCACAAAGCCCCCACTGTCTAGTGTGACCCTCTATTCTTCCCCCATCCCCTCTCCTTCTCTCCTTCTCTCTCCGTCCTGGAGCAGCCAAGCGTGAGGTAAAGAGGAGGAGCCGTTTATCTTGTGCACACACCCCAAGTTGTCCCCCCAACCTCATTTCTTTATCCCCGTCATACATTTTTGTTACTCACGCGATTTATGCTCCGGTCACATCCTATTACTTTTTTCAACTTTCTGTCATTTGCTTTTTCTTTCCTCTCTCTTCTTCGTCTAACTTCCCTCCGCTCGCAGGGAGACCTTGCCCTTGTGCTCTCACAATGGACGCTGCTGCTTTTAATGTGGGACAATGGGACAGATCTGAAAGGTTAGCCAGATCTTTGCACTGTATCCCCATGCACTCTCCTCCCTCCACTGATCCTTCTCTTTATTTCCACTGGCACCTACACCAGCCTTTTTTCTCCACCCAAATCCTTGGATCCTTTATTCCAAAAATCTTCATTAACATCTTAATTCAAACAAAAGGTGTAATTGAGGTGTTTGTGTACATGTGTAATTATAAGTCTTTCCTTGTTTTCTCCCCCTCCCTTTCAGCCCCTGTCCACTCCTGTCAATCAGCAAGTTAGTCAGTCAGTCTACCAGCCACCACTCTGAAAGTCTGAGTGGTACTAATGGGTCTTGTTAGCCACTTAACTACCTACCTTGCTCTCTCTCCAAGTATGAATAGAATAACCCTAATGGTGCTTGTTTGCCACTCCACTGCTCTACCTTATCCTCCCATGGCTTTATCATTGCTGATCAGTGTACCTGGAGATAAGTCTCTGTGTTAGTGTGCCGTATCCTCTTCCTTGAGCTTTTATCAGACCTGATCAGTGTACCCGGAGTTCTCTGTGAGGGACCCTGCCTGAGAAGGTCATGTTTTCATTCGCCCCAACTGGCTTGCTGACCGATAAGACAATTTGTCAGGTAGAAATAAGAGATGCCTTTTCTTGGTTATCTGGGAGAAGACAGATGGAGGAAGGAGATTGAGACGTGGAGACAGGGAAGAAGTAACATGAGGTGAAAAGAGGTATAGCATGTGAAACTCAGTTTGTCTTAATCCTGAAGTCTTTACTATTGTAAAAGAGAAACCCAATGTTTGAAAATACCAACAGCACAAATACTGAAAGCAGAAATCCAACAAAACCTTGTCACTTGTCCAAGTAACTGGCATGCCTGCAGCATAAACAGCTTAATAAAGCAGCTTAGAAGTCACACTTGTTTTACTCAAATTCATTTAAATTCAACCTCACAGTCTGCCATTTTTAATCTCTACTTCATGCCATTTTACACATCTTGTTATAAATTGCATACCTGGATCTGGCAAACGGCTGTAATGTGACAGATAGTTTCAATGTGTGATGATTACCCCACGTTTTACACAATATTTATGTCTAAAAGTGGTATTACTTGCCAAAGAGTTTAGGGAGTTGAACTTTCTGCAGGACAGGAGCCCCTTTTCCCCTCTGCAGAATGGTGCTTGCTGCTAGAAGACAAGGTGACAAACTATTAGAAACTATGTCTGTCATTGTCATCTTTCCTCAATCATTCCCACCTTGATTAGTGCTGCAGAGGCCAAGTGAGGTTGTCTCAAATGTTTTACCATAGAGGTGAACGTGCAACAAAACAACACAAATTACCATGTTGTTCCATGTGCTTTCTGATGTTTTTGAAGAGAAGTGGAACCAATATAGCATGTACAAAAAAGTGTGACTTTTCTTGTGGTTACTTCTGGACCTTCTCATCAGTATTCACTCCTTCTCCCTCAGGTTTCCCACTCCGGCCCTCACTAATCTAATCACCTCCTCTGCACACTCTTACAAAGCCTCCAATAGTCCAGCCATGGTCCCTTAATCGACATGTTATTGCCCACAATCACATTTAAAGCACAGGGGCAAATCTGCACAGATGCAATTGTGTCGGCTGCTAATCCAATAATACCCCGCTCACTTCTCTTTTACTCGGCATCTTTCATCTTCAAAAACAAGGTGACAGTGTTTTAATTTTCATTGTCGGGTTACTCTCCATCAATTTAGCTCACAGTGTGTGGTGGAGTTCATGGAGCGAGACACATTTAAGTGTGGGTTATAGTACAAGCCTTTATTTCTCTCCTGTGGGAAAATAAAAAGCAGGGTTTTTAGTTTGGATGTGATTAAAATAGGAGCTTTCTGTTATTGTTTATTCACCGAGGTAGTGACTATTGGATCATACTGGGAAGATTTGTTCGAGCCTGGCTGTTTGGCGCTGACTAATTTGGCTTTGATAATTGATGTCAGTCAGTGGGGTCAGTGTAAAATAAATGTTTTTCAGAAGGCAAAGGCCATGCTATTCTGTGGTGGTGGATAGCATAACCACCCTTTGTACTCTGGGGAAGGAAACAGGGCAACAAACACAGTCAGTAATACGGAAACTATGTTGAAGGAGGTTATAGAAAATCAAAGTGTCAAATTGATCATTTCCATTTAAAATAGGTAAATCTCTGTAGACAGTGCCAAACAGTCACAGAAAGAACAGAGAGAACATCTGATTACTGTATAAGTGAAAATTATTTTTAATATGTGATCTTTTGTACTTGCTTGTCCAGGTATTGAGGAATGTCTCATCTCTAGTCAACACCTTCAATCTCCTTTGCTAAATTCATCAAAGTTGCTTGAGGTAATCGATCCTGTAAGTCAGAAAAACACACAGACTGACAAGAGACAAACACACGGGCTGCCTTAACCAGCCACTGAAACAGGGCAGTGTGTAACACTGTGCTGCCGCCAATGGTCTGACAGAACAAACCCTAGCCAGTCCATTGTGCTGCCTGCAGTGTTACACACACACACACACACACACACACACACACACACACACACACACACACACACACACACACACACACACACAGGTAAATGTAAGGAACATTACAGTTCTTAAGATCTCTTTTATACACTTAAAGATACATTTAAATGCATATTTATAGAATCACATGCACAGGATGTACACTGTTCGGACACAAATAACATGTACAGACATGTTGAGGTAGGGTTAGAAAAATTACAATATTCTCCACTTTGTCAAAGTTAGGCAACACTAGGGATTCCTCTTTTAGTCTGCAAAGTGCGTGCATAGATACTCACAAACATAGACTTTCCTTATCCTGGTCAACAAAGTGGTTTGTCAGGTGACCGATGGACAATCCTTGGAAGGACTTGAGTGGACCTCTCCATGGGGAAAGAAAATGTGTGTGTGTGTGTGTGTGTGTGTGTGTGTGTGTGTGTGTGTGTGTGTGTGTGACCCAACCCCAAGCCTCCGGGTCAGAGTTCCTGACACATACTCACACCCAATGGGGCAACTAAATAATTAACTCTGACTATGATTGACAGACAGTTCACCACACTGACACACACACACACACACACACACACACACACACACACACACACACACACACACACACACACACACACACACACACACACACACACACAGGGCGTTACTTTCCCATAATCAGCAGTGTAGACAAGACAGATGACCTGTGTACTTCTTTGTGTTTCAATATAGATTTTCAAAGATAGAAAGATAGTAAACTAAATGACAGTAAAATAATACTAATGATTACCATGATGCATGTTAACATTAGCATTTTGTTTTCTTTTGATGCTTACCTAACATAACAGAATGTCATTTAGACATTCACGTGATTAAACATTACATTAATTCTGTAGGCATATGACTATGTGTAATCACTTCTATTTTTGGCCCTTGTGTCTAAAATTCTCATATTACATAGAAAGCAAAGAAATTACTCAAACCTAGGGGTGGGAATCACCAGACGCCCCCCGATACGATATCATCACGATACTTATGCCACGATACAATATTATTGCGATTTTAAACAAATTGCAATATTCTGCCATATATTGCAATGTATAACCTTTTTTCCAACTTATAATGTTTCCCAATTTCAAATGATGTCCCCAAAAGGAAACTTTGTCAACATCTGTTTTGATTTTTGTTCATATCACTTCAGTTTTATTGCAAAATGGGTTTGTCAAACAGACAAACTGACCAACACATATATAATAAAAGATTGATTCTTGGAGCCTGTGTATCAATACAGCATTGCCACTGAAAATACTATGCTGTATCGAATTTCCCCCCCAACCCTACTCAAACCCTTATCATCTATCTCATTTTTTTTAAAAACATTTTCTGTTAAGTGTCTGCTAAATCCTGTATTAGGCCTATCATATGTAATGAAATTGGCTTTAAGGTAAAAAAATAAGAGAGAGAAAAAGAAAGGGAGTATCTTGTTCTTGGAGGTCCTGTAACACATACAGCTCTGTTTCAGATATAATGTTCACTTTTAAAGGGTGCACTTAAAAGTGCGGGTGTGTGTGGGGTGGACGGGAGGCTGTAAAAGCGGGTCTGGGAGGGTGGATAGGGGGATAACCTGTGGATCGAAGTGGTGTGCCTCCCCCTGCCCGCCCTCTATCCTCTTGACTCTGAGAGGCCGTTTTTCTCTACGGCCACAAAGAAAGAGGGGTCGGATTGCGCCGGCACATTCACCGGCCCACTTTGTTATTAAATGGCTTTGTTTAGTTGTGACACTGTAGACACCCAACACCTTCCAAGAATCCAAACTCTTCTGTGGGGGAGTACAGAGGGCAGGTGGGTGGTGTGCAGGCGTGAGGAGGGGTGAAGAGGTAGCTGAGGAGAGGCATGAAGGGATCAAAAAAGAGGACATTTTGGGGGTTGGAACTAGTTTTATGGGAAACTGGGGTCTGCTTCTTCATAGTATCATCTCTCTCCCAATCTTCCTCTCTTTTGGTGGTTGATGGTTTTCTTTAAGGTGTGTTTCATCTATGTGCCTGTGCCCCACCCTGTTCCATACAGCCCCCCTCCCTCCCCCCGTTTAATTCCCCCCCACCCCTCTGAGTGTTTAAGCAGCTTAACACAGCAGGCTCTGGAGTGCTCAGCCTATATCATCTGATGCTTGACAGCTAATACAGGACTAATGCTAGGCTGAGCCTCACTTTTAAATGGCACTTTGTGCCAGTGTTCTGATATATGTAATGCTTTCTATGCATGTGCATGAATGGTACAAATACACAATCCAACACACATGTATGCGCCATCTCATTTAAAACCCCTTTTCCTCCAAGAAAAACAGTAGTCTTATCAACTTTAGCAAATGAATTCACAACTTTTTCAGTTGCTTTTAAATGATATCTATTCCAATTTAGTTAGCTAGTTTTTTAGGCATCATGTTTTTAGCTAGCCACAGTACAGACATGACAAGAAACAAGGGAGAGAGAGATACAACAAGACAGAGATACAGTAGGAGGATGTCATTCAAACAACTAAATGCATTCAGTATGTTCTTGTTTTTTGTCTTTTGATTTTTTAAAGAAAAAAAGCTCCTGTAGAAATATATCATTTACACAATAAAGCTTCTCAAAACTGATATAAAATTATGAAAAACACAATTAATTTGTTTAGGATGCATTATGTTCTTTTTCATTCTAACTCTGCTCTGAGCTTGAAAAAAAGATTTAGTTTTGTTAAACATTATTTTTTTTTTACCTTAATTCAAGATGTTTTAAATAATATTTAAGCAGCACCTAACTTTTTTAAGATGCAAGGGTTGTAATAATATATATTTAAGAATCTACTTATTATTTAAATGTTCAACATATGTAGCAATGCATAAGGGCAGCCTTTGTAAATGCTTCTTGTTCAGTGTTGGGCAAGTTACTTCCAAAAGGTAATACATTATAGATTACTAGTTACTGTCATTTGAGATTAATTAGTTATATTACAATATTACTGTCTCTGAATAGTAATGCTTTACACTTATGCATTACTTTTGAGTTACTTTCACCAAAATAACAGCGGAAGTTTGACTTGTCAGCTTGTACATTTCACCACTGGATCAAAGTCTCCTCTTTATCCACTTTAATACATCATAGATTATTCATAACATTTTGTATAATTAATATAAATATGAAAGTAATTAGCTGTGAAAATAGATAAGTAAAACGTACAATAGACAAGTAGGACAATGAAAATACCCAATTAAAAGTACCTTACAGTTATTGAAGTAAGGCATAGTTGTAAAATGTTTGTAAAGCACTTGAATAAGAAAGTAATGTTGTTTAGTT
This sequence comes from Percina caprodes, assembly GCA_013375575.1. NCBI lineage: Eukaryota > Metazoa > Chordata > Actinopteri > Perciformes > Percidae > Percina > Percina caprodes. Next base: position 263,543 of record JABXJD010000216.1, read on the forward strand.
TAAAACAGTCTAAAGGAAATGGTGAATTAGTGTGATTAAAACTCACTGTCTTCATTATTTACAATACTTGATTTACAGCTGATATGTGAAAAGGTTTGTTAAACAGTAGTTTAGGTTTACTGCAAACATCAAAGGAAGTGCTTTTATTTTGAAGTAACATACACGGAAGTTGTCTGTTGTGTACTCTTGCTAACTTACATGTCAGTTTGCTCACTTGGTCGTCATTCGAAGCCATTCTACGACAAGCATAGCAACTCTTCAGTCTCCACGGCTGATAAAATGCAATGATATTTACCCTTGACATTAATTCCCGACATGTTTCTATCTGTCAGCAGCTCGGACACAGTGCTGTCCGCGCTGACGTACCGTCACCTATGGGACACAGATGTTGTCCCTACCTGTCTGGTTCTGGTTCTAACCGCGGGAAGACGGGACAGCTCGCTTCAACCGTAAGACCTCCTGAAAATAATATCCATCTCGCAAATGCATCTGCAGTCACCTCAACCATCGAACACAGCAACAGGAAATGACACTCACTAACACTTTTCCCTGTGAAGAAATGTTTTGCGGTGTTGGTGAATTCTTAACCCCCAAAAAAAAAAAAAGAGTATAATATTACCGATATGTAATTAGTAATGCTTTATATTACTACGTTACAGGAAAAAAGCGTAGGCCTACACTATACTGTTTGCGTTACTTGTGTAACGCGTTACTCCCAACACTGTTCTTGATATGCTTCACAAGGCAGCAGTACCTGAGCTCACATAGGCCATGGAGTCAATTGCTACACATAGGCAGTGCTTTGAAGGGCAGGAATGGCACACACACACACACACACACACACACACACACACACACACACACACACACACACACATCCAAAGACATACACACAACATCCCAAAGGACGCATGGTGCATTGGCGGGCTGCAAATCCAACGTCGTCAAAAAACATCCGGCTATGGGCGGTTGAGTTCACCTGCTGTACTATTCACTCTTTTGGAGGAAAAGTGCTTGTGCGTTGTGTGTGTGTGTGTGTGTGTGTGAGAGAGAGAGAGAGAGAGAGAGAGAGAATAAAAGGCAGCAAGAAGGGAAAAGAACTAAAAAGATAGCGAGTGTGTGCGTCTGGGAGTAAAATAATGGATAAAGAGACATGGAAAGAGAGTAAAGGAAAGACTATCTGCTGCATTAACCTTCCCCTCCACAGTGCCAGTCTTTTCTGCACTCCTCTTTCAGCAGGGAGGACCCAGGGGATGGTAACGCTAAGCCCCACTCCATTCTTCCACCAGAAACTTTGATTTCCTATTAGGTTCCTCCTGATGGGGACTGATGGGGAAAGGAGGGTAGGAGAGGAAGGCCGGATGGACGGACACCGAGATGGAGGGCAGAGGAGAGAAGAAAAAAAAGAGTGGTTGAAAGAAAAGTGGCCAAAAGCAGAACAAAAAAGGAGGAGGGTGGCAAAAACAGAAACAAATGCAGCAAGAGTAGAGAAGAGTAAAGATGAATGGTGAGGGCTGGCTACACATCACATGCAGAATGTCCGCTGAGGGACACTGGCTGTCTCTGTCCTGGGTACGGAGGGCATTGTTTACACTCAACCCATTTAGTACTGACCTTTCCTAGCTGGCAGACATACAGACTGAGAGGTAAAAAGGCACATTGGGTAGCAGACCGGATGGTATGCAGACAGACACGTGAGAGACAATATGACAGGTTTGTAAGGATGCAGAGAGATAAGAAGGCCGTCAGAACAACAACAAAGTATTCAAAAAGGCAGAAAAAAAATGGGTGTGCAGACTGATAGACAGGTAGTTATTTTTGTTGATGCCGTAATTTCTTTCGTATCTGAACTAACAACCACGTGAACAAAGTCTAAGGATAAGGCTAGAGATATTGTACATTGCCCTTATTGTCAAAATATCCCATGAGACAACAAAAAACAACAATGCTTTCTCACAATACTTTCCAAATGCCCAACCCTGTCTGTGGAACTCACTCAAGACAAATTGTAACTAGGATGTAAATCTTTAAAATGGATCAGAAATATGTTTGAAAAAGGCAAAAGATCTTCTAAAACAGCTGGGCACTGTAGCAAAGGTTATCAAAACAGGATAAAATCATACTGACTACAAATGAAGTTCCCTCACAGGAAAAATATAGTTCTTTTGATTTGATTTTGATACTTATTGGGACTACAATTGAGCTCTATGGCACAGAGGAAGCTATATCAGGATATGGTTGCACAGACATGACAATCTAACTAAAATGGAAGGAGTCTCTTGCAGCAATACAGGAAGCCAAATAATCAGCCCGTTTTGAACGGGCACTGCACTAGTAAGAAAAATACAGACTATCACCAGACTTATCATTTGACCCAGAGAAGTAGAAAAACAGTGGGCAGAAAGTGGACAAATAGCAGGTTGGTTATTCCTTCGCCCAATGGCAACCTCAATAACTTATCAACAACAACTAAAATCTTAGCATGACCTTTGCCTGAACCAAGGCTAGGATAGCACCAAAGCACTGAAAAGGCCCATATTATTATCACATTACATGAGACACACATACATGTGGCCTGCGTTTTGTGTCACAGTACAGTACATGACCTTACATGAGGACAATGCAGCTCTGTACAAGGAGCACACATTCAACGATCTCTATTGTTGTTTCACTACTCCTACAGATATTGTGTTGTTAACCCCACTATGAAGACAAGTATAGAACGGCTGCTTAAGTTGAACACGTGGCATATCAAGTGACTTTCTATGGGGGAGGAAATTCACCTGATAAATTTACAAAAATGTCAGACAATTAGTAATCGAACAGAGATGAATACAGCAATTTCTGCTGGCATGAGTTTTGAAAAAAATGTGAATTATCAATTGATGATTATTTATTAAAACTAACAGCTACTTGTTGATGGTTATACTTCACTAGCCAAAGCACCTTCCAAGACAGGCCCTGACAACAAATTTCTCTTGACAACAGCATTTATCTGTGTTTTTGTGATAAGTAGTTAGCATGTCATGTGTGGGAAAGAGGGATGAGACATATTAAAGTTGTGCAGGCGTGACAGAGGCATACAGAGAGAGAGACAAAAGGAAGCAGGAGAGAGGTAGTTGGAGGGAGAATGATTGATTGATGTGGTCAGTGAGGCGTCACTGATCTCCAGGGGAGCCCCCCCCCCTCCCAAAAGAAGAGGATGTGGTGTGAAAACAGGCAGACTGCAGCACTAATCTGGGAGGAGGTGGAGGAAGATAAGGACATCCACATCAGCTACAAACAAACGAGTCAATGAGCTCCGAAATTTCTTACGTTTGCAATGATAATAGATTTTCATTTCACTAGTACCTTTAACCGTAGGGCACTTTATTCTATTTGCTGTCTTATAGTTCATAGCCTGCATCTCGGGATTAGGAAAGGTGTTTTTTTTCCAAAGACCTACAAATTTATTTTCACGGGGGAAAAAACAGCATAATAGTTATGCAATTTAATGATGCTGAAAAACAAATGAATGAAATTGGGGAATACGAGTTCCAAAATTAGAAAAACTATGTCTTACTAAAAGAAAAAAGTGACAGGTGGTATATCAATCAATCAACATTTATTTATATAGCACTAGCACAGCAACCAGCAGGTATCCAAAGTGATTAGAAAACAAGAATAAAACAACGTATCATACAACAAAAAGAATGAGACATAGAAAAGTGTAAAATCAGAAAGGCTTCCATAGAAACAGGAGGAGGAGAGTGACATTGTCACACCACTACTAGCCATTCTAAACAAATGGGTTTTGAGTTGGAACCTAAAAAGAGCTACATCTGTAATAATGTGAACATCAGAGGGAAACTTGTTGCAGAATCTTGGGGCAGCAACTGCAAAAGCCTGATCACCCCACCGTTTATACCTTAATCTTGGGACTTCTTGATTAGAAGACGGCAATGACCGGTTGTGCTCACGCAGCGTTAGAATCTCAGACAAATACTCCGGGGCCAGGCCATTACAGGCCTTGAAAACAAACAACACAATCTTAAAATCGATTCTAAAACGCACAGGGAGCCTATGTTGGGTGTAGAGAACGGGAGTGACGTGCTCACGTCTAGATGTATTTGTAAAAAAGCGAGTGGCAGCATTTTGCACAAGTTGAAGTCATGAGCCTGATCTCACAGTTAGTCAAACAACCATTGTTTATGTGTTTGTGTTACCCTGCAGAGAGGCTGGCTAATCCTGCTGGGATATCATGTCAGGGTCCTTAACATTTACAGATGCCCTACAGGCATGACCAACTAACAGACAACAAATAATAAATATACTGAGAAATGGGTGGAGTTAACACCATTTAACTAACCCAGTGTACACTTTATGGCTTACATTTTAATCTCAAAACGGCTGTACTGTATAATGAATAGTGATGTGACGATTTGGAGATGTTGTGATTAGATTTTTAACAGACAAAATAAAAAATTTTAAGCAGCTCTTGAAAACAAAAGCGAGTGTAGGTATTTAACCCTTATGTTGTCCTTAGGTCAAATTTGACCCATTTTCAGTTTTTTCATCACAAAAAATGGGCCTTTGAAATAAGCTGAAAATGTCAACATTAGAAATATCAAATAACTTGGGAAAAAACATTAAAAAAAAGCACCCACAACATTAAAAAAGTGGCAAAAATGTCAGAAAAAACAATAACTTTTTTTTCATGGTTGACGGGAAGACAACACAAGGTTTGTGTGAGGCTTGAGGTTCATAGACCCACTGTTACATTTCCTGTCCAGTTGAAAAGGTCTGTGTTGAAGTACTGTAGGAAGTAGTACTGCTGTTCTAATCTAGCAGGGGCCTTGTTTCTGAATGTGCCCTGCAGCTTGTTGTGTGTAATGAGACCACTCGAGAAATACATGATAGCACCGCTCCTCTGTTAGGTGGGTGAGGTGTGCAGTTGGGTGGACATTTCCTTAGGACTCTGAGTCCCTCTGGTTACGGAGGACAGAAACAACACTTACAGTAAATAAACATTATTTCTTAGCTAACCCTAAATACACAGCATATGTGTGGTATCATCATTTCAAGTGGATGTATTCTAGTATTTCAGTGGGTATTACAACATAATTCAACAATAATATTGTAAACACCTGTTTAACAGATTGGTTTAGGCCCTTTAATTGTTTGCTATTTAATTAGGTTAAATACTTTTCTATGAGATTTGTGAAAGGTTGATTCAACCTACCGTTGAAGTATGAAATTTAAGTGGTGGTAGTTATATTAATGAAGAAATGTGTTCAAACTTTGAGAATTCCACAAAACTGCATGTACTTACTACTACAGACTTATAGATTGCTAAAACAAGCTGATAAATTCAGAAAGCAAGTCAAATTGGATTTTAACTGGATTAACAGTAGTCTCGCATTGCCAGACCTATCTCCATACTACAGATGCATTCTGGGACAGGAGAAAAAATACTCTCTGGGTTGTTTGCATTTCTTTAACCCTCCTGTTGTCCTCAGGTCAAATTTGACCCCCTTTAAAAATGTCTATATTTGAAAAATGGCATTCTTTTTAACTAAAAGCCACCAAAAAGGATGGATTCCATAAAACGCTCTTTTCAAATACAATTGATCACTTTCATTGAATTTTGGGTGCAAATTTAAATGGTTTCAAATCAGTGTCCAATCCACTCAACATACATTTCTCTGATCTTAACTATTAGTCAAAATAATTCATAATTTCTGCTTTATTAACTTAAATATTAGGTATAATTCTACACTAATGAGGGTTATTGAGTAGTGTAAAAACTAGTGGTAGTAAGGTGGTGTTAAGGAAAACTATAAAACAAATAATGCGTTGAAAAAGTCAAGTGTCGAAAAAAGGGTAAAAAAAAGGGTTTATCTTTTTGACCTGAGAGGACAACACTAGTGTTAAACCAATCCCAACCACAGCAGCACTAAGCTCCTGACGCAGCAACGCTGGCTCTGCCAAATGGTCTCAGGAAGGTACTTGTTTTGGTGGAACATTTGCACCCCACAAAAGGAAACGCCACATACAACATTAAACACAGCCATCCCCGCCAATCTGTCCCAAAACGTTCCAGTTTGATAGTGAATGCCGTAAACATATTCATTGTAAATCTTTACAATCATTCCCCGAAAGAACAAAACAGGTCTGCCTTATTTACCAAATTTAGTTAAAAACTTGCCATTTTCAGCATGTAGCCTGCTAACTTGAAGATTATTTTTGTGTTTCCCTTAGGGATTTTGAGACACACACAGAGAGCACAGGGTGAGGGGGAAAGTCTGTCAGTCGTCAGGCGTTGTCCTGAAAATGTAGGCTTACTTCTGTTGATGCAGAATAAATGACCTGGGACATTACATGTAATGTAATGTAATCCTGTGCCTTTAACATTTAATCCTATTTATAATATGACATAATTTAAACAGAGTTTAGCGGTAAGGACAAACAGCACTTTTAATGATAAAAACACATAAAACAGTAACCCAACAGAACTAAAAGTTGTACACAGGTCAGCCCTGAGCATGAACATATGACTAATTTCACATAACATGATGCAGTATATTCATTTTTTTTTTGTTGCTGAATGTAATGTAGAAACATACCATGTCTTAACTTTTAAAATGGCATGAAAGGTTCCGAGATTGGTGGGAAAATAGAACCAGTTGATCTTGGTTCCTTGGTTCTGGATTTGAAGCAAGATCACATGGACATTGGCATTGTTTTATTAAAGAATATTCTTTTGGACTTTTCCACCTTTAATTTTTGACAGGACAGTTAGGTGAGAAAGGGGGAAGACACGCAGGAAATTGTCACAGGTCAGATGGCCAACCTGGCCACATTGGCATTGTTTAAAGCTTAATGCTGCGGCATTGGACAGGATGCTTTCTGATATACTGTACCTGGTTGGTTTATGTAGTAGGCCAAAGGTGTGTGACAAAAAGGGCGCCCAGACGGAGGACATTCTTTGTGTGTGTGTGCGTGCATATTGTACATGCACCTCTGCATCAAGTTTTTGTCCCCGCAAATGCACCTGCACCGTTCTCCATTTAAACTCTTGTGTCACTCTTAGTCACCAAATCTCAATTGCCAGCTTTTCAGTGCACAGAAATAGCTTTCCACAACACCATTGTTGTCTGCCTCCTTTCTAGATCGGTGGCTGAATGCACAGATTGAAAAGAACGGGGTGAAACGATAGGACATGTATCTCTAATTGGTAAGATGGAGGAGAAGATGTGCATGTGTGAGTGTGCACTGACAGTACTGTGTGTCTATGTGCACCTGAGAGAGGAAGACAAGCAAGGTGGGGGGTGCGCTGTTGCTGTCTGCGCTCTGTGTGCTGTGTGAGTGCAGGAGGGAGGCTGTAAGCGATACCCTTGTCTGTTTCCTACTTGCCCCACTCTGAGGCCGCTCCACCCAGGCCAGCCTGGGAGAGAGTGGGGGTCCCCTGGGAACTGGACAGGACAGGGAGGGAGAGGGGGGGGCAGCATGGACAGGCTTTCAGCCACTATGAAAAGGAACGGAATCAAATACAAGCAAAATCTCCTTCAATATACTGTATCCCTCACCTGAGTAGGGCAGCTAGCTGAAAGGAGATCCGCAGGGGCAACTGTACAATGGGCCCAGGGAGGACAAGAGAGGAGAGATGTAGTTAACTTCACATGTGAGTGGGGGCAAAAGTAGCAAGGTTTAGTGCAAAAGGAGAGGAAAGACCATCTTCTGTACCTGCTGCAAAATGTTATGCTTTCGACATTTGCACTGACTTGACGGCAGAATATTCACCAGTGTGCACTGCAGTTACATATTTGTGTTGTTCTGGAGGTTGTACATCAATCCTCATCATCATCCTCGTCTTCTTCTTACTCTTCTCTTCTACCGTTTGTTTTTGTTCTTCTTCTTTTGCTTGTCCTCATTTCTGCCAAGATTCTTCCCCTTCTTTTTCCTCCTTCTCAGATAGGCCATTGGTGTATGTTCATGCACTTTTACAAGCAAGTGTGCAACACGACTGTTCTCACAGGTACAGTGGGTTTAATATGAAGTTTAGCCCCACTTAAGCTACGACTGCTTGTATCCACCAAACCTGGGTAGAAGGACAAATTTTATTTTTCCCTCTTTGCTCTGTCCTGGGCGGTCCTCTTCCTTCAAGCTTGGGTCCTCTACCAGAGGCCTGGGAGCCTGAGGGTTCTGGCAGTATTTTAGCTGTTTCTGGGACTGCACTCTGGACAAAATCTCGGATGTGGTTCCTGAAATTAGCTGGAGCCACTCTCCCAGTTTGGGGGTTATAGCCCTGAGTCCGATTCCTACTGGTACCACTGTTGCCTTCACTTTCCACATCTTCGCTAGCGCCTCTCTAAGCCCATGGTAATGTTCCAGCTTCTCATGTTCCTTCTTCTTGATGTTGCTGTCACTTGGGATAGCTACATCTATTACAACGGCCTTGTTCTGCTCTTTGTCGACCACCATGATGTCCTGTTATCAGTCTGGATCTGGAAGTCCCACAGGGTCTTATTTCCGTCATTCCTGAGATTTTCACTGAGAATGTCAACACTTGGGGCTTGAATCACTTCAATCTTCCTGATATACTCCTGTATCTTTGTTGTTTCATCCTGGATTGTGGTTCTGACGCTCACTAGTCCTCTGTCACCCTCCTTCTGCTTGGTGTATAGTCAGGGTGCTGAACTTGGCGTGAAACCCTCCATGCATTCTGAGGAGCTTCCTTGTCTTGATATCAGTGGCTTCTATCTCTTCCTGTGGCCAGGTTATTTCCAGGTAGCTGGGTATCTAATGACTGGCAGTACATATATGCTGATATATGCATATATGCTGATGGCTGTGGCCGACTGCCTTGCACCCTCCTCCCGGTTTCCATTTGCCTGTGGTATTCCAAGGTATTTGTAGCTGTCCTGAACATCTGCTATGTTGCCTCCTGGTAGTTCAACCCTTTCAGTTGGGACCATTTTACCTCTCTTTGATACCATCCGACCACATTTATCTAATCTGAATGGCATTCTGATGTATTAATTCGGAATGTTGGAATGTGAAGGCCGCTTCTCTAGCTGAGGACGGCCGGCTGCACGCTCTTGGTAACCCGACCCTGCTCAAAGTTGCAATGTGTCAAATGGAGTAAATTGCCTTGCAGTTGGGGTTTCCTGTTGGGATGTATAAGTTCACTACATAGACACACATGAGGTGCACACACACACACACACACACACACACACACACACACACACATCCATATATAAGATTTACAAAGTAATATGACAGGATAACAAGAGGATAAAATATCACAAAAAGATAAGAAGACAAGATTTAGGACGTGATTTACAAGATGATACCGATGAGACACTCACACACACACACACACACACACACACACACACACACACACACACACACACACACATACACACACACGTTGGTACACCTCCTTTCTACTATTTTCTTTCTCCTTTCTTTCTCTCTCCTCATCAACTCAAATTTAACTCATGCATGCAGACATTTGCACACACACACACCACACACACACACACACACACACACACACACACACACACACAATTAAATGCACACACAGATTTACACTGAATAACATGAACAAAAATATATATGTACACATATAACATTTACATCATCAAACATGCAAATCTACCAAACACACACACACAACCGCAAACAAAGCTATGTAACTGATTCCGCAGGAGCATTGAGCACTGTGGATAATTGGTAGCACCATTGTGCTGCTCTTCAATGGGCCTGTTACCCAAGAAGCCTCATGTTCGTGTTCATGTACATTTGCTTTGAAGGTGGCGGACACAAAGAGCTGAACCCAGCCCAGAACAAAGCCCTGGGAGACCCTGGTTCACCCATAGATGTCTTTCATGGAGAGAACTGCAGAGAGAAATGATCTTCTTCCTGGTGACAGTGTGTATAAACCTTGTGTGTGTGTGTGCGTGTGAGACTGTGTCAGCGTGTGTATGTGCAGGTGGACATGCTTTGAGGGATGGGCTTGCTTGTCATCATAAAAACCACAGGATGTATTTTGTCAAAATAGTTCAACACTACCACTTTTGGTACCAAAGGACATTTAAAGTCCTCAGAGTTGCGAACTGATACTTATACACAAACATATTTTACACATTTGAGACTTTTCTCTTTATACTTATTTAGCAGATGCATTATTAACTGATGCTGTCGCCTGTTGCATTAGATATGTTTTAGCCACTGATTACCTTACAGTATTTTACCTGCTTTCTGCGCAGAATGGTCATCAACAATTGCAAATTAGTATTTATATATATATATATATATATATATATATATATATATATATATATATATATATATATATATATATTAGTTCAAATAGTCACTTCTGCAATAAATAAGTAGACATGTTATCCTGTTTGTCATTGCCACACTGTTAATCCCTTTGTGTTGCCACAAAGACTTTTGTTGAATTCTGGAAACTTCAGTAGTAATTTAGAACTTAATACATTTCAAAACAACTCTAATAAAAGACCAAATATAAATTGGTGCAGTAAATACATGAAAGTGATTTATTTAAAAAGTAATTTCATTAAAAAAATACAGGAGAAGGTAAATGCAGTACATAGACTGATGAGTTCTCACAGTTATTCTCGCTGCTTTAGACTGAAGAGAAAGAGAACTAAAGGCTAATTTTTTAAAATAATGTTAATAGATTGCTTGATTTGCACATGGAATTATGTAGCTATTTTTGCCTGTATAAGTACTTTGTTTTTGCAATGATAACCAGCTTTGTGTCCTGAGTGATCTCAAACAGTATGGCTTTCCTGTAAGTTGCTTTGTGTTTTAGTATAACTTCTTATCATGACTTTTCCTTCTTTTAAATGTCTCCATTGATGTTAATGTTTTTAATTATGTGATTTACTGTAAACCTTGTCTGCAAAACAAGTTCATTTTACAATTATGCATTGCTTGCATGAATCCGCGGACATACTGTATGTGTAGCATAATGATTTTAAAGGCAGTGGAATGACATTACACAATGGATAACTTTGCATATATAAATGCTACAATTTGTGACTGTGAGCCACAGCGCTACCAAGGAAACTCATTAACAATTAATAGCATTGTTGTTGCAACAGGTGATCATTGCGTCGCAGCTGCATTGTGTGTGTTTGTGTGATCACTTTAGGTTACGCTACAGTACAAGATAATACAGGGTTGGGGTGGCTAATTAGAGGTGAGGGCTTCAGGGTAATTTAAAGGTAAGGTAAGATTAAACAAAGGGGTAGTTATGGTTGTTAGCCCTTAGACTAATTTACAGTTGTTGAATTAAATTTAACAACACTGATCCATCATGTATGTACGTATGTATGTATGTATGTATGTATGTATGTATGTATGTATGTATGTATGTATGTATGTATGTATGTATGTATGTATGTATGTATGTTTGTATGTATGTATGTATGTATCTATCTATATATTTACTTATCTATCTATCTATCTATCTATCTATCTATCTATCTATCTATCTATCTATCTATCTATCTATCTATCTATCTATCTATCTATCTATCTATCTAACGCTGCGTCTTACCAACATGTTCCATGCCGCTGTCTCTTCTCACTCTTTTTCCCTCCCTCTCGCTTATTATTCTGTCTCTATCTGCCCATGGTGTCCTCACTCGCCACCCTCTCCCGCTCTCTCTCTGGGACAGCAGATGGAAACTATGGCCCAGTTCTGCCTTTTGTTCTGGGTCCCCAGAGAGACCCGTGGCTTTTTGGACAGCACACAGCTCAGCTCCCCATATCTCATACAAAATGCAAGCGCCTTTCTTTTCATTAAAAAAAGGAAGCTGTGGAATGCACATATTCTGAATCTACTAAAACGAGCATGACTACAGAGGCTTAAAACAGATTTAACACACCTCTTGACTAGAGATTGTTTATCACACTTCACTGGAACTTTCTGTATGAGTTTTATTTTTATGCAAAAGGTCTTTTTTATGCATGATCTGTTATTTGAGTTTTTCTAGTGTTTGTTTGAATGGTTAACCTGTCATAGGACATGGTTTCAGTGTATGGTTGTACATACAGTGTATTTATTGCTTGATGCACTTATTGTATTTGCAACAAAGAGTTAAAGATAAACTTCTTGATCTCGGAGCTTCTAAATATAACACTTGTTTACAACATAATTTAATGGATAAGAATATGTGACCTTATGAGGCTCTTAGGAGTGGGTTAGTTAAAGTAAGGCAAGAACTGGACCATACAAACAGGCAGGCCTATATAAGTTGAGTTATGGCGTTGTTGAATCAACTTCCCCCCCAAAAAACAAAGTGAAAGACTGTCAGAAACAGGGGAGGCAGAAGACATTGTGCAAAAAGGATTTTGGATTGGATTTTATTCCCTTTTTATCTTCTTTTAGATAGATAGATAGATAGATAGATAGATAGATAGATAGATAGATAGATAGATAGATAGATAGATAGATAGATAGATAGATAGATAGATAGATAGATAGATAGATAGATAGATAGATAGATAGATAGATAGATATTGATCTCATACAAAAATGGGAAATTATGAAATTACTCACAACACACGTGTCTGTCCGGTTCTCCCCAGTTCCACCACCCTGTTGTTGTTTTTCATAACGTCTGTGTTGCGTAAATAATTAATGTACGTGAAACCTCAACCTGATCAGCATCCCACCTGTTGAAGATGGCTATTTCTACCTTCCAGGTAAACAAATAGCCTAAAGCTTGTTAGTGGTCACTAGCATACAACCATGAACAAATTATATAAATATATTAGAAGAAGAAAACGCGCTGTCTTGTTTTTTTTTGTGCAGAATACAAGCATATATTTTAAAGTTTTAATTTTAGCTTGCGGTTAAAAGAAAATATCAGAAAGAATTATGAGTCTCTATGAATGATCGGACCTGATCAGAGACAAAATATAGGCTGTTACAGATTTAACTGGGGCATCATTAAATGTAATTATTAAAAACCTTCTACGGAATGATACAGGGATGATTTCCTTTGTAGCCTATCTTACAGAGAACAGTAACTTTACTGTTGGATTTCTACAGTATCTCTTTATAGTGTTTACTGAAACTCGATCTCCTTTCACCGCTATACGAACTCGCCGCAGATGGCTGTCTGATCATACTTAGAAACAGTTCTACCTGCACACATTCTGTTAATAATTTAACATAGCATCCTCATTATATTTCCCTTTATTCCCTTCCCTGCCTTCAGGAGGCGACCAAAGGGGCACGGGTTTTGATTGGCTAAAAACAGTGGGTGGGAGACAGAGCAGTGACAGGTAGCAAAAAGACACTTAACTTCGGGTAGTTTCATTAATAATTTGGAAGTAGGCTATTTTCCGTTTATGTACCACGCCCCTGTGTCTGCCAGGCTTTTGACACATTAGAAACTAGTCTGAAATAAGTTGGAGAAAGAGAGAGAGAAAAAACTCACTTCAGCCTGAGTCACACAGCAGGACAGGTTACTAGAGCAAGTGTGGGCGTGGTGCGTTCAATGCCCACATGCGCGTGTTTGAGTTGATGGAGAGAGAGAAAGAAAGGAGAACGAAAAAAGTAGAGGAGGTGAACCGACGTGTGTGTGTGTGTGTGTGTGTGTGTGTCTTTAGTTGAGAAAGTGTGTTCCCTCTCGAGTCAAGTCCTCGGGGACACGTTGGGGACTCGCGGGCGCTCACCAGCTGACAGCGCGTGCTTCATTGAGGCCATCCAACACCTCGGCCCACGAGTATGCCAACAATAGGCTGAAATGAATGCACACTCCCCATTACCAAATCTGGTATTCACCAAATGGACGACATGGCAACAGTTCAGGAAAAAAAAAAAAAACTTTTCGCTGAGTATGGAGAAGATTGTTGGAAGAAAATAACAGTGTTCTATAATTTAATGCAGCGCTTCCCTGCGTCAAAGTTGTCACAAACATCGCGGTTCAGAACACTTAATCACAGGACTGTGGGCCAGGGGGCGCGTGCACCTACAGCATATGGCGAGCGAGCGCGTGTTACGTTGCTTTTAGTTTACGATACATTACAGAGGAGATCAAGTGTTAAAAGTGTATTAAATGAAATTGCCAAGTAGTCCTATAGGCTAGATAGTGTCCCCACATCACATACTGTCCTCTGAGCCCAGGCTAAGGCCCTGTCCACGGCTGTCACCAGTCTAACCTAGGTTAGATGGATGCCAATTTCGTCCTATGCAATAACTTACATGCAATTAATATTAGATAATAGGTTAAAACCATTTTCAAACAAATGTGTATTCCGTATCTTCCTTATCAAATGTTATGTATTATTGTTATTATTAGGCTATTATTAATAATGTTATTGCTATAATAGAATCCATGAGATAACAAGCAAGTCCCAACAGACATTATTTTCAACGATCAAAAACAACTAATTATTATTATTATTACTATTATTATTATTATTATTATTATTATTATTATTATTATTATTATTATTATTATTATTATGTCATATTGCCAATTAAGTTAATTATTTAAAAATTAACTTAAAATATGAATTAACTTAAACTATATGAAATATTCATCCATCCAAATAAATGTATTTCAAAGCATAGAAGAGTTGAATGCAGGTTCAAGGTGCGTGGTAACAACGGAGAGAAAGAAACATTACATTTTCGTTTGCTTTTTTTATTCCCAAATCAAATTAACATAACAATGAATGGCAAAAAAAAATGTAGCTTTTTTTCAGCAAATTGAACTATGGAGTTATAAAAACCAAATCAAATAAAACATAATAGGAATAAATACATGTCAATTTATCTCATCCAGTGAAAGCAAAAGACACACAAGTTCATCTGAAGATATAAAAGAAAATACAAAAGAAGGCAGCAATGATGGCTACATTAAATAGGCCTTTTGTATGGAATTGGCAGCACTACACTATCAAACAAAGCACGACAATATTGTTTATGGTTTGAAAACAAAAATCGTATTTCTTAAGCCTCTGGCTCATATATTTTTAAAGTGCACATTGTTAACTTTTGAAGTTGCAAAATACATTATAGCCTACATACAAATTAACAAATCAAAATATAAATCAGAACAAAAAAAAATCATATTATAGCTACAAATATTGTTTACATTATCAAATATAGGCTAAGCAATTATCCATAAACTTATGGTTTTGTGGAAGACAGCTTTTTGGTCGGAGTGACGAAATACCCATGGCAGTGCTGCGCGCGACATGGCAGAGGGGTCTTCCAGACACGTCTCCATGGAAACTGGAATTATAGGCTATAGGCTACATCTATTGGCAGAACCGAATTAAGCCTATTTCAGAAAATAATAATCATAATAAGACTATGTAACAAGTTGATAAAAACAGAATTGTTGTTAAAAAATGGAACATGACTGTTTGAAAAGGCAAAAATGTCCATCCTCTTAAAACATTTAAAACAGAACAGACTACATGATTGACACGGTTTACGGACAATTCTTGTTGTTGTAGGCTATAGGCTAGTGAACCTTTAATATAGGCTAGTCTGTTATTCTTCATTTTTAAACAATCAGAACGCAACAGTGTGATGACGATGCAGATGGTGGTTATGGTGGCTGCGCAGCTTGAGTTCTGAGAGGTCATCTTCTTCACTTGAGTGGAGCTCCATCGCTATTTCATCCGAGTCACTGAAGTGGGAGTGCGGGGAAAACTCTCCGTCGCTGCGGGGAGACTCCTTCCTCCCCCCTCCGACCGGTGCGAGCGAACTGCCTGCCCGAGTGGAGGAGGAAGGAGAGGGCGAACGCATCGCTTCTTCAACCATGGCCGAAAACGAACCGTCGTCGAAGGAGGAGCGGAATGGCATCCCGCTGATGTGGACAGGTAGGCCGCTACCTGAGGCGGGCACAGCCGCCGCTGTCCTACAGGTTGTAGGGGACGGGGACGCCCTGTCCTTTGCCCCGTCTAAAACAACGGCGGACGCAAGCATATTGTCACACTTTGGCGAGTTGTTGTTGTTTTTTTGTTGTTGTTGTTGTTGTTGTTTGAGACTTCGTTATTGCTGTTGTTGGATACTGGACCTTGCAGCAGATCAGCCAGAGCGTTGATATAGATCTGCGCCATCTGTAAAGTCTCATATTTGGAGAGCTTCTTGTCGTTGTCAAACGCCGGGATTACGCTGCGCAGCTCGTCAAACGCGTGGTTAAGCCCGTGCATCCTCCTCCTCTCGCGCGCGTTGGCGGCCACGCGCCTCTGCTTCTGGACCCCGTTGGTAGGTCTGCTAGACTGGGCTCTCTGTCTCGTGGATGTCTCCTCATCGGGCCCGGTCACCGTGCCTTGAAGACGACACAAGTCCCGGACTTTGAGCGAGGAAGAGGAGGGGCTCTTGGCAGTTTTTCTGTAGCTGGGAGGGCTGGGATAGCCCGAGGACTCCGGGGAACTACTCTCTGAAAAATTAAAATAAATATTTAATTACTGGTCTGGTTAAAGCACAACCTATAACAAATGCACATAGCCTTCTCTTGTGGTATAACAATGTTTTAATTTAACAATAGACCTTGCACCTGAGCTGTCTGAAGTGCTTATTCCCATTTAAGAACTTCAGTGCACCCCAAAACAACTTAATGACCACTGCAAATGCCAGATGCCTGTTGCATGAAAATCGTTGTTTCTCACCGTGATAGGAGCCGGTGCTCGGGCACGGCGAGTGCCGCAGGTAGTCGGGTGAAGTGGCGTGTGCCGCACAGGTGCCAGAAGGCTGCACCGGAGCCAGCCAGGCGCGTGGGTCACTGCCGCTGTCCACGAGCGTCAGTCCAGATTCCTCGAGCTGCTGCTCCCCTCCCCTCTCCACCACTTCTGGGCTCTGCAGCCGCGGGTCGAGGACTGCGCCTCTGCTCCAGTCTTCCACATTTAGGACATCCATGCTTCCAAATGACCCCAAAAGGTAAGGCAAGTTAAAACGAATACCAGTATTAAAAAAAAAAAAAAAAGTTTTGGAGGCCCGCGCTGCTATGCTGTTGCACTGCGTGAAAATGACTGTCGCGTGCGAGACTACTTTTCTGGTGTCTCAAGGCGCGGCGTCCGTTTAAAAAGCGGCACGCGCCTGGGAGCCCCCCTCCTCGCGCTGGTCGCGTGTTGACGTCCAATGAGAAGTCTCGGTAAGGCCCGAGAGAGGTGATTATGGCCCCCCGAAGCCGGACTGTTTATGATAACGTTACAATTTAAGGAGTGTTTAACCAAAGGGAGGTAAGGGGAACCTCCCACAGGACGCACGTGCATGGGGAGGTGACGGTTTTAGGTAAGGAGCGTGGACAGCGCGAGAAGTGCGCAGCTGGGACTGAATCCCACCTGATCGTGTGTCTGTCACATCGCAAGCAGAGGGAAGGAAAACGAGGGATCTGAAAAAGGTTTATTTGCCATCCTTGACTGTCTGAACTGTTTCCTGTGCACGGAGTAACCCATGGCAGCAGTAAAACCTGACTAGTTTTTCATCAGTACCCCCTAAATCCAAAGAGACACACACGGTGCATACAAATCACTGTCCCTCTTAGTGGAGACTACTGAAAGATAGTGATCTAACAAAATATATCACACAAATCAACTCAGTAGCCATGGAGCTTCACAGTAGATCCTATTCAATTTAGAAAATACCTGCATCGCATGCCTCAACAGTGACACAAATACAGGGAATATATTGTAGAAATTAAAAACGTTGCGGGAGAAAAGCCTGACCAGAACAACTAAAGCTAGCCTACAGTTGACCGAAAGTCAGTGCCAAAAACAATTGCGGCTCCTGGAGCTCGCGCGCTCATTGTCAATTCATTCATTCCAAGATCATCTCCAATTTCCATTTTTCTTTTGTAGCGGGTCTAAAACCTTTTGATCCACCTCTCGGAACGCCCTGTCGGTAAAAAGGGCTTCACAGGGAACGGAAACATGAGCAGGGGTCTCGCGCTCAACACTGTTTCCGTACTGACACGAGCTGAAAGTGGTGCGCAACTGGATTCAGCGGGGAGGAATACACACACACACACACACACACACACACACACACACACACACAGCCTATGCCTACTTAAGCAGAAATTACTTTCAATTAATTTATTATCACATATTCCAATACGAACATATAAGCTAAGAGAAAACATTGGATAGGCCTTTAGCCAGAAAGAGAGCTATAGGGACCCAGCTGCAGTCTACTGATCAAAGCGACCATGATTACTGAGATGCAAACTTAAGGCCTGATGAACAATGGGCTAATTGCTGGGTGGGAATTGTCTATTTAACGTAATTGCCACAATCGATAAGAAGGATATAATACAAGCTCAGCTATATTTTAAATACAGTAGCCAAATGTATGAGGCACAATGACCAAGGAGGTGCATACCTGTTACTACTCTGTCCAGTCTAAGTATTACCTAATCACACAATTCAGGCCAAACATAGGCCTGCAAACAGCAGGCTATCCTATCAATTAAACATCACACTTTTGGAAAAAAAAAAAAAAAAGTTGAGATTGGTTAGAAAGCACATCTACTGAGAGGTTAATGCCTCAATGCAGAGGTCATGGGTTCGAATCCGATCTGTGACGATTTACTACATGTCTTCCTCTTCATTCTCACCTAATTGTCCTGTCAAAAATTAAAGGTGGAAAAGCCCCCCAAAAAAATCTTTAAAAATAAATAAATAAAAGAATGGTTAGAAAGATGTCTTTCTGAAAAGGCATGACTCATCAAAAAAGGCCAGCTGGAACAACAGTTGTGGGAAGAATCTCAGAGTTAAGGATAAGAATTTCAGATATAACCCGACCTCAATCTTTTCTATTTTTTATTCATGTATTCATGATGGGGACGTCTTGCGGGCTAGAGGTCTGGCGCCGAGCGTTCGCCCCCTCTTCCCACCTACAAGCCCCCCATCCAACGGGCCGGGCCGGGCTCCTGAAGCTACCGACAGGTTGGATATTGTAGCTGGCGATTATTAAAGTGTCGCAGCCACAATGGAGACTCTATGTTCCATTGGTCACGCCTGGGGGGCTCCTCGAGGGAGAGGGGAGGGAGGCTCCCATTGCAATGCGCGAGAGGAGTCTGCGTGCTGCCGCTTCTCATTCCCATCTCCCGGGAGACAGGGGCGCGACGGGCACGAGACCAGAGTGAGGGCAGTTGAACAGGGATTTCAAAAGTCAACTGTAGCCTTTCCTAAACTCACTTATTCCATGGTATGCCCATTGATGACGTGCTAAAATAATAATGTACTCTGAAGCTCTAAAATTAGCTATGCCAAGGGAATTTCCTTGTCTCCAAACTGTGACTTTGCCATACAAACAACTGGAAAAAGCATATATATATATTTACACAGTAGCCTATACACTGTATATAGTATAAATAAGCAATAGGCTATAAAAGTTCTAATTTGTACACTGCCTTTATTAGACTGCTTAAGTTACTTTGAAGATCAACACATATTATCAATTTAAAAAGTGTGATGCATTAACACGGTTTAACATGTTTTTTTAACTTAACATCATGCAACACTTAATGCTAATACTTACATGCTGATGCTGTTAGTGTTGATTAGTACTCATCCAATTATGTAAGATAACACTTTTATTATTTTTATTATTTCTACATTGTTGTATTTCTACTTTTGCTTAGATAAACATTTCTAGATAGTTCATCCACTACTTCCACAGCAACTTAACAACTCCCCTACAACCATAACAACGTTTTAGATGCTTGTGAACTTCCGTCAAACAATAGACGAGTTTATCTCTCCATATGGGGGAACTTAGCTACTCATGATGATTAAAGTCTACACAGAAAGATGTTGACCTTAAACACTACTTTGTGCAGTAGGAAAATGTCTAGCTCGACGTCAAGTTGGTTGTCACTCAGTTGTGTCCAATGGAATTCAAAGCAGTTCATTAATTTCTTTCATTAATTTTAAATAATGTGGGCATTGTCTTGTTATAAAGCACAAACTGAGTCAAGAAACGGGGAGATCTCTAAACGTTGTATGGGCTAAACAGTGCCACTCTCTGGTTAAAATGAAGAACTACAATGTCGTGCTCCATTGAACTTGACAGCAGTCGTCCCTAGCAGAGTGTATATCCAGCTGTTAACAGCAGTACACAGGCCTTTGAAGTGAAAGACACAAAAGCTTAACTCATGCTTGAACCAAAAATCCATTTCACACACAAGATCATCTCAGATCACTCAAACCTATTTAAAAATGTTATGGTTGGCATTTGTATGTTCCCCTTTCACCCCTTAAATCTATTAGGTTTAATGATTTGCAGCTCCAATTCATCCGTTATTAAATTACATCCTGCCTGACTTAATCAACCCCCTCCCAAATACCAGGTTAGTTAATCATTATTACAGGTTCAAACCTTAAGACTGGATTTTTCTTGAGAAACGTTTTCTTTTGTTGACCGATCATTCTGGATTCTTCTCTGATAAGGAAATCAGATGCCCTTGGTTGCCTAATGATAATAAAATAAAAGAGAGAGTGAAGGACAGAATCCATACTAAAACTCTTGATGAAAGTATGATTACTTACCAGTATCTGGGTCAATTTACCAGCAACTTGGGACTTGGGCAGGATTATTAACCATTTCCTCTGGAAAAGAAGACGAGCCACATACACCAAAAACAGAACACTCTGGAGAGAAGAAAGTCTTCTGGAGCCCCTCTTCACCAAAATAAATTGTTTGTGACACAAATTTTGAATTTCATAAAAAGTTGGTCATTAGTGAGGTGCTTCTATCTTTAAATTCTGAGTATCCAGAAATTTTAAAATGTAGCATGACGGTGACGGTAAAACGTCACATTGAGGACTCCTTTGCTGTGATTTGAAGGGTTTATTCCAAAGGCGAGCCCCTAAATGACAAAGAATCATGAAAAGTAGTTGTTCACAGTTTGTTGATAAATGAGATGACATTGGACATGGACTGAAATGTATCACCTTTCACATAGGTTAGCAAAAACAACAAATACCATCCGACTGTAGAAAACCTGTTTATTAGACAAATTATACACAGAAAGCTTTGCCACTTGTAACAGAGGCCCCAGTTTGTTCAGATTTTTGAATAATATGCAACACATACAACAAAATAGGCCTATATTAAATACTGTACATCATAAATTTTTGAAAATTATCAAGTAAATCCTGTAGTGCTATGCATGAAATTAAAAATGTTAACAGATAGCACAAGAGCAAGTTTGTGCATGCTTTCTTTTTAATCAACTTGCCACTTTTAGTCATTTAACCAGCAAATAATAAAATGAACTCAGGATGACATGAGAAAAGCAAAGAGTCTGTGTTTATGGTAACCATGGGCAGAACAAAGGAAAACCAAATGCTGTAATGTGACTGCTAAACCCAACACTAAAGCTCCTCATGATATACTCTTTTCTTTTTGTTAAACAAAAATAGCATTGACATGTAAAATATACATTTTTATAACGTCTCTTTCATTTATACTAAATAAAACCTTTTAAATGTCTGTGTCCTATTTGTCATTCAACAGCCATACTGTAGCCTAATATAAGAAAAGAATGCCTAAGAATGCTTGCCTCAAAACACTGTGGCTTGACTGAGTTTCTACGCACAACATTTTGCGGTTTTAGTTCTTAAAGATAACCAACTGAAAACTTGTTCTAAACAACTACCATTATCAATTATTAATACATTGTTAGTGAAAAAAATTTGGTTCCATTTTTCCACCCCACCCCCTAATCCAGCAAATATTCCTTTAATGCTCTTAATGTACCATTCCTCTTCCCCACCCCTTAATGCACCTTAATGGTCTCCTTTTATTTAATTGGCACTTTAAAAAAAACAAGTTATATAAACAGTACCCTTAACGTTACAGATATGAAATAGAAGTATATTTTGGACTCATCTCATACAGGCAGCCATTGGGATCCAATGGCTGTTGACTCTTCGTGACATTCCCATGACCCTAAAGCACAAACACTGATTTGCTGCTCTACAATGTTTCCAGTACTCATGATTTCTTGGGTTTGACTGGAAGTCTGGAGGGAACAGCTAGCTAGTTGACAAATAAGGCCTGTACTGAAGATGGTGTTGCAATGGCTTCTCCTCAACACCAAATAAATGCTCACCACTTGAACCTGATAAAAAAGTGATCAATGAACTCGGAACATGACGTGACTTTACAGAATGAGCTTTTATCTTTTAAACATTCGAGCTATGGCATCAGTAAATTTAAGCAAAACAAAGAAAAATCAAAAATCGAAGTTTGAATGACTTAATGATGCAAAACAAGAGACTACAGCACTCATTTAGCAGTTTTTCAAAGTTTGCTGAGAGAAAAAAAAACAAGTAGACAGCTCAGAACAATGTTATTTTTTTGTACTTCCTGACCAAAACACATTCCACGCATTAAAATCTATTATTTTTCTCCAAAAACAAAATTCAATAAAAGACATATAATAAGCATTAGCTTTTTGAAGTCTTTCGGCTTGTATTTCATTTTTTTCTTTTCTTCTTCAAGTTGTTTTTTGTATCATCCCTTTTTAATATCCTTCTGAGAGTCTGATTAGAGGATCTCACCTTGACTTGAAAAGCAGATAGCACAGTACAGGTGAGAAAAGAAAAGATCAGATCTACATACAATCACTTACAGGTCTGTGGGCACTGGTACAGTGCAGTGGGCTTGACAAAGAGTCTTTAATGTGCATCAAAGTGGTGAAAACAGTTTCAGGCCGATGCACCAAAATGGCAGAAATTGTTTTAGATCACACCGAAACTGGTGATTCAGTGTCATATTGTTGCACTGTCATGGCATTTCAGCAGGTTTCAGAACGATGCACCATGATGGGGTCAGCATGTGTTCAGCTGTAATGTCTTAGGTCTAGTCAGGCCACCGTGTGGACCCCCCCTTGGAGATGATAACACATATAGGACCCCAGGTGTTGGTGAAACGACACCAGACGAGAGAAAACTCAGTATGGACTCCCACATAGCGAAAAGGCAGAGTAAAACTGGAAAAGTGAAATTTTCCGATATTCACTTAGATGGGGCCTTTTCAAAACTACAAGGGGCTGCTGTATGTATTCCCAGGGCTAGACAAAACTATTGTTATATAGGCCTTCATAAAATAACAACTCAATAATTGCTTAGTAGTGTGAGCCCCTTTGGAGTTGTTTATTGGTTCACAACAACACTGGTCATCCACCAATGGCAGTCCTGGAGCTCACAGGAATATAGACACGTTTCCTGTGGTTGCAGTAGGAGAAACTAAACCCTCCGAGGTGGGGTTTAGATAATAATAATCAGGTCATTTCAGCAGATCTCCATTACATGAGGCAGTCCTCATATCATAAAACAGAAGCAATAAAAAAAGTTCCCCTTTCACACATATCCCTAAAATAATCCCCCAAACAATCACAAGAACAACAACAATAAAGCAAAGCCCCCTTCCCTTTTTGCACCTCACCAACATGGTTTGTAGGAGGATAAGGAACCCCCCAATAGACCTCTACCTCCTTCGTCTTCTCTACATACAAAATGGACTCCCCTGGAAACACCCAAACAGAAACTGAAAGCATTAAGATTCCTATGTACACATCTATACCATCTGACTTTTATGCTTAGCCATAATGTATTCGTTCTACCATCCCACCTCACCTCCTTCTGCTCCTCTTCCTACTCTTCCTTCTCAACCAATCATATCCTTAGCAACTCCTTATATAGAGGTGCCCCTGTCTGGATCATTGCCATATCCAAAGTTGGGTCCTGGACCTGTGGGCTGGTAGGGGATGGAGGACATTGTTTTAATGGGGCTGCGGAAGAAGCCACCGTTGGGGGCCCTCTGCCTGAAAGGGCCCACCCCGCCAGTCCGGTGGTCCTGGAGGACGCCCCCCCCACCACTACCGAAACCAGCGGAAAATCCAGCAACGGCTTTGGCAGAGAGGCTGCGGCTAAGGGTCTGGATCTGCTCGGGGATGAAGGTGGTGGTGGTGATGTGGGTGTTGCGGAAATCGCTGATCTGCTCAAGGGCCTGGCGTGCGGCAGGCAGCGCATCCATGTCAAGGGGTGTTAAATCGACGGAAGAGGTGGAGAACTGCTTGTGGGGGCTTTCGTCCTCGGTGCACAAGCTGTTAACCCGGCGGTGTAGGTGCTCCAGGTCGATCTCCTTATCGTCCTGCAGGTGGGGAGGGGCAGGGGAGGAGTAGGCCGGAGAAGAGGAAGCAGTGATGGTAAATGGTAGAAGGGAAGAAAGGTTAACGCAACGGGAAGGCAATTGGAAAGAATATGAGGTGGGAAAGAAGACATTGAAAAATAAGGATGAGAAGGGATGGAAAAGATTCAGGGTTAGGGTTTAAGGATGGAGATGTAGGTGAGGAAAGATGAGAGAGATGAGAATAAGGGAGGGAGTGGTAAGAAGGAAGAAGCGAGGGATGAATCGAAGAAAGTTGGATAAAAGGAAGGAAAGGAGAGGAGGTAAAAGAAAAGAAAAGAAGTGAGTGCAAATAGGAGTCAGGTAATGGAGAGTGAAGGAATGGGGTGTATTTGTTGTCAGCAATAGGGATGTCATCCATCCGAGCAGTATAAATGGATAGTAAGAATAATAGTGAAAGAAAGAGACGGGCGTTTGACAAGGCAGGGTGATGAAATGATGAGGGCAACATGGCATGCATGTGGCCAAACAAAAGGTTTTGACACAATTGAGAGTGATATTCATGTTGAGATAATTGCAATAATAAGAGGAAGAGTGGGGGTGACACAACGTAAAAGTAACATGTTTGGCGGTCACATGGAAAACATGATGTGACAGGAAGCAGGAAGAGTGAAAAAGAGGAGGGGAAAGATGGAGGGAAGAGAAGCATACTCTGAGCTGTGGTCAGGATATTGAAAGAGAGAAACATACACACACTTCTACAAGGTTTTTAAGGGAGTGCAAATAAGCTGGAATACACACAGAAAACACACCGCCACCATGCTGTGTGCTCTGCGATTCCAGGGTGCTTGGTCTACTGTACATATAATAATATTATACTACAAATACAACTTGTATTACAGAAGGCAGTCCAAATGCTCAACAACCTTCCTTATCTTATGTATTTTTTCTGCTTCGTGTCACCATTTCATTCTGGCCATCATGCAAAAAAATTCACATTGAGATTGACATCTCATTTTCAAGTGAATTTTTTCCAGGCCACAAACAATATGGCTTATTTATCATATAATGTAGACAATTTAACTTCAATCAAACAATGTCTTAACAGTCTTAATAATTAAAAAATTCCAAGACAGAGTGCATACATCAACTTAAGCTTTAACTTAACTTACAGTATATGTTAAATGAAACTTATAATTAATATAGTCACATATAAATTACTTATCCACATAGTCTAAAGGATGGTAACACTCAGTGAGAGGTGTTTCATGCTTTTACTGGAGAGGGTGCAAGGGAGCGAAGATTGCAATGAATGAGGTGAGGATATAGAGAGGAGAAGGCTTAGCTGAACAGTGTTAGAGAGTTTCCAAAACTCTTAAAATGTTTGCATTGTCCACATATGTGTGGCAATGGGCTTCTCTGGCTTTATGGAAGGTAAGGGTCTCAGAGGTAGGTGGTGGGAAGTGTGGGGTGTCACATCATTTTAGGTGTCTCATTTTGCTGTATCTCATTTCATTAAAACATAGTTTGGGTAAAATCAAACAGGGTGTTGTGAGGAGGGGAGTCACAATATTGGGGGTAACGATAGAGTTACTGACCGTGTCCTTCAGGTCTGGGGGGTCTGGCGGGGGCTCTGGACCTACTGTATGTAGCTCACGGACAGAGGGCACCAAGAGTGGTGACCCCTGGTTGCCATCTAAGGAGGGGACAGTGGGAGGAAGGAGAGGACGAGGGGGCACTAGTGCTTGTCGTGACACTATCATACACACAATAAACGTTTGAAGGAGGCGATAGCCAAAGGGTAGAATTGGTACCAAAAAATGAAGGGAAGTCAAAGAGAAGAGTGAATCACAAATGGTCAGTCTGCTGCTCAGTTAAAGGACACTAATGGGTAACAACGAGGAGTGATCGAAAGGGACCAAGGCAAGGATAAGTGGAAGGTTTTTGTGGAAAATGTGGCAGGCCCTAGATGCATTTATATTACTGTAAAGAGATGTTTTCTTCCATTATAATGCCAATTGTAACATTACATAAAGAATATATATATATATATATATATATATATATATATATATATATATATATATATATATATATATATATATATATTGTGTAATGTTTTTTGGCTTAATTTTTTTATATGAGGTTTGCAAAATATGTGTGTTACATACAATAAATACTTCATTAAGGCTTTACCTGTATATATAACTTAACAGAACTTGTAACTTCAACTGTCTGGTCAAAGATGATGCTCTATTTGCTTCTAGATAGAGAGACTGCACCCTCTATTGACAGAAAGGCATCATTGCACACATAGTGAACTGGCAACATGCCAGGTACATAAAGGTTTTTGAAAGAGGTGCATTTGCTTTAAGCAGAGAGCTTTGCTTTAACTTTGAACACCAAAGTTTTTACTCGGCTCCTTAATGGTCATTATTCCTCTTAAAACATTATTCTTCATATATCATTACATTTCAACAGCATCTGTCTTCAAGCATGACTAACCAATGCTTTATTTATATCCTCTATTGGATATATAACCTTGGGGTGGGAGGTGAGGTGGTAAAGGTGGTCATTCTCATTTTGGGGGCGAGCTCGGAGGGGTTGCTGGGTTCGTAGGAGTGCTGCACGATCAGGGCACAGGGAATATCACAGCATGCTGGGGGCTGGTAATGGGTGGCGGTGGGGGCAGTGGTGTTGGCAGTGTTGGGGTTCTGGTTCTGACCACCCAGGGTCAGAGGGTGCTCGTTGGGGCTGTGAGGGCAAGGATCAGCAGCTTGCCTGACAGATGGGCCATCTGCCTGGGTCTGGTGTGTGTGACGTGCATGTGGATGTGAGCAAAGAGGACAGGAGGAGAGAGAGAGAACAAGAGAGAGAGAGAGGGGAAAGATATGTGGAGTAATTCATGTAAATGTGTTTTTGTATTTGTGTGCATGCAAGTTGAGTGGGAAGATTAAAACAAGCCAAAAAAAAAGAAGCCAAATAGACACACAGGCAGACAATCAGCAGACGGGCAGAGACAGAGAAGGGATGAGTGACAGACAAGATCAGGCAGATGGCAGGATTGTAAGGTGGAGGAGAGAGAGAAGTCAATTGGAGAGACAGACGGGTGGGGGGTGAGCGAGAAAAAAGACACGGCAGTCAGTCAGCACACACAGTTAAGCAGGTCGTTCTGTGTTGTCTCTTCAGAGAGACATTCACAGTCTTTATATACCTGGAGAGGAGAGATGTTTAAATGGCATTTTGTACTGCTCTTTCCCTCTCTCTCTCCCCCTCGCCCGCTACACCCCTCAACACAGAGTACTTATCTACAAAAACAAAACAAAAAGGAAATATGAGAGCTTTGAGCCACAGAGACACAGATCATTTTATATAGCGTTAGAACGAGTAGGCTGGCAATTCCCATCCAAACCACACACTTCAAAAAGAAGAGGTCAGCTGTTTTAGGTGTACCAAAGGAGATGATACACAAGGACGTGCCCGCTCTTCTCATGCTAAACCTACATGGATTATATGAAATATCAGACATGGTCAAAAGCACAGACGTTACCATTATGGAAGAGTTCTGACAAAAAAAAATAAAATCATTTGTATTTTGTCAATATGCAGCCGCATAGTTACTCTCAGTTTTGAACTTTTAGAGATGTGGTTAATGTTAATGACAGAACTCTTTCATACAAACTTTTCATGGCATATATATATATATATATATATATATATATATATATATATAGGCCAAAAAGGTAAAGCAATAACTCTCTTATGAATTAAATGGGCCTCAGACACTTGTCTGGAAATAGCTTGTCAAAGGAATCAAGATGTTAAAATGTTGACTATAGCTTCCAAAGCACTGTTAAGGGAACCTGAATTAATTTCCCTTAGATGTACAGTACTATCATTACAAACATGGCCAGAAATCAGCCACCCAGGCACCAACCCAAAATGAGTTCAGATGTTTTTGAGCACAGTAAGACAGTAGCTATATGGAGGAAGATGACTAATTTCCAAACATGTAGGTAAAATGCCCATATATGTGTTATCAAATGGGATATATTCAAGAACTGTAGTTCACTGTCCTCAAACTTCATTAAACCAATATCTGAACTATCAAAGATCCCAAGATAGCAGGGATGACTTTTAATACACAGTCCTTTATTTTGTGTGCTCATCCTAGTCAAATGTGCTCAATCATTATCCATCATTGGTGACTCTGAGGATATATGTGTTTTGTGTTAGTGAGTGAATAAGCCCGGTAGAAACATTTGCAAGCAATCTGTTTACATTGAAAAGCAACCTTATACATAGCAATGTCAGCCATTCCACAACACACAACACAGACCCATAGCGCAGACACATAACACTGACGTATAGACTAGCTTACATTTAAAAGCAGTTGCAACAGTTTAACAGCAATGAATGTAAAGGCATGTACAGACATGTACAGTGTTTGATTATGTATGTTTTAGTATGTATAAGAAACACAGAGACAAAAACACATCTTAGTTGGATTTAGGTTTGAGCAGTGAATTTTGGAACTTTCAATTATACAGGAAGCATGTGTGTGGCAGGCGGGGATGGTGTTTTGGCCATCTCATCTAATGAATGAACATAGTCATGTGTGCCAGTGTTAACTGAGTTTAAGTGAAACACGACCATCTTAAGTCCTGTATAGGTCACTGAGAGCATGATGTGACAACCACCGGGGATTATGAAGCATGTTGAAAACAAACTGAACAAACATATATTGCATTTATGGATTTCATGATATGGCGTATCTGACATAAAGTTTGAGCATTCGTTATATTGACACAAGACTGAAGTGATTGAAGAGGCAAGCTAAACGTAAGGCAAAGATGATGTGTATGCACGCATGTGAGAGAGCAAGCTCAATGGTGTGTGTGTGTTACTTTAAAAGCAGCCATAATTGGGGAAGCTGTTTGTCATCTTCAAGGAGGAAAAATGAGCACTGTTAGTGTACTTTTGAATACATAATCCATTGGTTTTATTCAACATACAGTACATCTCTGACAGGTGAGGCACAATTGATAATCCCAACGACACAACTGCACTCAACCTGCACTAACCCTACATTTGTGCACTTGATCATTTTAGATTAATCCAAGGAGAGTTAGATCATGTAGTGTGAATTCTTTATGAACAAAAACATCTTTCTGGACACAGTAACTCACTGCATTGGAAGTAGAGTCCTCATGCCAAGTCTGCACTCCCAAGCCATACTCTTGGTGCCAATGAATCTTACTAAGACAAGTTTTCCAGGCCCAGGAATAAAGAGTGGGTCACCAGGCTTTCCTATTTAATGTAAAGTTTGAAAAAATGTACAAGGAGCTGCATGGGCTTGACTTAGTGTAATGGTCTCAAATGGTGTTAGCATTCTCTGTGACAGAGGCCAAAAAGTTCTTCATTTAAACTGACAGAGACTGAGGTGTCTAGTGGAGTTAATTACAAGCTTTAATTACAAGGTTTGCTTCACTTTATTAATTTAACTTTAGGAAGTTAGATGACATTAAACACACTAGACTTACTCCACTGGCCATGACTAAGGCCAAAATTGCATGCAGAGGCACAAGTTTCTCCCCACTCGATAAAATGCAACATATGCAATTTATCTAATTAGCTGCTTTGAAGTTGACTTAAATTTGTCTTCCTTCCTCCACTGAGTCAGGACATGCTGTAGTGATCCCAGCTTGACTCTCTCTTCTTCGGTTCTCAGCAGCCATCTTTGCAGCTGGTTGCCCATTTGGAAAGATTCTGCACAGATGGTGACTTGAGATCTGAGTATGGTATTCCCACTGTTTTTACATATATTATGTGTGTATGTTATTATGACGGGATTATTTTAGGAAGAAATAAGAATAATATTTCAGCCAAATGAAAAACTTTGTCTGGCCTTTACAGACAATTTTTCATTCTTAAGGCCAGGGTATGCTTGAATTGAACTAATTCCTACTATGTGTCCTCCGACCGCGTTTGAAGGCAAAAGTGTTAATCTATGTCCCAAACAGCCACATTCAAAGGGGTAAAAAGCTTGTTGTTTTAGAAACAGGAAAGAAAACAATAATTACGTAACTACTTCCTCACTTCCACAAACCTCGCCCCTCGCTAAGTAAAGTGAGCATGCTTGTCGGATTGTTGGTTTCAGAAAGTTACAAAAATTGTTGGACGCAGCCTCCCCAGTTGGAAAGGAGTGAGTGAAGGGAGATTCAGATGCTGTTTGATGATCCGACAAGCAATTAGTTTGAAGCGTACTGACCCCCTTGAGGTTCCGTGGTTACCTCTGCGCAAACCAACGGCAATCAATAAGTCAATGCTTTGATATTGTGAAGGATAAATGTCAGGGGTCAACTATCAAAAACCACTATGGCTGACTGAGCTAACTTCATTTCCACCATGGAAGCACTAAAGGGGCTATTCTCATAATGCACTATAACTTTGTACTTAACTTGGATATCCCACTGCTTTGCTCCCACTGTTATCCCAAAGCGTTGTTTTGATTTGCATTGGAATAAAATATTACTTCCTCCTCTAAGTATAACAAAACTTAACAACTTGAAAACATTACACTTCTTTTATTGTTGCTTAATGAGGCAGTGGACGAATAAAATAACTATCACCTAACTGGAATTGTATAATAATGTACATACATATGAAGTGCACCCTATCAGACATATGTGACTTCTAAACAAATAATAGGGATTTCCATATGTCAGTAAAGCCTTAATATTAAAAATATTAAAGATCTACAAAGAGAATTAAAGACTATCACAGTTTGAATCCCTGCTGTCCCTTCCTATTAACTGTTGCGACTCTACTCCTGCGCTCTGTCGGGGGCTGATTCCACTGGCTGCTCTTAGTGGCTAATGAAGACGGCGGGGGGGCGTGTGTGTTGCAGCTGAACCACACTGTGCTTAACATGACTTTGGGTGTGACCAAAGGTTTGGTGTCTACGTGGCTGCTCGGTTGGCGGACATGACTACTGATCTGAATGACAGATTAAAGCTGGTAACAGAGCAGGGGGCTGGAGGTAGGGGGTTTATATGCTTTGTCTGTCTCTGTTTACTGAAGAAAATATTGTTGTCTGATCCAAAACAAAATTACATTTACAGTTGGGTGCCAATGACATAGAATCTAGGAAAATAACACACATTACAGTGTGACTAGGACTGCACGATTTGAGGAAACTATCTAATTGCGATTATTTTGACTGATATTGTGATTGCATTCAGGATATTAGAGGGAATGGTTTTTGTATCATTATTCTCATTTGCATTGAAATTTATTAACATTTAAAGACATTAAAATGATTATAGTGTGATTTTAGTGAGGGCCTGTACCAAAAAAGATTTTTTTCTTTAGTCTGTAGGATATGATTTGTAGGCAGGGACATCTCTGCAGCACCACAATACTTAATTCAGAATGGTTTGACACATATTTTGCCATTAACAAATATTAGGCCCCCTTGTGATTTGGATATTGCACATAGCAACGTGGTTTCACCTGACTGGGCTTCAAAATTGATATTGATGACTGTGTTTGTTCTTTAGAAACAATGCTTAGCCACTGAATCAACTGAGATATATAGAATCTCTGTTTTAGTCACATACTAAAGGACCTACATGATGGGCTGTAACATGCACAGTCAATATTTAATATGTGTAACTTGATTTACCAACGCAATTAGATGGTGAAAAATTAAATCATGGCAGCAATATATAAGAAACTAAATTAAGCTCAAGCAGACCGAACAGCAGTCAACCTGCTGTTGAGCATGTTGCTCTACTCTCAGTGCAGTTTGTAGCCAGTTTAACGGCACATCATGCCAGATGCATGGGGAACTTCCACATGGCAAATTGACTGAGGTGGGAGGAGTCGGCCTGCAGCTTTAAAGCTCCTGCTTGTGTAAATCCTCTCAAAACATCAGCAAGCCTTACAATTGATTAATTTTCTAAGGTGGAAAGGGGAATACACTTTTAAATTAAAAATGAAACAATTAAATCAATCAATGAGGAATCCAATTTTAAATTAAAAATGAAACAACTAAATAAATCAATGAACAATCACCCCAAAGGACAAGCAATTATTACATATAACAAATCATTTACCACCATCAGTTGCAAACAATTGCACTGGACTGCCGTAAACAAAGCTATGAGACTTCCAAGTAATTTGTCAAACAAGCCTGTGCACACTACAGTGACCACAGCAGATGGGGCACATCAGTCAAGTCCCAAAGCACCTTTTTGCCTGCAATAAAAAACACAATTCTTTATTTTGTTTGTATTATATTATGCTGTTTGTGTCAAAGGAGGTCACCACCATTCAAGTCACACCAATGACAACCTATAAGTGGGTGTAATATTCTCCAAAAGCTAGAAACTGTAGTGATGTAGTATTGCAATAATATGTGATCATACACCAGTGTTGGACCAGGAGCTGCTCATTTAAAAGCATCTGGAACCATTATGGTTCATAGCGTTTTCATGTTGAAACTTTCCCCCTAAATTACTTTCCAGAGGATTGGTGTTAACATTCTTTTATCATGCCAAGTAACCTGTTCTGACATTAAATCAGTTTAAACAAGTTTCATACCCATCTTTTTTTTCATTTTTTCTAATTTATTCTTGTTGGGACTTTAAATTAGCATGGCGCCACCGATTAAATAGATAGGCCATGCTTCTCTTACTTGTTTCTGGTAGTGAGAATCATGCAGAGATGTTCACTTAGACAGTCCTTGTAAGTGTAATGGTAAAGCCCATTTTGGTAACCAGGCAACAGCTGTAATACATTATGGTAGAAAAGACCTCTTTTCTGATTGATGGTAAGCTGGTTTAATATCTGTAAGGACTGGAAGTTGAATGATAAGTCATGAACCTGTTCTACATGACTTCTCTAAAGTTGTTATCCACAAGTTCACTTTAACCTGCATTTATCAAATAGCTTCTGCTGACGGGGGAAAAGCAATTGTTTGAAGCTGAAGTAAATTACCTGATGGCAAAAAACATGTTCCGCTAAAATAAATCTGTGCTGCTTGTTAATGCCTCAGTCTAATTTGTTACCAACACACATAATAATTAACTCTCAACCAAAATTGAAAATGGTTTCTCCCATAATTACAGTTTTTGTTTAGTTAATCAGTAGCATTTTTGCATAACAAATTTGCTAGACTTTGCTGGAATTTCAGTTTTGATTAACATAACCGTAGACATGAGAGGTGACAAGGTGGGTTGGCGTTAAAGTGGAAGTTAAATTGGAAGCTGCTACAAAATTCATATCTAATCCCTTTGTGGATAAAAAAACAACTTAAATAGACAGGTTGCAACCCTGGGTACCACTCATATAATATCATTATACTCCATTTATTCTGGTGATAAGGGCCTGAGCTTGTGTGATTACATGCAATAATAGAAATGAAACTGAACATGTTGCCATTTGTGTTTTTCTTTTAGATGTTACCTGGCTTGTCTACAGTGGAGCAAACAGCTACCAAATCACAACAGGCTGCAGGGTTTTTATGAGGGGAAGATATTTCCAGCATCACTTTGATTGCCTCAAATGATATCCCTGCTGAGGTGATCAACCGCATATAGGCTGATTGGATATTTCACAGGGCGCTGCTGCTAATTTACAAGGTGGAGTGTTGCCACTGTTTTAAAGGGAACGCTGGTATAAATATCCATGTTTATTACGGTGAGTCAGTGTTTCTGACTTTGCCTTGGTCAAGGCATGCTGCAGCATTCAAACAGGCCCTCAGGCTGTTTTTGTAACGTTGCCAGTGTTCTCTTTTCTCCAAAACATTAACTTTTCAGAAAAATAAGTGGTCAATTACCTTTTTGACACTGATGCATTTGGCTCATTTTCAATTAACCAACATCAAAATTAATAAAACATTTTAAAAGAGATGAGAGTATGCAGTAGCACAATACTGAATACATTATAGCGCCAATAGAGTACATACTTAGTAGTTTCTATTCATATTGAGGATCTGGACTGTCATTTTGCATTGTCAGGGTATAAACAGATGTGTGTAATGATTGTGTAGGGACAATATAAACATGGTCTTGGGGGACTGAATATTTAACTGTGAAGAAATGCAGCTACATATATTAATTCATAGTACTTAAAGTTCATAAAAGACCCCCAGTAAGTGTGTATAATGTGAGTATGTGTATCATGCATGTGTCACCCAGGCTATCTAATTGTAATTTGTAATTGTAGTTAAAATTAGATATCTTATTTGGCATCAGTATAAATGGCAGTATTAACATTAGCATTAGCACATTAACTAATGAGGACTAAGAAGAGAATAGAAACATTAACACTTCTTTCAAGTAAGTTAAGTTAAATTCTCTTTTGGCAGATGTCTCTTTGGCTATTCATTTTGATAATTTGATGGTAACTTTAACTACTCTTAACAGTTATACATTTTAATATGACAGGATGCTTTACAAGCTGACAGTCCTATTAAGATCATGATGTGGGTGAGAAGGGAAAATTAATACCATGTTCTCAGGGCTTCTGAAAACATTCAAGCACTGTTTGACCTTTCCTTCCCTTCCTACATATGCAGAGATTTATATACATAAGACTACGCAAACGATCAATGCTGGGTTATATCACTGAAGAGCTAATATAGCACCTCCAGGATTCTTTTTAGACAGGATGTGCAAAAGCTGAGCAACAAATACAGCTCCAGCCTGTGCTGTCAGCATAGTGTTGCTGATGTTGCTCGTGTGCAAATTTTGTTCAGGAATGACATTGTGAACATGGGAGGTTCTCAAAGGTTCCAGACGCTGTCAGTGTCATCACTCCTTCACAAGGAAGGCTCTGCTTTTACTGCTCTTCCTCATGCATACTGACTATAGAAATTCTACACCCTTTCCCCCTTGCCTCAGCTAGACCTGAAAATGAACCCATTATCCATCCAGTCATCATCATTCCACTCTTACTTTTTTGATCCCTCTTTTCCTTTTTCTCTAACTATTATGCCACTTCTTTCCCCTGTCACAACATAAGTGAAGACCTGGGATGTTTTATAGGCCCTATTGCTCTCTCTGTACCATCATTCCTTCTTTCAGTCACCCATCCCCCTACCTCCTTGGAGGGGACCCTGGATCCCTTCCTCCGTGACCACCAGCTTTCCACCATGGCAATGAGGCAGGAGAGCACCACGCCGGCTGCTAGGACACAGAAAACGCCAGCAAAGCTGTGGATGTCCAGGGCGCTGCCGCGCTGTCGTGTTTGGACTGAGCTGTAGAGGTCGCAGGGGCTGTCCTTGGGCCACCACTTGACTTTCAGTATATCCATGTCACCGTTCTGCTGGAGCTCCAAGATTCTGTGACATAGGCAGGAGATGCAGGCATGTAAGCATAGAGCCATGTACAGTAAGGCCGCATACTTTACACACACACTGACACAGAGGCTACAAATTTACAAATCTTTGTAAAATACTTACAGTAAGCATACAGGAAAAGGCCAACATACATGAATTAATTAATGTGAAGTTGCATGAATGAGCAACAAGCCG
Organism: Percina caprodes; assembly: GCA_013375575.1. NCBI lineage: Eukaryota > Metazoa > Chordata > Actinopteri > Perciformes > Percidae > Percina > Percina caprodes. The sequence continues at coordinate 299,227 of JABXJD010000216.1, forward strand.
GCAAAATTCAGAAGAGTAAGATAACACTGTCCAGAGTGAGCATAGCTATTATGTATGACAATTGCTGGAGTCTGAATGACATTTGAATGATTACAGAGTCATAAATGCTTTTATTAAATCATGGAGAATGAAACCTATTTGCAATATAAGTTAACTGCACAAAACCTGTCAACACTGCAGCTTTTACTGCTGTTGCCATAACTTCTTTCTTCCATTTGAGGGCAGTGTTTGCCAGTTAAAATCCACCCTAATCCCTGACAACCATATTGGGCTGTCAAACTCATTATGGCTAACATTAATATGTTTTGCAGCACAGTGCGACTACACTGCCACAATGTCATTATGCAGCCTAGCTTTAGTCCCACGATTGATGGCTTCAGAGAGGATACAGCTCAGAGGTTGATAGGGTCCCTCTGTTAGCCTTCAGCTTATTATTTAACTGGGTCGTTCGTTTTGGTTTGGAGGGGAGTTGCAGACACGCACGCACGCACGCACGCACACATGCACGGATTCAGCTGGATATTTAACAATGTGGCATGGAGGAGTGAGGAGCATAGGGAAAGGGAGAGAAGAAAGGCAACGTGACTGTGGAATGTGTGTGTGCGTATTTATGCATATACCTCCCTCACAGGCAAATATATACTAACACAGAAAACAAATAGAAGCAAATAAACCCTCAAAGATAAAGTAAGCCACTACAATGGCTGACACCAACAGGGTAGATATATATTCAGAAATGAACAAAGTCACAAAAGTCGACTACATACATGTCAAAGCAAACGTAAACAAAAGTTATACGTATGTACCTAGAGACAGATGTTTGCAATTGTCTGCACAACTTCCTGGGGACAAACCCCTGCTGCAATTTCAGTGACAACACGCTGACATGAATTAAAGTGCCCATCTTTCATCTCTTCATTTTTTCTCATGCGGAATACACAAAACGTACTGAAATCAATCAAGAAATGCAAATGAGCCCTGCAGACAGTTTACATAATTAATTTCATCCACAATAGCCAGAAAACATGGCTCATTTCAATGTAAATCAGCTAAACAGGCTCAGCATGTTTCTCTATAACCATGTCACTCTCATTTAGGGACATTCTCTTAACACTTCCTTGGCTCTACTGAGCTGGTGTGACTGGGGAACTACATGGGTAAAATGCCAGTTGGGGCTTTAATTGATAAAATAAGACAATAAAAAACTAATTTAAACAGAAAATCCACACTCATTCTAATGCAACATCATGTCCACCAACTGCCGGCTTGATTGTGGGATTGTGGGATTGTTTGGCTCAGATCAGCGCAGATTAGTGCCAAGATTAGATAAGACTTTGTGTAGATGATATGCAACATTGACTCAAAACAAATTAAATCAAACTGATCTGCAATAGTGTATAGCAGTACTAGTGTAGTGGCAGCACTGGCCTAGTTGCATGCCTTGGTGATCACTCTACTGGAATGAAGAAAAGGTAGTCAGTGTAGAAGTCCCTCATCGCATACCAATCCTGCATCTGTTCTTTTTCAGCAGTCCAGTGTCCCTGCTCCTTTTTCTTTCAAACATGTCACTAAGTTACTTTTGGACTGTAACAAAACTGCGACTCACACTTCTTTTAAATTAAGACTGAAGGCTTTTCTTTTTGATGCTGCCTTCCTTTAAATAATTCACTTCTTACACTTCACTGTAACTTCTCCTCTTGTAATTAATATCTGTATTAGCTGTCTTTAACTGCTCTTTCAAGTTTTATGTAAAGCACTTTGAATCGCCTTGTTGCTGAAATGTGCTATACAAATGAAGCTGCCTTGCCTAATATTGTACTGTATAACACAAGCCTTGAAATTGCTTCATGCTTGACCACTCCTTGCACCCGCTGAGTGCTAGATCGCTGATTGCTGGAGGAGTAATAGCGCAAAAACACTTCACTGTTGCATGCAGGGCGCACTGTTGATATGCAAGATGATATTGTGAAGATTAGGTTTTTGAACAGCACCTGCGTTTAATCAAAATTCAAACAGCATCCTTACACGTTTGTTTTTAGCGGATGACAGTATCACAGAAAAATCACAGTTTATAAAAGTTAAAACAGGCTTTTTTCCCCCAAAGTGTCGTGCCTTTCATACAGTACTGACCTTTTTTTATGTCACTCTGACAACAGATGCTTCACACACACAAACAAGCCAGCGCTCTGACAGACGGCTTCAGAGAAAGACAGATTACACACAGGCTAATGAGATGGAAGAAGAGCGACCCCACCTATCAAAGAAGCCAGCCAATGTTTTGTCAAAATATTTCATCATTTCTTGCTTGAAAGTCTGCCAACTTTCTTGTCTGACATGATGTCTTTTCATGTCTGTTGAGAGAAAGAGGCATGCTTTATGTTTGAAGTTGCTGTCTGTTATCTCTGCTCATGAATTGACTGCCATCAATTTCATGTTGCACAGGTTTTTGTAAAGCACCTAAGGAGTTGAAATAAGCGGTTGCGTTTTCCTTTTTCATCTACTTTAACATCTGTGAACATAATTACTATTGACAGTAAATGCCGTTGTGGCAAAATTCTACAAATGGGGTTTTACTAATCTGAGGGAAAACAAATAAACAGTGGAAATGGTAATTAACATTTCCCCCCTTGCAGGAAGAAATAGCAACGGCAGTAGAATTTAATTGTCAAATGTCCTATGGAAAACCCAATGATTTCACATTCTTAAGATCTTGCTGTGTGGTGAGGTTACTAGCTGTATCTGTAAGTTAAAAATATACTTTAATTTTCAAATGTTTAATCAAAATCACTAAATGCCTATACATTTCCCTAGCCTACCCGAGACAATCAAAAGGGTTCCCAAACAAAACAACAAAGAATAACTAAAAAGGCTTACTCCGCATCTTGATCAAAGATCAAACCATTTCAAAAAGAAACTTTTATCAGAGGAATAATTAGGATGTGTGTCTAAGCTGTATGTAACTTTAAGGGAAGAAAGAGCAAAACAGATTTGAGATTCAGGCCAGTGCTTTCTCTCTCCCCTCTATTGCAACGCGGTCTGCCTGTGGAGTTCATCATCTATCATTCTGAACTAATTGACCTATCAGAGTAATGCAGAAGCTGCTTCCCCAATAGACCCTTGAATCAAACCCTAACGCTGACATGCACTCACAAGAACACACACCCACATTATCGCTGCATTTACCTTTTTCATTTATCTAATTGATGTTTAGCTGCCATTATCCTGCCCACAATAATACACAGATTTAACTCTGCAATACTGGAGTGTGCCTGGGTTTGGACAGAATGGTACAAGACAAAAGGGAAGTGGAATATGTTTACGTGCTAAAATGTGAGGGCAATCCAGACATAATACCTCACAGATAGAATAAGCTCGCCTGAGTGATTCAAGTTCAAGTGCTTAACTGTCCAGCGCTCCGTGTTTAGAATGACTCCACACATGTAAAATCGGTTACCACCGAGCCAAGAAGAGACCTCTGCTTAGTCATGGAATCCACAACACAGAGGAATACTTCAACTATGTGAGAAAAAGTGAGCATGATGATGATCATTTTAAAATACAAAAGCGGTTACAACTGCTCTCCATTTATCTCTATCCCATGGCTGACAGGCAGGATGAAAAGCCGCTGTGAGCTGCCAGACAAAAACATGGCTTGAGTCAAAGGTTTCCTGCAGTACACCATCTGTCTAGAACTCTAATTTGTCTGTCACTGTCTCACTAAAAGCAACACATCTTCCCTCGAAAACACAAATTTGCCTGTGCACACGCAAACACAGCAGCACAGATAGAAATGGTAAACATGCACAAGCAATGAACGTGTAGTCTCACACTCAAAGTACACTACAATTATGAAAAGCACAGTTTGTTTGAAACAATGATAAACTTACAAAAGTAGCTAATTTAAGTGTGTGTGTGTGTGTGTGTGTGCGTCACACACAAATTTTATGTCCTCATGAAATATCCACTTCATTACATCGAGTTTGTGTTCATGACAAAGCACAGGAGAGGAACTTTGACAGCTGATTTATTTTCCCAACAGCAGTGTGCTTTTCCCTCCACAGATATCCAAAATGTTTTTTGATTTAATTTCAGTCTTAATATAAAGAATATTGAACTGAGCCAGTGTACACTTTAGATCTTTCATTTCTTCCTTCAGGGTCTGTTAGTGTTTTTCTGCCCAAGGTGTCATCAGTCAGCACATTGCTGCCTGAGGTATCAGAAAATAGATTAAATTACTCACTAAAAATAACACCTACTACATATAATTGCAATCTGAGAACATACAGTAGAGGTAGTGTCATCTCCTGCATTTTATAATACAGGGGTTGCTATATGCAAGAGCTTGTTAACATGTAATCAAATGCATCATTGTCACAGTAAATGTGATACATGAGGGTTGCAATGTCAATGGATGCTCTATGCGTGACTGGAAGTAAAGGGCATATGATAGGTTAAATATAATTACAAAACACGTGTAATCTGTGTATCTATCCGCTATTATGGCCTTTTTGTGTGAAACAGCTGTCCTGTGTGTGCCTATTCAGCATGACTGTATGACTGTCTTGTTATATTAGGTGTGTTTGGGTATGGTGTATGCATGTGTGCATCTCCCTGCGTCCGTGTATATGTCCATGGAACAGCTGGTGAGCTGCATTAACACTGTGTGTGTGTAATGAGTTAACACCTTGCTTCAAGATCGTTGACTTTGACTAAGGCGATCTATAATGACTTTAACACTCCCACTGGCTGTAAAAGCCAATGAGCACGGGTTGCCCGTGTGGCGGGGGGGGGACTGATGTGCCTCTGTGTGTGTGTGCGCTGTCTCTGCCTCCCTGCTCTCTCTGCAGTGGCGGGCAACTGCGTGGACTTGATGTTGCCATGACAACTCCTTGGTAGCAGCCTTGATGGTGGGATGATCACACATTATTAATTGACTCAAGCTAAAAAAAAAAAAAAGAAACACAATAGCGATTTAGATAAAGGAGCAAGGGACACTAGACTTGAAGAAAGGAAGATTGGGGGAAGAAGGAAAATATAAAAGATGAGAAAATGCCTCGAATTTCGTCAGGTGACAAACCACATTCATGGTAAATTATACTGAGATCACACACGGAGAGGGAGAGGAAGCGACACAATAAGTATCACATGAAAACCACAAGTATGGTCGCACATGCACTGTGGACACCTATTTAAGCAAGGAAAAGGAAATTAACAAAAGATGCTCTTTCATTTGTTGTCTCTCTCCTACGGAAAATCACACAAATGGGCTATTGCACAAGTAGGATCAACTTGAGTTTTAGACCTTCAGAATGAGAACATTTTTGCTTCACTTTTCCAAAGGGCTGTTTAGCACTTAAAACTTGTTAAGACTTTTTTGTTAGGAACATAATTTGGTTTAGTTATGGTAAGGGTACAGGCTGCTGTTTGGCATGTGGTTGTGATGGTTAAGGTGGCGAAGGGTTAGGGAATGCATTATGTCTCTGTGGGTCCTCCCAAGTATAGAAGAAGTATAATATCTATTTCATTTGTTTAGTTTATCAAAGTTATGCATGTAATTTCTGCTATACAATAATGCTTCATGTTTAAGAATATACTTAAAAGGGGGACAAGTGTTACTTGTAATACCTAAAAAGTGGGTTTTCAGGAGTTTATTTGACTTAATTTGAGCAACATCTATTTGTAACAGTTTTAATGAGAAGCCTCTAATGTTATAAATGATACCACTAGTGGAGTGAAGATGGACTGTTAAGAGATTTCACACTGTGCTGCGCACCACTGCTGGGGGATGGGGAGTGTATTTCTAACTCAAATGGATGGTGGGGCCAAACAGAGACTACAGACTACAAAGTGAGTTTTTAAAGCCTTTTATCTCAGCACCTAGCAAACTGATTGTTCAACTCAGCTATCAACCCCCTCAAAGTACATTGGGGCTATTTCTACTATGGGACAGTACAAATCTCACTTATTGCCCCTTTAAATGCACTGTAACTCCATATACTGTGTTAATTCTGCAGTCTTCCCCAGGCCCATCGATAAATACAGGTTATGTCCCATGCTGCTCTTTCTTTAGTAGCAGGTTTTATTGCAGCTGTAACCAGTTAAAATGCAGAGTGGTGTGGGTTAGATGATCAAGCATAATGTGAAACAGTTCAGCGAATTTCAGAACTGGCTAGAAAGACCTCTTAACTGTTTCTGTGAGAGGTGTTGAGGCGTAGTGCGTCATCACAGAGCATACAGCTGTCTGAGGAACGGCGGAATATGTCTGCAGCAACCACGACAGTCATGCTCTTTTATACGAATATTCTTCTCCTGTCACCTCTGTAGCAAACACAATTTGAAGTTGGAGACAGTAAAAAGTGGAAGATGCGGTGAGGTGAGAGCTGGAGAGAGAAAGCGTGAAGATAGAGTGGCAGTGTGTTCAATCTGAATGGATGTCAGAGAACAAAATCATACAATGGGGGGAATGAGAGCACAGGCGAGAAAGTATAGGGGAGACAGGATAGGAGAAGAGAGCCGGGGAGGAGTAGCGAGAGGAGAAGAGACATTTTCACATGGAATGAGCAGACCGGGGCAGAAGACAGGAGGGATGACAGATAGAGGTGTTGTGCTAAAATCAGTTTGTTGCTCTGAGGAGACAGTTGGATGTCAACTCCTTAAATGAGACTGCCTCACTGGAAAACATGAAGGAGAATAATATTCATATTACAAAGTTAAAAAAATGTGTTTCACTGAAGTTCTCACAATTGCAGGGTCAGATTAGTTCAACATTTTTCTGTCAAAGTTCAAGCCTGTCTTAGAAAATATGTGATTTATTTGTGAAAATATGTGCACTAAAACAAGTTCAGTGAGACAGATATAGGGCAGGGGTTTTACTGTGAAACCAAGAGTGGCTGCAGGTTTTTCAATTACTCTGGGTAGATGAGAGTGACATAGTGATTATGGAGGCCAGCCTTCACCTAGAGAGCTGAAGTCAAGCACCCATGTCAGCCAACAACCCACTGAAGTATCCTTAGATGCTGAATCGCCACAAGCTAAGGATCTGCTAAACCAGATATGTAGCCTGCCTGTAGAGATGAGGGGGAATTACTAAAGCATCAGATCACTATCATTACATCATGTTGCATTTTGCTATGTGACCTACCTCCAGGAGCAAGCCAAACCTGTCAAATATATATCCAAAAGAGGCTTCTGACATGTACTTCACTTTTTCAAATCACTTTTGACTTTTCCAAGCAGGAAAGTGATACTGCAGCATTGACCCAGTCCGAAAAGTGAACCTATTCCTGATTTTTCCCTCCCTGTGTTTTGATAAACAAAACAACAACAACAAAAAAAGCTGAGACTAAAGCCCACTGACCCACAGTCCCACATCAATACTCTGGAAAGTCTGTTTATTCAACCACAGACTGCTGCAGTCGACAGAAGAAACATTGTTCCGGCACTGGTGGTGCATATTTGAGTTTGCTTTTGAGCGGTTTTATTTTGGTGCCAAATATGAAAAGAGTGAACTACAGGGGTCTCTCCAGTGACCTTCCTTATCGTACGCACTGCCTCATTTTTGTGGCATAAATAACATGATGGCCTCTATCTCGCATTTACATGGTACCCAACCTGGCTGGATATTTGCTAAATTTCTAAAGCTCTGTGCACATTAAGGAGAACAGCGCATACTGTATAGCTGTCCCAGACTGATTTGACAGATCAGATTACGTACTGTAGTACGTGACACGTCTTTGGTCCCGCAAGTAAAGTTTGCAAATCCTTATTGTTCCAATTAGCACACTCAGGGTTCAATGTCATACACTTTGTCAACAAAGTTTTCAATTAAGCACCATTAAGCCACACTGTCTGAGTGAACTGGAACAGATTATCAGAAGTCAAGCAGTCATTAACCATCATTAGCACATCAAGAGAGTGAGCGAGAGACAGAGAAACATAAACAGAGAGAAAGACACAACCCCATCATTAATTGTGATTAATAAAGATTTAATGAATGTACTAAGTGTGTGGGCTGAGTTTTACTATGAAGGATTGGTAGAAGAGTGACATATAGAGAGGGAGAGAGATTAGATTGACACTTGACATTAAATCAATCTTTTGTCATCTGGAACAATGCCAGTGTTGTAAAAAACATTCATACACACACATGCACACATATCCAAACACATATTTGTTGTTTTGCTTACCACCCTTGGGTAAAATGCATTATTTTCCCCCATGTATTGGAAATTGAGGGCTTTAGAGCCTCCAGCTTAACTGAACTTGAACTGTGTGTGTGTGTGCATGTGTGTAACAGAGAGAGAGAGAGAGAGAGAGAGAGAGAGAGAGAGAGAGAGAGAGAGAGAGAGACGGTAAATCATTTAACTTGCTGCCCAGCTTTTTGCAGGAGATTTGATCAAGCCTTATTTCAGTAATACATGTAGCTCATGGAATTATGGGACTACAAAGAGCTTTCAATATAAGGTGCAGTCTTTTCAAAATAACTGTATCCCAGTTAGTGATGGGAAAGCACATGAATTGTTGCAATTGTTATATCATTGTATGCAACTGTTTCTTATTCCATTCTGCTTTTATTATGGTCTTTTTTTCCTTACCATGAGATCAAGATGGAACTAGAAAATGCATTTCCTGCAGAAAATGCGTGGAAATGCTGAATAGCTGAATTGCTAAAGCTAACCTGGTTGAATAGCTTAAATCAGTAAAAGTTGTAGAAAAAATTGAAACGCTAAACTGGATAAATAGCTTAAATCAGTAAGAAGATGTTGAAGTAGTGAGAATAGTTGAAAAATGCTAAATAGGTGAATTGCTAAAGCTAACCTGGTTGAGTAGCTTAAATCAGTAAAAGTTTTAAGAATAGTTAAAAAAGTAGTAGTGGTTTTAATTAAGTTGAATAACACCATTAGTGTAAAAAGGTGGAATAATTTAAAAAAAATTGCGGTTTAAAAAAAAAAAAATCTCCGACGGCAGAGATGCAGCGAGTCGCATTATACATTCTACCACGCGCTGTCTGAAACCCCACGCTACCAGAAATCTACTGGTTAAGTAAGTACTACAAACCGAAGTAAAGTTAAACCTGAAGCTGAAGAAACCCTAAACGTTAACGGAAAAGACCCGCGGACCAGAGAGAGAGAGAGAGAGAGACCCGCGGACCTCAGAGAGAGAGAGAGAGAGAGAGAGAGAGAGAGAGAGAGAGAGCGGACCTCAGAGAGAGAGAGAGAGAGAGAGAGAGACCCGCGGACCTCAGTGACTGAGGGGGGGGAGAGAGAGAGAGAGAGAGAGAGAGAGAGAGAGAGCGCGCGCTGTTCTCTTCTCCGTGTTATGTGTGAGTGAGCAGAGCGTGTGTGTACGGGCGGGGCGCACGGTCCGCTGCACGGTCCGAGTACAGATAATGACTCGTATTACTCGTATAATACTTGTATTCGGCAAAAGTGCTTTATCCGTACCGGATACTTGTTTCAGCCGAGTATCCGGCTCATCCCTAACCACTAATATAAAAAAGGTGAAAAAATGTTAAAAAAAACTTGAAATGCTAAAGCTAACCTGGATAAATAGCTTAAATCAGTAAGAAGATGTTGAAGTAGTGATAATAGTTGAAAATTGCTGAAATGCTAAAGCTAACCTGGTTGAATAGCCTAAATCAGTAAGAAGATGTTGAAATAGTGAGAATAGTTGAAAATGCTGAATAGCTGAAATGCTAAAGCTAACCTGGTTGAATTGCTTAAATCAGTAAGAAGAAGCTTAAGTGGTAAAAATAGATTAAAAAGTAGGAATGGTTTTAATTAAGTTGAATAACACCACTACACCATAAGAAGCTAGAGCTAGATTTTAAAAGTTGAATGGTTTTAATAACTGAAAGTCTGCAGAAGATACAGACAACAAAAAACGTACGGAATAATAAATAATCATGAAGCCTATTTAACACTAGGTGATGAGATGCCATTGTGGGAATTGAACCCTGGTCTCTGGTTGAAAGGCATGTGACATAACTACTGCGCCACCACTGTAATATCTTCTTTAAAAACTATACAGGGTAATATATAATGTATCTGTGTATGTCTCTATCTGTCTGTGTGCGTGCACTCTTGGCGTGTGTGCACGTGTGCACACACACACACAGACACACACACAAACATACACACACACACAGACAGAGACACACACACACACACAGACACACACAAACATACACACACACACAGACACACACACACACACACAGACACACACAGACACACAGACAGACACACACAAACATACACACACACAGACACACAGACAGACACACACAAACATACACACACACACACACACACACACAACATACACACACACACACACAGAGACAGGCACAGACACAGACACACACACACAGCCACAGACACACACAGACACAAACACACACAGGGACACACAGCTGAAATTTCTTTTTTCACTCTGTCTGTTTTAAAATGAGTTGTGGAGACGACAGCAAAGCAATTGACAGAGACTGACATGGTTGCTAATGGATACTAACTATCAGTGGCCATGTTTGTAAACACAGCTAGGAAGCCTTTGATCTCTGTGATGTCATCTCTTTGAGCTGTAATCAGTTAACGATGCAGCTGCTGCACCCCTCACCTGTTGGAAACCGCAGCTCCTCAGACACTGAACAACCTCTCAAACAAATGGTCATTGCGATAAAGGAATACGTGAATAACCTCCTCATGAGCACCAGAAGGCCTTTGTGAACGTATTGATATAAAATTCATGTTGATAAACTTAAAAATGTGGGCGTATCAGCGATTTAAAAAAGAGCTTCGCTCTGCATTTTGCTCAGAAATCTGATGTTTAACATGGCAGTGAATGGAGAAAGATTCTGAACTCTTGTCCTTTGAATGCTCGCTGAGCGAAAAGTATAATTCATATTACATAAATGAAACTAGACAATATTACCTACGTTTTGATGTATAAATTGTCCATGACAAGTTAGAATTGTTGGCGTGGGAGCAAGTTATAGAGAACGGAGTAAGATAATTTTTTTGAAGCGCTTCACTCTAGTGATGTTACTCCTCACTCTACTTAACGCAATACACACTCATAAACGCAGAAAAATCTTAGAATGTACACTATACTTAAACTATGCTTTTTCACAAAAACTGTAGAATATATCAATCTGAAAAGCCATAGCCGGATAGCTGAATATTTTGTGAATTGTTTAAAGTTTGAATCATGTCTGTAAGTGAAAAAATGTAGGAGGAGATACATTTTGAAGCAGAAGAGGATTTGAAGGATTTGAAGCTTGCTCTCATTGACTTTAATGTTAAAATAAAATGTTTAAAAGCGTAATATTTGAAAAAGTATAAATAATTATAATAGCTGCTGAAAAAGCTGAAGATTTGAAAAGTTGAACGGTTTAAATAGCTGAAAGTATGCAGAAGATACGGAGAGCCAAAAAATTTACGGAAGACGAAATAATAAAGAAAGAACCAAATAACAATAGAAACTAGGTGATTAAGTTAAAATATGACATAGAAATGGTCAAAACAATAAATGAATCAATAAGAAAGTAAATTAAGAAAGATAGGCCCCTAAGAGTAAAACAGCAAGTAAAACTATAACTCAGTTTCCACTGCGGATTTTAAAACTAAGTAAAACTTTTCTCAGTAAAACATTTCTTTTTTTATACAGAAGGTCCAATACTTGAGTTATTCTTCTAATGAATAAACACAATGTAAGCATTCTCACAACTGGTATACAAACTGTGGGCTGGAAAGCGAGAGCTGCTCCGTTATCTCAGGACAAATGTGACAAATTGCAAACTTTAAAAAGGGAGGCACAGCTCTGCTCAGTATAGTTATCAGAAAAAAAACGTTATTCATGACACATGAAAGTAGACCCCACCTTTTATTATCCCTCAACTTTTATTAATTAACCGTTTAGTTATTAAAAAGTTAGATGATAGTAAACATTCTGATCAAAGGGGACCAAGGTGATACTTCAAGTGTCTTGTTTTGTCCGACCAACATTCCAAAGCCAAAATATGTTTATGATTTATAATATTATAAGACAAAGGAAAGCAAAACACTCTCACACTGGAAAAGCTGGAATCACAGAATGATGATATTTCTATTTAAGAAATGATTTAAACAATTAGGAAAACAGTTGCCCATCAATTAATCAATGAATCAACTAATTGTTAAAGTGACTCACCTGATTTAGTTTGCTAATTATGTCATCTGTTGCTATCTGTGGGTGTGATGGTTTTCTCTCCGCAGTTTTGCAGGTATAAAACAACTACACTACACTGAATTGGCAAATGTGCAAACCTTAAACAAAGTTAACCTGATTTCAATTAGGAAGCAGGTAAAAAGAAATACAGTATTAACTAATTACAATAGAGAGAGGCTGTTTTGTAAGAACATGACAGTTACTTGTGTACTGAAAGCTGTTGACTAGTGAAGCCAATTTCACCTCCAATAACACTATCAAAGTGATCCTTTAACAACGGTGACCAAGAGCTAACAGTGTTGGAGCCGATATTATACCCCTTCTCTGCAGTCTCTGTTTACAAGCCTTCTGCTGCGACTAAAATATAAGATTTACTTAAGCAAAGGTAGTTTTAAAAGCCATTTATATGTGTCCTTCAATGGCAATTTGGTTTATCTTCATCAGATACATTTTAGAAGAAAAACTCCACCACACGATTCATTAAATTTCACTTCAAGGTTTGCAATAACCAAACTTCTACAAGTCAGTTCATCAACAGTTTTTTTTTTAACTATTGCTGACAATATTATTGGCACGAGTGCTGCTGAGATAAAAGCTTGCCGCAATACTGAAATCATCACAAACAAAACTGTTTTTACGAGTCATATGCAGTTTACTTTGTATTAACTGGGATCCAGAGCCCTTTAATAGAACTTTAAAAACAACTTCTACTGAAGGACTACTTTCATATTAGTGACACATTGCTTACTGTGGTTGGACTTGAAATAAATGAAAGAGCTGATGTACATGGATTAATTAAGAAAGGATGCATGGATTACTGGATATTAGATTTAAAGTCTGCACCAAAGATATTAGGATGGGAAGAGAGAAAAAGAAATAATAGTTATCACTTACACACTGTTAGAAAAACTAAACAACTCTTCTTGTTTCTATTAATATTAAACTGTTTGCCTGATAGAAAGCCAAAATACTGCGTGATAATTCATGGGAGCCACCTTCTGACCTTGTGGGAGACAACATGGCCCTTTGTATTATGATTTCATTTCTACTCGTAGAAATAGCTGCTGTAGCAGGCTGGGGTCAGCCATTATTCTGTACTTATGCTGTGAGCGCTGTAAAAACTGACTCTACTTGCAAGTAAATAAACCTTTGAAATACCTTCAGTGATTCTGTCCATTTCTTGATGTATAATTATCATAACACACATATGCATTGCTATATATTTTATGTAAGCCTAGTTAAACATGTTGGGGGGGACCACATTAGCTGGGTTCAGGAGCAAAGGACCCCTTCTTACACTGTCATATTCCTCACATGAAACCCATACTCAAGTATGAAAAGAAATGAACTTCATCAAGCCCTCTCTGATCCAGTTTTTATATCTTTGGAAGTAAATATTCATATCCTCTACATGTGAAAGAACATTTGCTTGTAAAGTATGAAAACAAACAAACCACTCAAGCCCTTACAAACTTCCAATCCCTCACAGCTATTAAAAAATCCCATCTCATTTGGCGAGGCTGATGGGCGACATCTTTGCTGCGGTTACTTCATACAACCCAGAAAATTACAAGCCACAGACTAACAGGCTAATGTCATTTGTAGAGAATAAAGGTAGCCTCTGCTGCACGCTAACCACAACAATCTAATCCACGGTCTCTGAGGTGTCATGTGTCTGTGATTGTGGCAATGATTTGTTGCTGTTGTGTATATCATTTGGCCCCTCAAGTGTATCATAGAGCATGCAGACTATGTTCCCTGTAGAAATACTGCGTACCGTTGCTTTGTTTCAAATATCAGCCCTTCAGCCACTGATGACCAATTGTCTGTAGCCGGGTCATTAAATGACAATATGTGTGTATCTTTGTTGTTGGATATTATGCAACAAATGGTGTGACTGTCATTAAATTCATATTCATTCATCACCCTATGTGGGCCTCAATTGAAAAGAAAGATTTTTGTGAAAACACTCAGACAGAAGGACCCTGATGTCATACTAATAGGATATAATCATAGCATATGATTCATATTCTCTGAGCTATTACTACTGACATTTGTTGCACTCACCACACCGAAGCTGGTGTCAAGATTGAAATTCTGCAGCCCTGACCATAATCACACTAAAAGAGGCACATTATCTATCTTGCAATCAAAATGTAAAACGTAATCGTGTTCAATATGCACAATAAAATGTCTAGCCCGCAGCTTATCTTCTTAGACTGCAGCACACTCAAGATGTCCATCTGCAATGGATTAAATCTTCTACTTTAAATGTTCACACATCAATGCCTGCAGACACTCACAGACATAAATAATATATGCCTGGGAGAGAGGGCTTATTTTTTTTCTCTCCACAATCTCGCCCCTTCAGCACTTCAAAACAACTTGTCAGTTGCTGTCAGTTCAAATTAGCAGACTAGCTCTTTATGCTATTGTTTTCTGACTCTGGTAAATCTGCAGGCTGTCTCTATCAATCACAGAACAGCAGCGCCCCCCCACACACACCACACACGCATTTGTTTTACAGTTCTGAAACACACACACACACACACACACACACACACACACATATAAAGGCATTTGCACTCTGGCAATGGTATTTTCCAAACCAACAAAGTGGTTGAAAACGATGAAGTTGTAGCAGTCTGTCTCTTTCTACAGACACTGCCCTTCTCTCTTTCTCTCCAAAGTGTCAAAGCAAATACATTCCTTTTCATCTCTCTTACTACCTCCAGGGACCTGCAGTTAGTAAACACTCCTCAAGTATGCAGAATGCACACACACACACACACACACACACACACACACACACACACACACACACACACACACACACACACACACACACACACACACACACACACAAATTAAGACCTGCTCAGAAGTTGCAGATTCCCTCTTCAATTACACCACATCAGCACTGACTAGCTGCATCTTTATCAGTTACTGGTATATTTAATTGTATTTAATTTTAATTTATACTGTTTATTTACTCTTTATTCAGTGGGGAAATTACAATTTACACTCTTTTTTTTCAAATCACTACACATAGGCAGGAAATGCACACACACATGCTCAGGATTCATGCACAAATGTTGCCAGTGCTGGACCAGCGCCCTGAGCGGATGGGAGTGGGGGGGGGGTACGGTGCCTTGCTCAAGAGTACATGGCAGTGCCCAGGAAGTGAACTGGCAGCTCTCCAGCTATGGGTTATTACGTAATATTATCTATGTATTATCTCACGTTTGTGTTCTCTTTAGTATTTCATTTTCTTGTTATCAAGATGTATTAACAGAAGATCATTATCATTAAAAACAAATCAATACAAATAAAACAGAAAACTTTAAAGTCCCTTAGAGGAATGAGCATCTCCATCTTCAAATTGTGTTGGACTACATTATAGTAGTAAAGCACATAATCTATAAATCCAGCATATAATATATATAAATTATATATTCTGAAAAAAATCTCTGCCTTAGTAAAAAAGTACTCAGAATTACTAGTTTATGCAGGGCTCCATAGTAACTCTTTTATCGCCAAAGAGCAAGTGGACTCCAAAATGGAACAAATTAGGAGCGCATAAAGAATTTTAGGCACACAATGTAAATGTATCAAATAATGTACTTTACTTTAGTAAAAGGGGACACGAGGAGACATTTACAAGCTAAGTGATTTAATTTATTTGAATACAAAAAGTAGGTTTGTAATCATTTCTGCTTCAAATTATTTATTTGATAATTATGTAATTATTTAAACTTTAAACTGCTTTAAATGGTGTATATTTCAAGGTTAATTTAATGTCATTGTCCATTACAAAATTGCATAATGAAATGAAGTTGTGGTCCCTTTATTCTACACAAGAAAAGCGGATCACAAACTGTTGTGTATGTTTTGAATGTACATACGACTAAGTTTGAGCATGAATAAAATTTGGTAATTTAAGCTTGTTCTAAAATGTGAAGGTTTTGGGAACGAGAGAGAGAAAGAGAAAGAGAGAGCTCATGTGGATGAGAGAATGTCTTCAGTGTGTTTATAATTCATGAAAGTTAATTAAAAGTTAAAAGTTACATTTTGGCAGGGCTTCTCAAAGCCTGGACAAAGCTGCATCTGGATTGAACGTCAAGTCAATCGGGACCCAGCCCATTCCTCGTGTTATGAATACAAAACCTTATGAAGTGGAATGTTTTCCATTCTGAAATACATTTTCTATTGATTAATAAAAATAAAAAATAAAATGATATGCTACTAGTAGTGTAATGGACCGCCCCCACGATAATTACAAAGTTTTAACCATTTACCTTTCCATCTAGAGAGAATCGGTGGAGACAGAACAGGACTAGGTCGCCTCTGCACCTTGGTCAAATCGCAGTCAGTCAGGTGCGCAAGTACACTTACACTTTTCAAAATTATACGCAGACAACGCTCGCCGCAATATAATGTAGTGGGGTTGTATGATGGTGAGCCGAAAGTGGCCGCAGTGTGGTTACGTTTTCTCTGAGACACGCACGTGCATGCATGTAACACAAAAGACAACAAATCGTAACAAAAATACAGCAAATTTCATGACACCTACTCTTCGTCGCATCCGCAAATAAAAAGCTTACTGTTTGCCCTGTTTACTGTTTTAGTAAAATAAATTCCTGTGTTTACAATTCTGTAAGCATGCCAACTGGACTACCACTGAGGGCATGTATAGGAGTGGGTACATCAACAGTTTAAGCTTCTGTGAAATACATATGTTTTGTTGTTTTGGAGTTTAAAACCAGCGCGGAGAGGGCTTGGTGTACAAGGGAGTCATGTAATAGAAGACTGCATCCTCATTGGGTGCAGGATTAGCTGATGTTGGCTGCTGCTTATATAATTCCTCCCATTAGTCTTGTAGGTTTTGGCCAGCTTTTGGCGTGGCCATACAGCACTGTTTGTAACTGCTTTAGAAATTTTTCCTTTTAGTGGATGACATCCATACAGCAATCTACTGATGAGAACAAAATCCAGCCCATGTCATTTCTGTAGATACTGCAGCCTGTGTCATTGGGTCGACTTAATAACACTCAGGCTTACACTAGTTCCACAACATTTCCCCTCAGTATTTTGGAAATGTGCCATCACGCACTTCTGGGCTTGTTGCATCAAATGGAAATTGCAATTGACTGCTCGAAAATGTAACAACCCCAAATGTACAGCTATCAAAGTAAAAGAAATCATCTCTTCCACAGGTCTGTATAAGCAAGACTATTGCAGTGTTAATGGTTAAAAATGACTGCGATGATCAGGAAAAGGTTTTGCAGAAACCAGTGTAAACGTAGCTGTTACCTTCAATTGAATCGCTTGTATTGAAGTTGATTATGTTCTACTCAAATGCAGCAGTGGGTGGTCTCTTTGCGAGGAAAAATACCATCTAAACCAATACAGTGTTGTTTCACTTTAAACATACGGAAGTGCACCAGTCAAAACAAATCCAGTTGTAATCATCCAGGCTCCAGACTTGTCATGACCAGGCCACCACATATAATCAAGCTGAGTGAAACATTTCTCTCTGAGGTGTCAGGGCACGGACGGCTAATGCAATTCCTGTTAAACCTTCTCTTTGTATTTAATTAATCTGCATAATACATAATGTCAGGATGAATAACTTAAAAAAAAATCTAAAAAAATCCCAGCAAAGTAAAACAACAGTTATACCTCTGTGATTATTTCTGTTTTTGTTTCAACTATGGGGCACAGTGTGAGTAAACTGTTGGAAACTGTCTTCCCGAGAGTGTGACATTGCCCCTGTGTCAATTAATTGCTTGTTTATTTTAATAACAGCCATGATAGGCAATATTCTGAAGCGCAACGCTCTACCGGATATGGAGCTATAAACAGACAGGCCTAGTCACTCACACACTCTGTAAAGCTCACACATTTTGGCTTTCCATCTTTTACCACCCATAGACATATAAAAAAAACACTGACAGACTATTTTACATAATATAAATTATGACAGCTTAATGAAGGCAACATTTTAGTTTTCCCTCCTCCTGAAATAATCTCATGCTTGATCATGAATAAAGTCAACATGATTCTCTGTTGGGATGCAAGCAATCCTTATGTGGCCTTCACTGACACACTTCACCTCATATGACTGAACCTGCAATCTGGTGAAGTGGTTTATATCTCAGCATTGCATTACAGATTAATGCAAGCAAACAAATAAGGACACTCAACATTGTGGTAGCACAGCAAACACAGCTGCTCAGCAGCTGAGAGGAGATGAGTGGATGACGTTTGTGTGGTGTGTGCAGACGTTACCATCCTCCTAATAGCCATAAGGGACCAAATAAATAGTGAATCAATGAATACATTAATAAATTCTGTTACAGCTGGGATGAGGTGAACTGGCATTTCTCCAGCAACCAGTCCACACTCTACTTTTTTTACTTATGGTCTGACCTACAAAGCAGATTGTTCAAGCAGGAAGAGGGGCAAACTTTACGGGGGAGAGGACAATTTTATTCGGCTGAAATTATGTTGGAGCAGTAAAAACTTACATGAGCTGAAGTAGAAGAATATGAATGCATTCATTTTTTTGCAACTCTTCTCAAATTGAAGGAGGAGTTGAACAATACAGGGGGAATTGTAGTTTGATTAATGTGCATGTGAAACATGTCCTTTGAATAACAAATGCAGTCAAATGCAGCCGCTGCGTGTTGTTTACTGTTATGACTCTTACCTCTGGGAGAAGATGTCCCTGTAGGGGCTGCCGTGCTGCATGGCGATACCATATCCACGGTCTGGTGCCATGCTGCTGACGGTGTACAACGAACAGTCCTCGTCATTATTAGCAACATACTCCAGCACGGCTGCATCCCACACAAAGCCAAACCGACCGTACTTCACCTAAAAGAAATAAAAAAAAGACATTTTATATATATATATGTATACACAGTTAACAATATTCAGAAAGGTTCATCTTTAACTCAGGTTATAAAGGTCTTTAAGATATTGTGCCAAAGACTTTTTTGCAGCAACTTTTGATATGCAGCTGTTCCTTTTTTATGGCATACCTTTATTATTGGTTAAAGGTAGGATTTTCCTAAACCAAATGTATGTGTTTCAGTGTTTCCCTGCTCCTTGTCTCAGTGTGAAGAGTGCTGTTGTGTGTGCTGTCGGTCTGTGTGTCTGTTTAACTGACACACACATGCAAGCTTTGCATGCAATGCGGCACCTTCCTGGCAGAGGTGTATGTGTGTTAATTTGTGCTTTAGAACTTAACCGCCGGAAAACATTTTATTCCTCTGAATCACGGCTCTTCCTTCACCCACAGCTCACTCGACCACCACTGCTCTCTCTCTCTCTCTCTCTCTCTCTCTCTCTCTCCCTCTCTCTCTCTGGCTCGTTGAGCCAGGGCCAACTTTGAATGCCGTGTTGAACGCCAATGAACAAAAGTACGATATTTACCTTTAAATGTCTACTTAGAGAGCCTGTTTCTGTACTATCAGCTGTCTCTGTGTTTGGCCCATACTACAATAACAGCACATGTAACTCTTTGATTCAGTGTCTTGGTGAAGCAACATCACATATGTCTGTAAGAAGTGAATGGCAGTTATGGTTGAGAATATTTTTTTAATCTGCAGTTTAATATCCTTGATCCACTAAGACATGTTCTATATAACTACAGCTGAATCATGGTTTAATACATTAAGCATATGTACATTTCTGTAGAAGTGATGTACGAGGACTAACTCACCCTCGCACACACATATTTCATGAACACATTCTATGCGCATTTCAAGTTAAAAAATGCACCACAATTACACTTTTCGTCTACTGTACAATGGCAAACTTTACAGCACAGCGACTAGACTGTTTAACATTCCCTCTAGATTGTAGATGTATTATGTATTAATGGCTTGTTGGTTCATCTTTATTGCACCCTATATGTGTTGGATATGTTTTACATTTCTATGTGCATGTCCTTGTTTCGTATGTGTGGGTAAACTGTAGGTGCATATAATGTGTGTGCTTGCAGCTTGTGCTTAAAAAGAAATAGAGGGTTGAAGTGACTCAAGGTGAGAATCCCAGTTTGTTTTATAGAAATTAAGGTGGCTGTTGTTAACATGTCTTCTCGTCAACATTCAATAAATCTGTGGAAAAAGTGGAGCATAAACAACCTGGCTGTGATATTCATACCTTTTTTGATAATTCTCACACAAATACACCCCCCCCTACTCTCCCCCCTCCCCCCACACACTATTTTGGATTTGGTGTGTCATTAACTTTAATGGAGCTTTATAAAATTTTCAAACCCCTCTGTCTTCACTGTGTGTGTGTGTGTGTGTGTGTGTGTGTGTGTGTGTGTGTGTGTGTGTGTATCACCTCAGTTGGCCTATGTGTGATGACTAATGTCTGAGAAATGACAAGACCCTCTGATTGGGTAATTTCACAGTCAGTAGTCCTCTGAAGTGTGAGTGTGTGTATGTGTGTGTTTGTGTGTGTGTGTGTGTGTGTGTGTGTGTGTGTGTGTGTGTCTGTGTGTGTGAAAGCACTTTATTTCTTTGAAGAATAATTTTATGGCTATTCATTATTGGTTTTGAATTGGAAAGCTCATAGACTTTGTGGAAAGGAAATTAGTAATTGTACATTAGAGACTTCTTGTTATTTGGTTGAAAAGGGCTGAAAACAATTATTATGCAGAATATGTATGCAGATCTGATGTCAGCTACAAAAATTGTGCTAATCTCACTCTCAAGTGAAGATGATGACAAGATGACCATGTCTAATGGTTAGTTCACATACATAATTGGGAGAGTTTGTCTTGATAGAGAAACAGCGTTTATGTCAACATATAATAAAAGAAAGGATAGTTTTACTGCTGTGTTTACAATAAACTGATATAAACGAACCCTTTAAAACCACCAGAAAAACCCCAACAACACGTGGATCACAGCAAGCCTTTAAGGGAAAGAACACAATGACAAGCAAAGAAAAATGTGTTGACGCCTTTCAGAAGCAGGGATAGAGTGGAATGAATGTGTTTACACTGACTCATGAGCCATGAGTACTGCACATAATAAAACCACTGGCCTAAAGACTCAGGGTAAAAGAGAAGATGGGGAGAAAAGGTTGAGCACATCGGGCTTTAATGTTGTTGTGGTCTGAATTTTGTCATGTGTGATAACGTCTCCCACGGTTTCACTGAGTTCATTTTGAAAGGGATGTAACGGTCTTCACTAGTATCTTCATAATGAAAAATGCATGAAGTTGTGATTAATCTCCTATTATTCTCTGTAAGAGAGTTTTTCAGCCATAGGTTTGGGATGGGGTCACTTGATATGAAGATCGGTTCAAATGTACCATTTTTTACATCCCAGTGGTTACGTTCAAGCTTTTAGTGCATCATTCGGATTTATTACTCAGATCAGATTTTTTTGTTTAGCAGTTCATATTTGTTTATTAATTAATTTGTTTCTTTTTAAATGATTCCAGTGTGTACTGGTCTCGGTCTGAACTGACAAGCAATTGCAAAACAAGAGTAACAAATAGATCACACACAGCATGTTGTTATACGGACGTAAACATGGAGGCCACTGAAGTCAGCGTTTACGGTTTCATTATTAAGTTGATGTGCAGTGATAATGTATGTATGTATGTATGTATGTATGTATGTATGTATGTATGTATGTATGTATGTATGTATGTATATATGTATGTATATGTATGTATGTATGTATGTATGTATGTATGTATGTATGTATGTATGTATGTGTGTATGTATGTATGTATGTATGTATGTATGTATGTAATGTATGTATGTATGTGAATGTATGTATGTATGTATGTACACTATGTATGTATGTATGTATGTATGTTGGTATGTATGTGTATGTGTGTATTTATTATGTATGTATGTATGTATGTATGTATGTATGTATGTATGTATGTAATGTGCTGTATATATATATATATATATATATATATATATATATATATATATATATATATATATATATATATATATATATTTATATATGCGCTTTTCTAGTCTTAACGACTACTCAAAGCGCTTTTACATCATACAGGATACATTCACCATTCACACAAATTCATACACTGTGGCCGAGGCTGCCGTACAAGGTGCCACCTGCTCATCAGATAAACATGCACACACATTCACACTCCGATGCACAGTATCGGGGGCAACTCAGGGTTCAGTGTCTTGCCCAAGGACACTTCGACATGGGACTGCAGGGCCAGGGATTGAACAGGCAACCACTCTACCACTGAGCCACAGCCGCCCAGCCTATGTATGTACAGGATCCAGAATTTTGTGCTACACCCCTGGGTGGGATCATGACGTGAGTGATTGTGACGAATGTTGAAAAAGGGTGATGTTAAGGTTGCAAAAGATTTTAATGATTTTATCAGACCTGTATCTGATTGATGACCACATTAATATAGCCAGAAATAAATATTCCCCATGTGATGTTTGCTGTTCACGCTGGAAAAAAAAACATATGAGTCACATATGGGAAAAATGAAAAACTCTGATTTGGGCCACTTTTGCCTGCGGTCTAAACATACCAATAAAACTTCAAGCACAGTGTTTTCTCAAAGCTTTAATCAAACTGAAATATACTCAATAAAATAATAATTATAGGACTGCCAACATTGCACACAATCACATAAAAAGGAATTATCTCTACAATGAAAATGATGTTGGAGCCTGTGAAAGGAAATACTCTTGCCTGCAGCTGTGTTTCATAAACAGAGACACTGTATCTGGGAACAGGGAGTACTTGATTTGATGTACCAGAACAAGTACTCTACATGCAAAGCATTAGTTTAATACTGGCTCAAGTTTGATGAATTACTAGAGACAACATCGTGATAAGGGGGAACCATAAAAGTGATATGTGGAATGATAGCTTGCCACTGCTGTTGCTACCTCTGATTGTAATGATCTAAGCAGCTTACATGAACTTTTTTCCGGCAAAAAACTTTGAAGGCAAAAATCAAGGTTAATGGCCAGAGCAGTATGGGAAAGCCTTTACTATTCCCTTTATCTGCTCACGTCTCAGAATATTAATCACACTCGAATTTTGTTTTGTTGTTGTTTTCTTCTTTTTCATACGTCTATCCTGACTTATTAACAATACCACTGCTTTCCAAGTGTTTGACATTCAGCTCATAACCCTGAGGACTGCAGCATGCCTAAATCCAAACAATGAAAAGAAACAAGAACAATATTGAAGAAAGAAAGTAGAAACTACACTCTACCTTTTATTTGTTGCTCTAGGAAGAGTAAGTTCACCAGCAAACATGATGGATGAGCTCTCCAGTATTATCCAGGCAGCTTTATATGCTTCACTCGCTGCATTTTTATGAATAGTGTAACCTGGCAATAGGCTCCAATTAAGGTGTTATCCAGGTGAAACTGTTTACTTCCATGGAGTATCCATGTTAAAGTAATATTCCTGAGAATAAAACACACCAGTAAACCAAATAAAAAAATAAAAAGTAAGCAAATATATAAAGATGGCTACTTTCAGCTTCTTTGACTAATGCCTCAGAATGACACTAGTTAACATTACACAGCAGGTAACGTTAGCCTACCGTTAGTTAGTAGCTGACAGTTAAGTGGTGTAATGTGTGACTGTATTTCACTGGAAAGGATTCCAACAGACGTACAACAGTCTGCAGCTAAAGACACAGTGTAGACTAGCTCCACCATGGGCACTGGTGCTGTCTGAGTTGTCAAAGACACAACAGATACCGGACTTAAAGATGCGTTCAATTGGAACTTGTAATCTTATGGTGTTATTACAAAGTTATTGTAAAATACCGCTCTGCCATCGGGTGGTTCTTCTTTCTGTCATTTAAGAGTAATTGACTGGTAAAATTGTTATAAGTTATTGTTACATTTTAAATAAATCATTTAAATTTGACCGCATGGCCTTAGCAATACACAAACCGTTCTGTAATGTCGCCGACTGTCATTTTGTGCTCTTCTTTTAAAGCATCGGTTCAGGCACCGTGCCGTTTTAAAAATCATTTAGCATCGGTTTTGGAAAAAATGATACCAACCTTAATCACCAGTTCACACATCAGCATAGTGCAGATATTGCATCCATAGACTTAGACTTAGACTTAGACTTCTCTTTATTAATCCTTTTGGGATGACTCCCACAAGGAAATTGAAAATTCAAGCAGCAGTTTTAGCAAGAAAAAAGAAATAAAAAATAGATAAAAAAGACAGTATAAAGACAACAAAATAACAATAATAATAATAATAATAATAATAACAACAATAAGAACATTCGTCAAATAAACAAAAAAAAGACCATACCATGTTACCTGCATTAACAGATTTTATGTGTCAAAGGAGGTTTCATTCATACATCTCACTTAATATGTTCTTCTTATGTTGTAATTTGTGTATACTATATCACAAATAGTTCTCTGTGTTATATAAACTATACACAGAAAACAGCATCAATAGTTAATAATTAAGTAATAGTGGCTATGAGTTTCCTTAAGGTCAACTTACAAAACACACAACTTTTTCTTCCTGCTCATTAGCTGGCTATTGAAAATGTTAGCTCGTTCTCAGAGGGGACATCCTTCAATAAAAGAGAATACCTTGTCTCTTCTTGTAACGTTGTACACAACCCTCAAACAAAAGCCTTAATCAACAAATCAAAAAAGGCTTTGTGAATACAGCCCACCGGTGGGCAATGGTCATAAAGTATTTTAAATAGCATATTTTAGAACTTTGTAAAACCGCCTTTCATCATACAAATGGGGGGCAAGAGATAAGTTATTACATGCGTCCACTATCATTAGACAGCATCCAGAGAAGTTTTTAGCACTTTCATTTGGTGTATTTGAGAATTTCTTTTAAATGTTTGAGTCCTGCAGAGAACAATTTGGTTGTATTTGCAAGCATTTTCTCAAGTGAACTCTTCATTAAATGTGTTATGTCCAATGTTTCCCCTATAATTGTACAAGCCTAGCAAGCCACCAGGCTAATAGGAACCCCTGCCAGGCCAGAATATTTTTTTTATTGCCTAGTGTAATGTCAAATATCCATTGTGTTTCCCTATATTCATTATGCTGCTGCGCACTGCCATGAACTGCAGCGACTCACTGCCGCGAGTCACTGAATAAGAAAACTGTCTGTGGTAAGTTCACATCTGTAACAGCAGGACAGGCAAATTATCTAATATGTTAAAGTCAGTTGAATAGGTGAAGTGACGATAATGTTGTCAGTAACGTTTTCCTACCTAACATTTTTCTCCACTGTGTTTTTAGACTCGTAGATGGCTCGACCAGAGAATATGCAGTTAAAACAGATCGGTAATGCCGATTTTTGGAGGACATAATGGGAATAACAGGTGAACAAGCTTTAAAAGTCATACAAGACACATGTATGCCGATGTGAAGCATTGTTTATGTGGATTTCGAAAAGTAAATGATAAATATTTAAAGAAACGTGTAAGTTGAGAATGCAAAGGGAGCATTATGGCCACTGTTGGAAAGCATAGATATAGGAAATGGGTTCCTCCCATGTTGCATGCATTCACATACAGTCACACAGTCGCACAGTCACACGTCACACACACACACACACACACACACACACACACACACACACACACACACACACACACTTACTTTTACTTCTGTTTCATGTCCAGAATTGTGACTATATTTTTGCCAAGGTAATTATAAGAAGCTATTTTCCTCAGTAACACGGACAGACACTTTATCAACAATTACAGTCACACACAACACACAGATACACACACACACACACACACAATCACATCTAAACGCCAACCAAAGCACATTAGCACGCCTCCTTACAGACCACACAATCACACATCCACCAATGAATCCTAATCATTGTATTGGACCATGTTTTTCTCTTTCCCTTCTCAGAGCCTTCTCTCTTTCTTCTATCCCTCATGCCACTTTTTAATTTCCATCCCTCCGTGCATGGTAGGTAATTCTGTTGCTGTTTCATTATTTATGTTCTTATTTATCAATTTTAAAAGGATTTTGTGATGGCAGAGCTCATCTAATGAACACTTAACACAACTGATCCATGAGCCCGAGCTGTTTTTGGGACAGCTCTGATTTGCTTGTTTCTTCCCACAGGGAAATGGACATGAAATAGTTGAAAAGAAACTAATTCATAATTTTCTGCTAATATTTATAATTAGTAGTTTGAAATCTTCTAGTAAAACACATACTGGGTTGTGACTAAAATGGAAACATGCTGCACAATATAATTTGAATTACAGTGTGAAACATTCAAGGTAGAAATGTATCAGAATATCTCAAATAAAGAGAAAAAAGGTACCATGTGACTAAATGATAAAGTTGGGAATTTCCCAACTATACAACAGAAAAGAGAGGAAGTAAATAGTGTTAATATATTGACAAACAACAATTTTGACATTAGAAAATGTAGGACAGGCCAAGTTAACACTTGAAATGAAGTTAAAATAATTCTTTTTTTACACTGGACTAATTGGCAGGTTACAGTATATCAACGTCCTGAAACATTCAATACAACTCACAAAGCAACACTGTTTCCTACAAATGTTATTAGTGGCTTATGTTTCACATAATCCACTATCTTTCCCTGACCTTAACCACACTCTACTTATCATACAGTGTTTTCTTAAACTTAAGTATACCGTAGTAGTCAAAATACAACATACAGATAAAAAAACTTGCTAAAGTAAATTCATGTGAGCATAAGTCATATAAAACATGTTTTGACCAACACAGGCTTTAAAAGGAATATTTTAAAAAATCTTTCCAAAAACTAAAGTTATGTGACCTCATCCAGTAGAGATAAAACTAATTTTAATTTCAGCTGGGTTCCAATTTAAACAAGGCGACACTAGTTTCAACGACTCTTCACAACTTGTATGAGCAGTAACTCATACAAGTTGTTGACTTTGGATCAACAGGGTTATTCATAAAGTCTGGATTCACCAAGAGAAAAACATTTTCAAAATGAGGTCAGTCCACGTCCTTCTTGATCAGCCAGATGAAGCAAAATGCATAACTAAATAAAAGGTGAAGGGTGAACTTTGAGGACTGTTTAACTGAAAAAAAAACTTATATAGTATATGACCATGCTCCTCAAAGTGTGCTCATAAAAATTCTGACTTTGAAAACTTTGTCTCGACGTTATTTTACAATTATACGACAGAACCAGCCCAATGAGTGTCTAGTCAGGTTTCAAGAGGTCCTTCTATCTCACCACAGTTCAAACAGTTTGGCTTCAGAGTCTAGCCATGCAGAAACTTCAAAACAGCTAAA
Organism: Percina caprodes; assembly: GCA_013375575.1. Classification (NCBI taxonomy): domain Eukaryota; kingdom Metazoa; phylum Chordata; class Actinopteri; order Perciformes; family Percidae; genus Percina; species Percina caprodes. Next base: position 326,755 of record JABXJD010000216.1, read on the forward strand.
CTACCCCAGGGTCCACTCTCCTCTTTCTGTTGAAATGTCTTTTTCTCCCTCCTCCCCTCTCTCAGAAAGATCCCTTCTAGGGCACCCAACTTGCAAAAGGAATAGTAGATTCTCCCTCCTGCTCTAAGTTTCAACTAAAAAAAATATCTAAAAAAATCTTTCCTCTTCCTCAATTTCGTTTTAGATTACAAACACTTTTAAAGTGGCACATAACAAAACGTCCCCTGGTGCGAAGTCAGTTTCTTAAATGTTCAGTATTTAGCCTTCAAGCAATGGATGTAAAATGTTTTACACATGGGAGGTTCTGTGCTTTGTTCTCTCCAGCGGGAAAACACTGATGAAGTGGCTACAGAAGAGTAAAAACTTTAGATGAAGACTAATGGCCATAATATTATTCATGCATTATTTCGTTATTGAGCATTACGTTATTCACATGTATTACGTTATTATGATGTTATGCGCATCTTTATCCCCACAACAGATAACACAGTCCATATCTGCTACTTTTTAATCTCCCACTGAAATAGTCAGCTTTAAACAGAACAAAATCTACTTTGATCAGGGCTGGAGATCGCAATATGTGATTTGCAAAACATAAATGTGGCATAATAACAAATTCTTCATCAGATTATAGAGAACATGGTGCTCATGTGTACTGACAGGCAGGCTAGTCGGTAGAGTATGAGGTACCAAGCCAAGCTGTCTCCCCAGCCAATAACTCACTGTATACTTCTGCATGGTTTTTTACATCACTCTTCTTTGACTTTGATTTGTTTGATATTGAGAAATAAGAGAGAGGTTGATGTGAGACAGAGACACAGAGAAAAAAGCAACAGCCCAGAGACAAGCTCAAATCTACTTTCTACTATCTTTAGATCTCAGGCCACATGCACCAGAGATCAAGAGCTTTTCCCAATTCATCAACATTATTGATAGTCTCTCTCCCACTCTCTCTCTCTTACACACATGCACACACACACACACACACACACACACACACACACACACACACACACACCATGCCCTCACAGACCTACAAATGATTTTGTCTATCCTTAGTCCAGCCAGCTTTGTCCCTTGGCTCGTTCCCTCTCTGTCTTCTATTACTTGCATCCCACATGCTTTGTTCTGCCTTTGTTTGGGCTTCTTTTATTAAAATCAGAGACCATTACCATGAGAGGCCGCTCACCAGCCAAATATTCCCCATAGTCTGCCCTGGCTGGCTTCCTTCAGATATGTATTCCTGCATCTGAATAAAGATAAGATTAGAAAATGCATCCAGTCACAGAAGAGGGAGACTGCACAACTTAAAGGCAATTCATTCTATGCCTTAGTTTGAGGTTGTCATTGCATTTAACAATATTTTTTCTTTAAAAAACAGAATGTAATGTGGCACTTAAATGCACTAAATAAGCTAGGTTTAGCCTTTGGATGGATAATATTATTTTATGCAATTAAAGCACTATAACTGTCTACTGCAGTGTTTCCCCTATAACTGTATAGGCCTGGAGGGCTGCCGGCCAACTGGAACCCCTGCTAGGCCAGAAAAATCATTTTTTATGCCAAAAGCAACGCTAAGTCCATTGTGTCGCTCCTATATTCATTCAGCGTGGCGCAGCCGTTCTGCAGTTACACACTGCTGCGAGTCCATGAAAACGGCAACTGTGAACTGCTAAAGTCAGTTGAAGTTGTTTGTTTTGCCCCCGTTGTTTTCCATGAAGTTTGTTGGAAGTCTTGAAATGTAGTGTTTTATGTAAAGGGGACACAAATAGGCTTTGGAATTCTACACTGCTTGTAAGGAAATAACGTGAGTAACAGGTGTGACGTACAGTCGTGTTGAATTAAATATTCTCTTTTATGCAAAAACATAAAAGTAACAAAAATGCTTTTATGTAAAATTAAATATATAAATAATACTTTCTCTATACTTACAGCTTCATTTTGCTTTATTATTAGTACTGTCTTCTCACATACCAAGTCAAGTTGCGTTACTTGTCATTCTTTGATGTTTAATGATCAATCATTTCCCTCTTCTGAGGAGCAAAACACATAAAAACGCTCATGGCTAAATCTCAGAAGATGAGAGCCTGGCACGCAGGTGGCATCAATCCCTCATGAGGCAATCTGTCCGGCTGCTTGCTCTAGTGGCAACAGTCGCCTCCATCCCCTGAGACGCAATATGACAACTTCTTCACTCCTTTTCTTCCTCTTTGTTTTCTCTGTTGTTTAATTACCCTCAGCTGTCATTAGTCGTCTTTGTTTCTTCAGGATGAAGGAGCAAAAAAAAAAGAAGAAATTAATCGCCTATTGCCACGCTGTATGCAAATCTTTGCTCAGACCCCGTTAAGCTGATGAGAGATGTGATAGTGGAAGAGATGAGTAATTGGAGACAGATGTTGGCGAGACGGATCAGTGAGCCAAAACTAAGATGCCACCCTTAATAGGATCTGGCAGAAAAATTATTATTTCTCTCTGTTTCCTTTTCATCTTGCCTTTGTTCAACTGTATTTTCATAATGAAGTCTTGTTTGTCTCAGAAAAGTATGAATCATTCCTTTTTTTTTTAATGTGGTCTTGTGTACTTGTTTTCTCGTTCAGTTCTCTTGGACACACAGATAATGTTTGTGTGTGCATAACACCAAGGGAGCATTCATCCAGTTCCTGCATGTCTGCCCCGCTTGAGCCCCGTTGTCCAGCAAAACAGCAGCAACTGAGGGACCTACACAGTCCACAGTCAAGACTACACAAAACTTATCAAGCTAATAATTCAACACATTCTCATGAACTGGCCCGTATGATATCGGATGAAAATGTATGCACACCAAAACGTATGCTATCCTACAAAATAAGGAGAAAGCCGGCTGGTCAGGTGACACCGGCTGGCTACGAGCTCCAGGAAGCCCAGCGGCAGTTGCTAGTTGGCGGGCCACGGACCGTCGTCATAGCCGGGTCATCTCAGCACCAAAAATGGCTAGTTGGTTTAAAACACTCCCAAGGAAAACGCATTTCCTGGGTGAAACTCTTTACTTTCCCTCAGGAAGAAAACTCCGCCGCCCGGCTTGAAAGTCCGGTGTTTTAACGCCCACCCATCCTCCCTAACAAGCCGCGTTCCTATACATCGGCTGTCAATGTGGTGCATACAGCAAAAAAACGTGGAGTGCTTGACTTTTTGTAGCTTTTTGAACAAATGGTTCATGAGAACAAGCTGAATATTTACATTAATTATGTTTAGTGCATTCTGTTTTACATGACTTGAAGTACTATTTTACACACATCTGGAATGTAGTGGAATACAAATGCATTGAAATGAACATATTTTAAAAGTAGCGGGAAATGCCCCTCCAAAATGCAATTTACCATTAAAAATAGGAGAGTCATTTTCAGGCAGTGCATAACGGCTGTATGTGATTTGTACATACATAAAACGTCCCTGAATGCACCAATATGTAGGATATTAGTACACACAGTCCTGCTCTCTTATCTCCTGTTGTTATTTATTTGCATTAGGTCTTGCATTGCCAGACCTATCTCCACAGCGCTGAGTAAGCCGGCAAACTGAGTGGTCAAAGCAGAGGCTGCGGAGCAGTTTCATTTCCAATAAATTCTTCACAATAAAAGTCCCCCGTTATTATGTTATTTAAATGCTTTTATTATGAAGCGTCAAAGTCAGGAAATGTAAGTAACTAACATGACTCCTATAAGCAAACATGAAACGTAAAATAAAACATTTAATACAGAAACTAAACTTCAAACCAAAGAGATTCAGTTAGAAGCAACACACTTACTAAGAGCTGACAAACTCTCCTCCTGCACTGGACCTGCCAGTAAACATCCTTATGTTGGCACACAGACAGACTGTGGGCAGGGCTTCTTTATTAGTCATCACACGTTTCTAATGTATGATTTAGGTGACAGTAACAACTGACATTTATAAACACACATACGCACACACACACATTCACACACAACCAGCCTATTTATACATGGAAATGATGTACGTGTTTATTCGCCTTATGTAGCGGAGAAGTGAAATCCAATCAAAAGAGGTCGCTCAGGACACATATGGGGACACCTTCTACTGCCAGGTGGGAAAAGGGAAGTTGAGACACAGCATAAGAATTAAAAGATTCCAGTTAAATGCATCTTCAATCACAAAAAGCAAGGCATTTATCAATTTGAACGTTAAGTCTCACGTCTGGTCTGACCTCGTACGCAAGTTGTCGAGTCAGAGTGGTCTGGCGGTGCGGTAACAGGAGAAGGAGAAGTTGTCAGTTGATCACAATGGCAGATCTGGCTCTTTTAGAAGACCTCTATGAGCCGAGAAACAGTGCACATGTAGCCTACACACACGGGCCACGGTGGGGGTGGGGAGGGGCCCTACTATACACGCCAGAAAAAGTCTGCAACATTGTTTTAGCCTGTGAGGTTCTGCACAACATCGCTCAGGAAAACAGGGTGCTATAAATGTAGTGATGGAGCACACTGTAAGCTCTCCCTCAAAGCTTACAGTGGCCTGGCTCTGACTCATGGAAAAAAAACACGAGTAAAATAAAAGACACTGCATAAACTCTTATATAGGTACACCAATATGTAGGCCTAAGAGATTGCATATAAGCCTGTTTATTACTATTAGGACTATAGCATACATACTGTATGTCAAGGATATGTAAATTAAATAAACTTCAGCTGGAGCTTGATGTACTATGGCAACACTGTTGACACTCTTTCCATTCTGCCTTCTTTCTACAGCCTTCAATACCAGTGTTCAGGCTGCCAAATAGTCCAGACGTTACTGCAAACTAAACTGAGATATCTGGGTTTCAATCTCCACCTCTGAAAAGTGCAGCAACGGCAGTACCGAGCGTTAATCACAGATGGATCGAAGTCATTCAGCTTTGTGATGTGTAACCAGCATTTGTTGTTCAGAGGAAGACAAGTGGAGCAGAAAATCTTCAGGTGGATGTTGCATGTGACGTTTTCCAAGAGGGCTGGATGAATGTGACACTGGATGACAGGATAATGGGACTGATTCAATTGCACAGGAAAGTGGGCTGCACGGTTACTAACAATGTAACACAGGTAATTGTTTAATATACAGTTAACACGCCAATATTTTAAAATGGTTACTTGGCTTTTTCCAGAAGACGTGTCTAACTATAATGCATCATTTAATAGCATACTTTTGGCACATGGGGCACAAGCAGAGGCTTTATATGTCTCCATTACTATAATTCATTACATTACTCTATTACCATAATTCAGAGATTAAGATCACCAAAGGTCTTACAAAACAATATCATCATGATACTTATGTCACAATAAGATATTATTGTGATTTTAAACACATTCATATACATATACATTGCAATTTATCAGCTTTTTTCCAACTTCAAAAACTTTTTGTTCATCTCACTTCAATTTATTGCTGAAAAATGTACGTTTTTGTCTGCTTTACAATCTGTGTGGTATAAACCAATATGGAGCTAGATTTGTTTCTTTATTACATGCGAGAAAATAAATGATCTGAGAGAAGAAAAACAATGTTTGAGAGAAAAAGTTATCACACTGATAGCAAAAAACATTTTATGAGAGAAAACAAAATATTTGAGAGAAAATGTTTTCATACCAATAGCAAAAATAATCTCTCTCAAAATACTTTTTTTAAACTCTCAAATATATATTTTTTGCTATTAGTGTGAAAAAATGTTCTTAAAAATAAAAGTGTTCGCTCAAAACGTTTTTCTACTCGCTCTCAAAACCTAAGTCTTTGCTCTCGATTCAATTTTTTGCTCTTGTTTCAGGATTTTTCTCGATGTGAATATAATGTCATGGGCGGGGCCATGTTCCTATTGGCCAGTTGGGTGAGCACTGTCATGTTTTGGGAGTTCATCTGAATCATTACACTATTGTCACCATCATAGATAGATAACTAGCAGCCAGCCCACTTCTAAATAAATACCTTTTAATTATCTGAACACTTTTTAACAGTCAAACTGAAACACTGGCGGTGAGCTCCAGGTCCTGCAGCCGCAGACGGACCGCCGTCAGTGGGGCTCAGCCAGCGTGGAAACATCGCTAGAAAGCTCCGCTGCCACCCTCGACCTGATCTGATCTGAACATGTGGAGATGTTTATTTCTCAACTTAAACTTACAAAGTTATGAGCATGAAAAAACACATAAACAGAAAATGTAACTGTAATAAAATTACTTAATGTAACTTAATATTTTAGCAAAATAAATAAATATATCTTTCAAAATATGCATGTATGCTCTTTTCAACAATACAAATGAAATAAATAAAATAAATAATAAAAATACAAATTGTTATTAAAGGTACCATGGCATGAAAATGTCACTTTATGAGGTTTTTTAACATTAATACTCATTCCCCCAGCCTGTCCATGGTCCCCCAGTGGGTAGAAAAGAGATAGGTGTAAACCGAGCCGTGGGTATCCTGCTCTGCCTTTGAGAAAATGAAAGCTATGATGGGCCGATCTGGAATCTTGCTCCTTATGGATGGACTTCAGATATGGTATTAGGGGACCACTAAGGTCTATATAAAAGAGACTTCAGATACAGTATTAGGGGACCACTAAGGTCTATATAAAAGAGACTTCAGATACAGTATTAGGGGACCACTAAGGTCTATATAAAAGCATTTAAAGAGCACCATGTCATTTAAAATACATTTTGTGTGCATTTAACAATGACATTAAAGATGGGTGTAATATAATTAACTAGTGATTAAGTTACAAAAATATAGTTTGTACAGCCATGGCATGATCCTTTAAGTCAACCAGACAGAGCACAGTCCCAGACAGTTTGTCTATCCATCTATCTTCCATCCACCTCTCAATGAACAGGTCCAACCTCAATTGGTCTGCCCCTTGTCTCCATCCACTCAATCAAGCTTAGTGGACACACTAATTCCTGAACCGTGTCTGCCACCTTGCTCCTCCCAATGTGGAGGAGCAGCGACTGACTTCAACATTGTCCCTGATTACTGAGCTCCTCAGCCTGTCAAGGCGAATGAGACTAGACACCCTGTGGAGGAACCTTATTGGGCAGCTCCCACATTTCGGCACTCTGGTCTCTCTCCAGATTTCATGACAATCAGTAAGTGACAAAAAGAAAACAAGTTGATTAAAACTTTCTCTCTCAATTGCCCTTGTCCATCACATCTTATCAGTCACTGCTCTTGACTTAAACTATTTCTCTCTTCGTAGAACACAGGTCATCGACAATGGTAGCCACTTCACTCGCGAGTGTTGCATCTCACAACTGCTTGTGAGAACAATCAGCATATATACATGAAATCATACACTTCAGGGAACATGCTCAGTCCTGATATGGAAGGCACAAGACATATTTTACAGCTTTATGAGCCATGTCCCAAAGACTGGGAGTGCTGATGTTAATCCCAAATGCATTACTAAAGAGCAGAAAACCACTACAGAGCACCTAAAAGATCACAGTCCAAAAAAGCTAGTGTACCATGGTTAACGCTCTGCAGGCTCAGATTCAAGACAGGATCCTGAATGTCTTCTGCCAATGTAACATCATAGCTTCCAAAGCAGTTTTGAGAATATAATGTCCTGATAAATGCAGGCTGCAGTGTTTGACCCACTACTAAGAAGCCACCATCCCTCCTAAATTAATTCCATTAGCAGTGGTTTCAGTGGTTCATTTTGGTGCCAAGTGTCAAGGTCCTGCAAACCACTAACGAACAATTGCTGCGGAAAATACTGGCACATGCTACAGGAGGATTCTTTCTGTGCACCAAAAGGCATCTTTTGAGACTGAATTTCTACTGAAGCTTTAAGTTATCATATTGCTTGTTTATAAAATAAAAAAATCCTTGCATACTATGTAAATATGGAAGCAATACTTTCAAATGTGGAGGGGTTTTTAATTGGAACCCTGGGAAAGAAATGGTTATGAAAGCAAGGAGAGAAAATGATTACTGATACACTCAGATGCTTTTCCAGCAACATATTTAGGTGCACGAGTGCTCTCACACCATCAGTCACTGTAGCTCCATCTACTCCCGAGGGTAATTAAATGGAGTGACTTTTTCTCAACAGTTTTTCTCCAAGAATAATATGAACTTTAGGAAAAACTTCACCTGTAGGACCTGGAAACATGGTTGCAGTGAATGAATGTGAATAAGTCTGAAACACAGAAGATCTGTCATCAGTTAGCAGGCTGACTGACATACTGTGCCAATAGTTCACAGCAGTTCTGTTAATTTGAGTGGTTCCACAGCCTCACTCACACTAAATTAACAAGCAGCTGGTGTTTTCTAAAATAATTCATACAGTCCCATAGGTCTCATGAATTTGTCTAAATTTGATGCATATGCTATTGTAACACAGCTTGACCATTCTCTATTCACCAACAGGGATGTTAACATTGACCCCCTCAAACCCCAGTCACTCTTGCAGATGTATACATATGTAATCAGCGAAACAGAGTGAAAATCTTTTGTGTGTGTTTACTCATTCAGTCAACCGTCAGAAAGAAAAGATCAGAAACTAAAGTATGATTCACAGACACCTGCCCCAGAGTTGAAGTCAGACCTTTGCTGACTCTTAACATCACAGTTCCTGCCCTCACAGACTGCAGGTATACTTGGGGATGCATGCCTTGTAGTTTGATGGGGTCTGTTGTGAGATTGGAACTGAGTAGGGAGCGAGTGCAGTGTGGAAATGATCTCTGCTGTAAATGCTTGGCGTGTGTGTGTGGGTGTGTGTGTGTGTCACCCTTATTACCCTTGAGCAAGGCCCTTAACCCCCAACCGCTCCAGTCTGGCTCAGTGGCCAGCAGTTTAGAGTGTGGTTGTGCTGGACAGCTTCCAGGTGTGAATGTGATCAGGGCTTTGATGGTAAAAAGAGAGCATTACTTTCATGGAACTCCCCCCTGAATACATAAAGGTAACAAAACATAAAATATATAAAATAATAAATGTGACCCAGACACCAGAGATTATTCCAACTGCTAAGCCTTAAGCCTCTTCTCTCCACTTTCTCACTCTGGAGGTGCCTTTCAAATAAAAAAAAACCCTGCTTGGTACTTGTGTCCTTATGGAAAACAGGGATTCAATGTGGTATTCCTCAAAAACATAGGACCACATCTTTACAGTTTGACACGGAGTGGACGTCATTATGTTGTGTGATTTTTAAAATAAAACAACATGAAAAGCACTGTTGGTTATTTTATGTGCAGAAGCATTGACCGTCAAAGTTACAACACTTAAAAAAGTTCTTTTTAGATGCCTAGAGTTTGTGTTAACTGGCTTATAAGAAAAGTTTTGCAGCTGTAGTACAGTGTGAGCAGGGCTTCAGCTGAAGAAAGTGTTTTATTTAGGCTCTCTAGACACATTATTTTTCTCAGGGCAAATTTATGACAAATGATTCATTTCTTAGTGAGTTTTTATTAATATTCACCAATTTGGTAATACCCCCATGGATCCCTCATATCTTTTCATGAGCTACTTTCATGTTTTTGGTTGGTAGAATTGGTGCTACAGAGGTAATAGAACAAATTGTAGGACTGAGATAATGATGATTCCAATAACATATAGAGTTACTATTTTTTAGCTCTAACCCTTAATTTGTTCACACATATAGGTTCTAAAGAGCATGCTCGCTTGTCAGCACTCAGCTCTGATTATTTTCTCCCATGGCCACCACACTGGTACACAGCAAAGTAGTTCATTTCCCAAGCAGCGTGTTTTCATGCATTGCTTTTCTTATACAGGTCCCAGTAGTTCGTTAAAGTTATTCTATTAAATGGAAAAATTGTAACAATCAGCATTTCATTTATTTTGTATGAAGTAGTCTACTTTTTGTTTTTTTCGTTTTGCACCAAAAATACCAAGGCAGATTACTTGAAAACCTACTTGTCAATAAACCTATTTCCGATTCTGATTGAGATACAGCTGTGCTTCTGTTTCTCGTGGGAATCAAATCAATTAGTTGTGTCTAATGTCAAAAGAGACTGAAGTTTTGAACCCATCTACAACTTCTCTTTAAGTTTTGACACTGGGCCACTTATGAGTCCTTATGAGGACTTATGAGAATTGTGGTGGGGCAATGCATAGCTAGTGTTCAAGTCTATAACTGTGAACAGAGGAATAAACACAAAGCACCAGAGAGTATAATAGATAGTTAAGATGACATGACAGCAAGATTGCTGGACATCAATGAAATTCTCTGACCACGATCTGCGAAACCAGGGTGGTGAGGAAAGGACAAGCAATTTGCGGCGCCGGCTACATCCCCATTCCAGACTTATAAGGTGCTGCCATCAGGCAGAAGCTATAGGGTGCCATTCTTACAAATCAACCGGGCTCACAAATCATTTATTCCTACCAGCATCACACTACTAAATAAGTTAGGGAAAATAACTTGATCCTGATGATGCTGCACCTTACTATTGATAGACCATTGGTACTAATGATACCACACTTTACTATTTTATAATATAGAGATATTTGGTGTTGTGTGTTGTTGTGCGCGGGGGGGTTGTAGTGGTCCTGCTGTTGTCTGTCTGTCTGTGTCTATGCTGCAAGATGAATTTCTGAAATGAAATAAAATGTTTATAAGGATGAACATTTAAAAGAACATCTGCCAACATCTGCTCTGGTAAGTAAGAAATAATGCATACATATTCACTTCACACAATAATATTTTTGTAAGGAGCTGAAGAGGTGTCATGGAGAGGAAAAAAAAAAAATCTCTGCTCTTGGATTAGTAATTCATGCTGTCAATTGAATATTGTCTTTTGTCTCTCTCTCTTTGCGCAAACAAAGCAACAAAATCCCTCCTTAATAGAAAGTATACAATAACTGTATAAATTAACTGCTGCCTCCGCACACAGGACATCTAAACAGCAGCACCCCCCATTCCATTGAATGTGTTGAATTTGAACTAAAACCTTGTATCTGTAAAATCTTTAAAATGTGAGATTATTCCTTTTCACTCACTCACTTCTGCCATGGTCAATCCTTGAGATGATCCAAGCGATGCTTCTTGCTTCCACGCTCCTCCCTCGTGGCTTTTCAACCACAAGCAGCAAAAGTCAACATTACAATGTTTATGAGCTTCCTCTTGTTTCCATGACTATGCTGAGACTGGCTGATGAGCTTGCATTAGTAAATTATGGAAAGTTTTACATCTTTAAGCAAGTGGGTATGGGTTACATACCTCATTATTGATTACAGCTGCCATAGGATTTGGGACTTTTTCTCTCCCGCTCAATCTTTTTCTTGCAATGCTTCAGAGGAACCTCTGGGTTAACTTTTCCTTTAACACTACTCTTTCTGTGTGTCTTCCTCTCCAAAACCACTTTCCCTTCGGCTTTACTCCAAATCCTTCCTCCCTCTCTTCCTAGTTCTTCGGACTGTGATGCATGGCTGTCTGTGTTTTCCAAAAGTCCATTAGTTGCTGGCACTAGGCCGCCTCCTCTCCCACAGACAGAGATAAAGATGCAGAGCATGGCTGCCTAGCAAGCTGCATGAAAATGAGAGGACAGTGAAAGAGAGAGAGATGGAGGGAGACAGGGTTAGAGAGAAAAGGGAGGGTGTATGTGAAAACAAATTGATATAGGCCAGAAGCCCAAGAGCAAAGGGGCAAGGAAGAGAATGAAGGAAAGGAAAGAGTAAAACAGGGGAAGATGATTAAAACAGAGGGAGAAAGAAAATAGAGTGAAAGAATGAAAAAAGTTCTAAAACAGTTTACATTCAACAGCAACAGAAAGATCGGGGGGTAAAGAAGAGGGAAAAGGGTGAGAGAAAGAGGGCAGGTGATATGAGAGTGAGAGAAACCTGAGGAAAGACAGAAAATTAGTTTTCCATTGAGAATGAGAGTAGTAAAGACAGGAAAAAGTATGGCAAGGAGGAGGGAAGGAGGGAGGGAGGGAGGGAAGGAGGGAGGGAGAAAAGAATGAGAAATGGAATGGGTTGAGGGTGAAGTGAGGATAAGAAAGATGGGTCAATTGTAACCAGATATCCCGCCACCGAAACCATTTATATCATGCTTTTTTTTTTTAAACCTTCCACATTCTACTTTGTCCCTGTAATTTATCTACTATGCTGTAATTGAACTTCTTCCTCAAAACAAAATGCAGGGCAGTTATAGTGATTCATCCTTCACATTTCTTTTTTTATCCTCTTTTTATCTTGGAAATGAGGATGTTATCTAATGGTTAGTTCTAGGTCGGAGAGCTGGCTAGACATGACTCAGACCAAGCAGTTGAAAAATGTGCTTAAAATGTTGATTTGTTTTCTATTTCTTTTAGCAGGGGCGATTGGCCCTTTGATTTATATGTTGTCTAAGTTTAGCAACTTTGCTTTTTGTGTTTTTATTGGTCTAATTGCCTATGTGCTCCCCTCCATTTCTCTGTTTCTCTCAGCCAATCTCTAAGTGCATTTTAATCTTCTACGGGACTGCAAAGTTACTGATGATGTATATGTTTGTATCTTGGAATTCAGTAATAGATTAAAAAAAGAAAGAATCCAAGACAGTGAAAAACAAACTTTAATCTTATTTCCTTAAAACAACAGCTGGTTTGGAACTGAGGTCTCCATTAGGCTTGGGCCGATTGGCAATCCGATCATATATTGACGTTTAAAGGAATGATTGCAGATTGGTTTTTCCTATGCATATGTTAAAGTGTTTTTAACTAACTTACTATTAGAACTATAATATCAAGAATCTGCGCCCTATTGTTTATTTTCTGGTAGAGCGGTAAGTCCACCTGCTGAGCCACGATGATCAGCCTGAGCAACAAGTGAATTTAAAAGACCTTCCGTGGATCTGGCTGTGCTCCTTTCGGACCGTTACCCAGCCTCCCCGGCTGCTGCCAGGGGTCAGGAGCTACATGGTCAGCCGATTAATGTTACTGGGGGCTAAGATACAGCAGATAACGTTAACAAAATGGGCTTCCCTGGTGCGGAGCTTTGCCTTCAACAGAACGCATAAACTGCAGTTAGTACATGTACAGTTATCACATTAGGGAACCAGAGGGATAGCTAAATTTGACATGCAGATCAACAGAGAGCCGGAGAGTGAGAGAGAGAAGGCTAACTGCTAACCTAAATTAGCTAAAACTGTACTGTCTGCTTAATTGTCTCTTTAATTTAGTGTTCGATGTATGTAAGTCATCACCTATGTGAAATGAGTTGTGCTGAGTTTTTTTTTAACACAAGATCGTTACAATTGCTTGAGTACAAGTGTAAAAAGTGTAACGTTTGAATGGAAAGTGGATAATTAGCTGCTGTAACAAAGAATATGACAAAAATAACGACGACAAGACGTTAGAGAAGTATGTCAGCAGGTCAGCCAATCAGGACAGCTGAGCCGGTGTACTCAGTTTCATTGATAAAAAGTCAAATGGAAAAAAAAAGGAGATCTGATCTCCTATCAGCGTTCTTGAGTAACCTTGATCAGATGATTTGAATAAATTAGAGCTCGTCCAAGCCTAGTGTCCTAGACTATCCCAATTTATGCCTTTGTCCATATTGTAAATTTGATTTTCTGTTATGCATATCTTTGTTTTTTTAGACAATGTGATTGCTTTTAGGTTTTCTTCTGATTATTTTTTTTTAAATAAGTATGTGCTACCTGTTTTTGCAATTATTTTCTAGCAAAACATGCCCATCTACCTTCCTTTGCTTGCTCATTAAGGTGAGTAAGGGTGTGAGGGATGTCATTAGGGCTGCAAACTGGTTATTGGAGGTCTTTCATTAGGAAAGAGATGTCAGTGTAATCAGAGTCCAACTTTTAAATCATATAGAATGCATAATGAGCAGTATGACTCAGCCAGACTGAACCTCTGAAACTCACCACTACTGAGCTGTAAGAATAAAATTCAACTAAAATCAAAAACCCCACAGTATGATCAATAACACATGTTATTCATGTACTGAGTTGTACTTTGATTAAAAGTTTGTTTAAGAGTTCAACTAGGCCTTTTGAATTTAATTGTAAAGCACACCAATAGAACAAACTCTAAAGCAAGCCTTTGTCTTTGGCAAAATAAGCTCAGTTTGAGTAACACAGCAATGAACAATAGTTCAAGCAGGAACGGTAGGAGTTGAAATTAGGGGTCATATGTTCTCCTGTTTTGTTCAGCATCCAGTTCCTCCAGGATTTCGGACACTTTTTTTTTGGGATTATTGCGGCCCAAAATGCCTGATGCTGTGGGAGCTTTTGTAAAAAATTTGAATAAAAGTTGCAATGTTTTTTTTGTGTTTGTTGCAATGAAGTTGTGGGAGACAGAAATTTTTTTTTGGTATAGTTCTTTAAAAATAAAAAGGCAACTTGTTTTTGGGAGAATTAATCTACTGTGGGCTGAGTTTTCCTAGTAACCTTACCAGAAGGGCACAGGACGCTACAAATGTTGGTATGATAGGAAAATGGATGGTGGATTTAAGACAAAAAATATTAATTTAATTAAATGAATCAAATTTGAACATGTCTGACAGTGGCTTGTTGATCTTTACATTGTTAGTTAAGTTCCTATCCTGGCCTGGGCTGAGAGACACATTCAGACGGTTTAATACAGTACTTAATGGACTTTAACTTATAATTGCTCTTACAATAAGAAGCGTAGTTGTCCTCAGTTTAGTTCATCCTGTATGTATCATCTCCGGTTTAACCGGCATGCACCGTGTGTGTGTGTGCGCATGCGTCAGTTGCGAGGGGAACTCAGCAGCCCCCGCTGCAGAGATCCAACAGGATTGAAACAGCAGCCGCTTCAGCAACATCAGAGTGAAAAACCGTTGCAGCGTAACAGGATGGTCTGAGATTTCTGCCTTTCACTGTACGTTTTGATTGTAAATGTGATTTGTTCGAGTCACACATGTCTCGTTAAACAAGAAAATTAATATGGCCACGTACATGTGACATCAACCTGTTCTCACTCCTGCTTGGTCATTGGCTCTCAGAGTCACATACTGATACAGAAGTCATTTTAGATCTCCAAATAAATACAATAACTTTTGTAAACAACAAATTTGCGTTAACTCATCATTAAGGAAAGCTTTTACACACACTGGGGCAGGGGCTGGCAAATAGGTTAAGCCAAGGTCACAACACCGGAGACACCATCTTTTACTCTCTGAATTGATTTATTATTTATTAATCATTTACCTTTTACATTTTCTGAAAATAGATTAGCAAGGTTTACAAAAGTGTTTGGTTGGTGCCTGAATCCTCGTTGTCAAGACTCTCCACTCCAACAACAGCACTGGACACTTATTCAAACTGCTTTAACAGCAACTTTTTCCCTTTGCTGCAGTGAAATAAAAGTGAAGTCTCGGGTGTGTCATTACACTGTTTCATCACTGTTGATTGCGGTGACAGGTGCAGCCGAGCACACTTCTGACCACACCCAACAAAGAGGAGACTTAGACCTAGAGATGGCAGTGGAACACTGCGTTCAACCTTGCAATTAAGTTACTCTTTTATTTATAGAAAAAAACACATGTTTTTATGTAGACCAATGGTAATATGATGGGCCCAATATCTTTTTACTTTTTTTGTAGGGTAGAATTTCATTTCAGCTCTGCATACTTTTTATTTTTCCTTGCATCTTGTTCTTGTCTTTCTAAGTAGCCACATACCTGTTTCTGTAACAAGTATACCAGTATGTCCCGGTAGGAAGATTCATCATATCAACTCCCAATTTTGGTTCATCTCAGTTAGACTAAATTCTCTACTGAGAATTATAGAATTGAGACAATTATAGTTTCTGCTGTCAGAAATTCACTATGTATTACCAAAGAGAGACATGCCTGCATTTGCAATAGGATGCACTCTCTCTCTCTCTCTCTCTCTCTCTCTCTCTCTCTCTCTCACACACACACACAATCAATACAGTAGCACATTAATTGCCTTCTTCATCTGATGACTTTCATTGATTTCCTTGTTAGCTGCTGTAATTATTACAGACACAGGAGTTATAGAGAAAAGGGAGAGAAAAACAGAGGCAGAGAGAGCAAGTGAAAAAGAGAGAAAAGGGAAGAGGGAGTGAAAAAGATCAACATTTAGAGTAAGAAGATTGTGTGGGTGTCAGATGGATTCTTGAGTCGTGGCAAGCAGAAGAGAGAGAGACACAGATAAAAAGGTAATTAGGCTTCATTATTAGATATGGGAAGATAAAAAGCAGAAGATAGAAAGAAATAGATAATATAATTAATTCTTTCTTCTTCCTTCTTTTCATTTATTTCTGCTGTTATTAAAGCTCTTCTTACTTCCTTCCTTCCTCTACCTTCTGTCTCCTTGACTCCAGCCCAATTTGTTACATCTCTAGCAAACCTCCCAGTTTTTGCCAAAGCCACAATTGGTAAAAAAAATTTCTCTTTTAATCCTTACCATCGCCTTCCTTTAATATGTTGATTACATTTTTCCCCATTTCCTTCATCTGTACTCCCCTTTCCATCTGCTCTCCCTGAATCTGAGTCACGATACAGAAACACTGTCATCACACAGGCAGAGAATTGTAACAGCAGGGAAATATGTTTGCTGTTTGGGCTTGTTGTGTTGAATCCTAATGAGCCATCAGACTCTGCAGGGGAAGGGCTTTCTCTTTTTTTGTGTAAGGGTGATTTGCACTACTAGAAAACAAAAAAAATGAGAGAGCCCGGCAGCCAGAAAGGCATTTTCTGGTCTTAGCAGAGGCTGGGTTATTACAGAGGATATTGCAGTAGTCATGTTCAGGCACAGTGACAGATATATATCCAGCCAGCTTATGCCTCTGCAGAGATTTCAATCAAATCCAATAAAATACATGACAAACACATAAATATGACATTAATTTAAAACAAATCTAATGAAATGGGTCTCGCGCCAGCCCTTGTGTAACTGCACCAAGTCATGTAACTGGCTCCGACATAACATACCACAAGTACTGACTTTAAAAGAACAAAGAACACACACAGGAGCAAGGGATGAATGCTGGGAATTAAAAAGACGACAAGTGGAAGCACAGGAAGGATTGTACGTTAGTAGGCCTGTTGTAAGATATACAAGTCACAAAGCTTTAGGCAACCTTGAGACCTAAAAGCATTGTTTATGAAAAGTCAAAGTCTCTCAAACAGAGAGGGAAAAGAATCACAAACACTGAGATCTGTCACCAGGACACAGCTGGGCCACCCTGCTCGGTAACCTTGACAACTCCCTGACCAATAGCTGGTTGGCAGGAGGTCCTTAAAGAAGTGTGACACACACACACACACACACACACACACAGAGAGAGATAGAGATCAGCTGCTCACAGATCTCTTGCTGACTGTGATTTGAGGGTAAACAGGTGTTAGAGAGGCCTCTCTAAGTTGAGAGCCCACCGCCACAAGCGCGCACGCACGCACGCACGCACGCGCACACGCACACACGCACGCACGCACACACACAGTAAGACATCTGGGGTGAGGCATTAATGTGCTCTTAAACAACTTATTTCCCCATCCACCCTGCTTCACATTAGTAGACTGGTTAATGAAGACAGAGTCAAAATCTTTAGACCCATGTAGATGATTTTTATGTGGGGGGTTTCTTACATTCGAAAAGGGACAGTGGTGAGATGAGAGTTGGAGGGAAGGGAGATATGGAAGGACAGATAAAGGGAGGGAGAAGAGGAAGATTGACGATAAAGAGGTTGGGGTCTGTGGTCGCTCAACATCAGTCTTCCCAAAGCTTACTCTCTCTCTCTCTCTCTCTCTCTGTTGTGTTTACTTTCTGATCCTCACTCCACCATTCATCTCTCTCTCCCTACACTTCTGTCATCATTTTCACCAGCATGCCTATTAGTCTTTCTATTGCTCCTTGTTCTTCTATCTGCCTCCCTTTATCACCCTCACTGCCTTCTGTATTAGTCATCCCTCTCCTTCCTTATTCCTGTCCATCCAGCATCCACATTTCAACCCTGCTTTTTTTCTTCTTCTGTTTGTTATGTTTTCTCTCTCCTGCCTCTTATGTCAAAATAATGATATAAGCTACACATAATTTAGTTTTACAGTGAGAACAAATATGACCCGGGCCACTTAACGCATCATTGTTGCTAAAGGAGAGGCCTCATTTGTAGTCATGCAAATCCTGCCTCTCTCTGCTTGTCTCTCTAAATACTCTCTCTGTTTGATTGCATGTGTTTTTATGGCTTTTAGCCCTACTGATTAATTCGTCCAACACTCCATTAAAACAACAGGAAAATAAAGAAGTTATGTATTAGTAAAACATTGTGTTAAAATCCACCCACATCCTCTGTCTCTGTGCTTGTTAATCTCCTCTCTTTCCTCATTCATTTCATCCATCCTCCTTTCCCACATTACAACTCCATGGAGGTCCCTGTCCACAAATTCTTTCTGTTTCTCTATCCATCCTTCCATCTCCTTGCTCTTCTTTCCTTTCTCATCCATCCACAGAATCTCCCTCAATCTCCAATTCTTTTTAGTCCCTTGCTCGCCCCTTATCTCTCTCTTGCAACCTTCCTAAATCTCCCAATTTCCCCCAGCCCATTCCCCGAGCACCCATCTGCCATCCATATCATCTTTCCCTCCTCCCTTCATCTCTTCTCTGCTCTGTCTCAATCGTCCTCGGGAGTGCCGTGATGGCCTCACCCAACGCTGGAGGATCTAAACAGGTCTTGGTTGATTTACCATCAGCTCTATCTGGCGGATAGCTCTATCTGAGGAATCAGGCTAATCTTCATCATCATCACTAAAGTCATAATGGTAAATTGGTGAAAGCTTATAGCCTTGCATTATACAGCGTCATGCTTCCAGTACTACATATATATATATATATGTATGTGTGTATATATATATATATATATATGTGTGTGTGTATATATATATATATATATATATAGATAGCAGAGGGGAAGAAATTATGATATATTTCATCATAATTTCTGGAGACATTGTGCTAAATGGGCAGATGGTGATAGGGCGATGGTAATGGGCTTGTTCCAGAGTGGAGTTAAGCATATGTGAGAGAAGTGAAGACCTTTTCCATCATCAATGATATTATATAACATGTAAAACAGGTAATACAACGACCCTGTGTGCATCTGTTGATTGGTGCGACCTTATCAGCTTAACGGGTCAGATCCATTTCAGCATGGTAATACACCAAAACAAATTTGAAATTCAAATTCAAGAAATGGGTATTTTCCTTGGAAAAGGGGAGTTTTAGAAATGACAGCCGAACTGCAAAAGTAATTTTGCTGAGGTGAATGTCCTCCATACAGTATAATCTCAATATGTACATATACATGAGGCATTTAACTTCACACTCGCTGTGTGCAATACGCCAGTCTGCCCTCTTTTACGACTCCTATTCCTCAGCCTTGATTGGCTGTTTGATACATGCATGGGTGAAATTCAAAATGTATCAATTTTCTGCCAAAGGCTACATTGTCCTGTTCAAAGCTGATCAGTCCAGGGTTGGTAAGGTTGGAAGAAAAGTGAATTCACTGTGGCCATGTTTTTGTTTAAGAACAGGACCTTTACCATGCTTTCTTTAATTCTGGCCTTGATTTCAGTTACCATTTCAGTAAATTACAGTGTTTTTCATTTTTAAGAAGCTGCCCATATATATGAAACTTGGGAGTAATGACAATAAATAGCACACAAGGACATTTAGGAAAAGACGCATTTTCTAAAGTGGATCCTTCACATAGTGCAGCACAGAAAGTCATATGGACAGAAAATCACTCAAACTTGCAATCCACTCGACTCTAAAATCACTCAGCAGTCATAAGAGACTCTGGAGGCCGGACAGAGAGTAGCTGTCATATATTCACACACAGGTACACTTACATCAGCACAGTTGATGGGTGTGTGTGTGTCTGTGTGTGTGTGTGTGTGTGTGTGTGTGTGTGTGCGTGTGTGTGTGTGTGTGTGTGTATGTATACCAGCATGCATGTGCATAAGCATGCAAATGTGAAGGTTTTTAATAGTTGTTTCAAATTAAGTGAGTGAGTATAAATGTACA
This sequence comes from Percina caprodes, assembly GCA_013375575.1. Lineage (NCBI taxonomy): Eukaryota > Metazoa > Chordata > Actinopteri > Perciformes > Percidae > Percina > Percina caprodes. The sequence goes on from JABXJD010000216.1 coordinate 346,751, forward strand.
CACACACACACACACACACACACACACACACACACACACACACACACACACACACACACACACACACACACACACACAGAGTTCTATAAGGTGCTAGAAAAAAATCACCATTTGTTTAGTGATCAAATGGTGATTTTTTTCTAGTCACGCCTGCTTTTGCTTATTTCTGTGTCCGTAGATTTTCATCACACACACACACACACACACACACACACACACACACACACACACACACACACACACACACACACACACACACACACACACAAATAGTTGACATAGTCCTGGTTAATGCAGAGCTGGCTGGTTGTTTAATATTTTTAGCAGAGGAAGTTCTACTTTCACTATGATTTTTGTTATGAAAAAATATGATGCCTTTTAATATTAGCACATCCCATTATGGTCTGTGTCAGTAATTTCCAAGTTGCAGTCTAGGGGGAGCAGAGGTTAAGTAATGAAGAGGGTAAGTAATTGATACTTAATTACTTTTACAAGTCAGCACAACAGTCAAATGCTGAGCTGTCAGGAGTTCCTCAGCTGAAAGGCTTGACCAAATCACACACACACAAAAGACTTTCTCTTCCCTCTTGAGACCATACAAGAATAAATAGAGAAGATCACATTGCATTAAATGAAGACACCATTATGTCAAACAGTGACATACAGCATGCTTGTCTTTGATATATATGTGAAACCAAGTTAATGAGATATCAAGTCTGAGGTGCAACACCTCTTAGTTTATTGAAAGCATTGACTGAAATGGGGGAGACACATATATTTTCCTGTGACAAGCCTCACACTGCCTGCAGCAATTCACTGGCTTTGCGTGTGTGTGTGTGTGTTTGTGTGTGTATCAATACATGCAAGATCGGCAATCGGCATAAGCCTAGCGCACATTTGTGTGTGAGTAATACCAGAAACAACTGAGACACTGACCCATTCTGACACATGTTATTCAGGTGCAAGGGATCGAAAATGAACTGAAAAGAAATAAAATCCATAGTGCAGAGGGGATGACAGTGACAAAGAGGAGTAGAAGGTTTATTGTGCAAGAGAGTAAGGCTTGAGAGAGGAAGGGGGAAAAGGTGAGACTGAGAGCATGACACTGACGGGAAAAAAAAAATATCAGGAACCTCACAGGAATCAAATATAGCAAAGGGACTGGTGTGAAGAAGACAACCACATCCAAATAAATCAAACTGAGACAGAGAACAAAAGATGTCTGAGTCTGACTGACTCATGGGGTCTGTTAATCACATCATGGCTTTTCAAATAGCCTTCAGCTTATAAAATACTCTTCCAGGTGGCTTCCATATATATATATATATATAAAAAAAAAAAAAAAAATCCCCTTCTCACCCCCCTTGTGGGGTGGTATGTGTCATCCTCAAGCTCGGGTCCTCTACCAGAGGCCTGGGAGTTTGAGGGTTCTGCGCAGTATCTTAGCTGTTCCTAGGACTGCACTCTTCTGGACAGAGACCTCTGATGTTTTACCTGGAATCTGCTGTAGCCACTCTCCCAGCTTGGGGGTCACAGCCCCCAGTGCTCCGATTACCACCGGCACCACTGTTGCTCTTACTTTCCACATCTTTTCTAGCTCCTCTTTCAGCCCTTGGTATTTCTCAAGCTTCTCGTGTTCCTTCTTCTTGATGTTGCTGTTGCTTGGTATCGCCACATCTATCACTACTGCCTTCTTCTGCTGTTTGTCGATCAACACGATGTCTGGTTGGTTAGCCATCACCAGTTTGTCAGTCTGGATCTTGAAGTCCCACAGGATCTTAGCTCGATTGTTCTCGACTACCTTAGGAGGTGTCTTCCATTTTGACCTTGGGACTTCCAGCCCATACTCGTGGCAGATGTTCCTGTACACTATGACAGCTACCTGGTTATGGCGTTCCATGTACGCTCTTCCTGCCTGCATCTTACACCCTGCTGTTATGTGCTGTACTGTCTCAGGGGCATCCTTGCACAGCCTGCACCTGGGGTCCTGCCTGGTGTGGTAGATCCCAGCCTCTATTGATCTTGTACTGAGTGCCTGTTCTTGTGCTGCCATGATTAGAGCCTCTGTGCTGTCCTTCAGTCCAGCCTTTTCCAGCCACTGGTAGGATTTCTTGATATCAGCCACTTCTTCTATTTGTCTGTGGTACACGCCATGCAGCGGCTTGTCCCTCCATGATGGTTCTTCATCTTCCTTGTCCTCACCTTCGGGTTTCTGCTGCCTGAGGTATTCACTAAGCCCTTCATCTTTGGTGGCCATCTTTCCAATGTACTCCTGGATCTTTGTTGTTTCATCCTGGACAGTGGTCTTGACACTCACTAGCCCTCGGCCTCCCTCGCTACGCTTGGTGTACAGTCTCAGGGTGCTGGATTTGGGGTGAAACCCTCCATGCATTGTGAGGAGCTTTCTGGTTTTGATGTCAGTAGCCTCTATCTCCTCCTTTGGCCAGTTTATTATACCAGCGGGGTATCTGATGACTGGCAGGGCGTATGTGTTGATGGCTCGGATCTTGTTTTTCCAATTCAGCTGACTTTTCAGGACCTGCCTCACTCTTTGTAGATATTTGGCTGTGGCGGTCTTCCTTGCTGCCTCCTCATGGTTTCCGTTAGCCTGTGGCACCCCAGGTATTTGTAGCTATCCTGAACATCTGCAATGTGGCCTTCTGGTAGTTTGATCCCCTCAGTTCTGATCATCTTCCTCTTTTTGATACCATGCGTCCACACTTGTCCAGTCCGAACGACATTCCAATGTCGTTGCTGTAGATCCTGGTAGTGTGGATCAGTGAGTCGATGTCTCGCTCATTCCTGGCATACAGCTTGATGTCATCCATGTAGAGGAGGTGACTGATGATTGTTCCGCCTCGGAATCGGTATCCGTAGCCAGTCTTTGTGATGATCTGGCTGAGGGGGTTCAGGCCTATGCAGAACAGCAGCGGGGATAGTGCATCGCCTTGGTATATGCCACACTTGATGGTGACTTGTGCAATTGGCTTTGAGTTGGCTTCCAGACTTGTTTTCCACAGCCTCATTGAGTTCTTGATGAAGGCTATTAGTGTCCTGTTGACCTTGTACATCTCCAAGCATTCCAGTATCCATGGCTTTCTTGTAGTCAATCCAGGCAGTGCACAGATTGGTCTGCCTGGTCTTGCAGTCTCGAGTGACTGCTCTATCCACAAGTAGCTGGTGCTTGGCTCCTCTGGTGTCACTGCCTATTCCCTTCTGGGCCCTGTGCATGTATTGAGCCATGTGCCTACTCATCTTAGCCGCTATGATGCCCGACAGGAGCTTCCATGTCGTGCAGAGGCAGGTTATTGGCCGGTAGTTGGATGGGATTGTTCCCTTCTGGGGATCCTTCATGATCAGGATTGTCCGTCCTTGGGTTAACCATTCTGGGTGGGTCCCATCCATCAGCAGTTGGTTCATTTGTACTGCCAGGCGTTCATGGAGCGCAGTTAGTTTCTTCAGCCAGTAGGTGTGGATCATGTCAGGGCCTGGTGCTGTCCAGCTCTTCATACCTGCCACTCTTTCTTGGATGTTCTTGTCCAGGGAGATTGCTGTGATCTGTTCTTAGATCCACTAGCCACTGAGCATCTATGTTGTGGGATGCCTCTTTCTCCCATATGTTCTTCCAGTACTGTTCAGTCTCAGCCCTGGGTGGATCTGATCTTGTGCCATTGCCCTGCCACTGAGAGTACACTTTGGATGGTTCAGTGGAGAACATCCGGTTTATTTTCCTGGCTTCTGCTTCTCCCTTGTATCTCTTTAGGCGGGTGGCCAGAGCAGTGAGTCTTTGTTTGGCAGTCTCTAGAGCCTCAGGTATGGACAGCTTGTTGTATTTCTTAGGTAACCCCTTCCTTACACCTTTCTGTAGCTCTGAGAGCTGACTAACCTCTCTTCGTGTTGCCTTGATCTTGGCCTCTAACCTTCTCCGCCATGGGGGGTACTGCGCTTTGTGGCTTGTGGTGTTCATCTTATAGCCAAGCATCTCTAGGATCACTGTTGCTGTGGCCTCGGTCTCGGTCTCTTGGTCTCGGTTATGGCTTTAGTAGGGATAGTATGTAGTGCTGCATTCACATCTTCTAGCAGACTTTCAGAGGGTACTTTATCACTTAGCCTTGGCAGTCTTGGTCGTTGTACTAGGGGGTCCAGTTTGGCTATGATCTTCAATTGTAGGTCAGTCGCCCTTATGTTGAGTGGTTCTGGGCTTGTTATTGGGGCTTGGGACCCAATCTCTGAGTGTGGGAATGATGATGAAATCTCCCCACTGACCTGTCGTCCTGGCTCCCCCTTGCCGTAGCATATTTGTTGTATCTCATCAATCTCTAGTTGTGATAGAAGCTGCCGTTTGCGGATGTTCGAACACTGGGCCACAAGTTGTTTCTTTGTCAGTGTTGATGACGTGTATCGAAGCATCCACATATCCCATAGTCTCTGCATGTAACCCCTCTCACTGGGGTTGCTTGTATAGTAGCATCGCATCAGATCCATGTTTTCTGCTCTAGTCCATGTATGTCTTGTTCCAGTAGCCCATTTCTCATCAGGTTGCCCTGGTTCCCTAGCACCTGACGCGGACCTTGTTAACCCGGGCGACGTCCGAGCCGGTATGGCTCTTGTATTTGTGGTTTCACTCATGCTTGAGGTAGGCCAGTAGCATTAAGGACCTTGCCTAAGGGTCCACCAACGACCACCTGTACCGAAGTCAGTGGCACTAACCACTGAGCTATCCAGGAGTATATATATATATATATATATATATAAACGTAGATGAGAGTATAACAAGTATTTGACAAGGTAAATTGAAGTTTCACTGTGATTAGGAATCATTAAATAACACAATTTGAGTTTCATTGGAAATCAAATATGGCAACGGTGTCACTGATGGTGCTACTGCAGCAGAAAGAAATGCATGTCAATGCAGCTAAGAGAGAGTGATGGGCATCGGTGTACCACTAGAGTGCACCATGTAGCCTTTAAAACAGTGTAGATGAGACAGACAGAGATACAGAGGGAGGTGCAGAAAGGGAAAATATAAAAGGAGAAAAATATAGAGAGGGCGGTAAAGTTATGGAAACACTGTAGTGTCAGAACATAGAAAGACAGTTATGCAGACATTTGAAAGTAATCGGTGGTGCAGTGAAAGAGATGCAGGGGAAGAAAAAAAATATCAACTCAAGAGAGACACAGTCAGAGGGGAAGGTCTGCCTCCTTCTTGCGTTATTTCTTATTGCGGTTGTGCAATGCTAGCTGCCGCTGCTACTCTGTAAAAATGTAGAATGTATAGATGAAAACCAGATGCTTTCTCCATCCTGCTTATGACGAGCCCTTCATCCAGTTCTGTCACTGCTGCCTGCTCTCACACTGCTGCCACTGAAAAACAACCTTTTTTAATATGACTTACTCATCACAGAACATTCAGTGTCAGTGGCTACTTAAAAAAACAGCCATCCTACTGTTTTCTCACTCTGACTCTGTTTCTATCACTATTGCCATCACCCTTTCTGAGGACACACATAAAAATAACGAATTACCCATTAATCTCTTTCATATTAAGCATTAAACACAAAAGTTCAAAACTTGTGTCAATATGCCCATGCTACACATAGTTAGATTGGTTAGATTCTCCGCAATTCAGTCGTTCACTTTATTTTACAGAAATCATTATCGCCAAAGCATGATTCATAATCCAAGTGCTGCTTCTGCTAATGAGCAAGAGAGACAAGAAATCATGACGATTCCCTACTCGTGAGCTGGTCCTAATCGCTGAATCTGTGTCCACTTTAGGTTTTTATATATTCCTCTAGTCCGTAACTGTTCAACGATCAAAAGAAGTTTTTTTTCTAATTATAAAAAACTAATGCAAGTTCTACATATTCTCATGTGGAGTCCATTGCCAACGTTAACTGTCTAGCTAGCTGTCTGCTAACTTTGTTAGCGGAACTTGTTCCATCTGGAAGATATTCTCATTCTCCTGCCCCATGTTGCTGGGTATGCTTGTTTTCATTAGTTTGCTGGCTAAACAAAGAAACTACCCCCACCTTTTTTCTGTTAAGTTTTTTTTTACAGCGACAGCCCCTGATGTCCAGCAAGCGCTGCCGCTGTGTGTATTGCAAACTATAAAAAACAGACATATGCATGCAAATTCATTTATTTCAGAGGCTATGTATGTTTTGTCAAGTTGCTGGTGTCAAACAGCTTTAATTAGCAATGGAAATACAGACTTATACATGATCCGTGACACATTAGTAATAAGTTATATGTGCTCAATAAACACGTCTGCCAACAAGCAGTGTGTGCAAGTGAGTGTTAATAGTTGTGTGCTTATATGCTGTTATGTGGTGCATTTATCCCATCATTTAAAAAAACCCACCCGCCACTTTAATCACTCCTCCCAACACTTCCAATGCTTCAAAATGCTGGCTTCAGTTCAAGTCTAATATATTCTAGAAGGAGGAGTGATAAAGTTAGCCCCTCAATGGAAGAGAGAGAAGTGCGATGCAAACAGAAAGCAGGATGCGTGCAAATGAGAAGCAGCAGTCAGGTATTTATGATGCTGGGTAATCACCGAGGGAATTAAGTATTTAACCATGCGAGCGTTATCTGTGTATCGTTAACATCATTTAGATAGATTTATTCCCCATCAACACAGATGGCCCTGTAGCATGAGCTGTATATCAAAACAGGTCTGAAGCTGAGCTGTGTACAATAAGGAGATTCGGTATACTATTAGAATATTCAATTTGCTGTATGTATTAAACAGTATGAATATTTGATATACTCTATACAGTATATAGAGTATGGAAAAAAAACTGAAGAGGGACTTTGATTTTAGTGTACCGTATATTAGAATATTAACTTCTGATTTTGAATCAGCAAATACAAATATATTTTATCACAAAGCATAAATATTATGTGTTATATATTCCATTGGAGGAGACATTTGATCTCTTATCCTTACTGGTAAAGCAATGTGACATTATTTACCAGATGCCCATGTTATTCAGTGACAAAAGCAGTTGCACACAGTTTGCCGTGCCTTTGTCATACGCCTTGTTTTATGATTGGTTTGGACATGTAGCATTATGCTGGGCAGCAATGCTCTCAAGTGAAATTGCTCTCTGGGAGAGAAAGGATGCATGACAATTCTTGTAGTGTGATCAAACCACAAGACTCACCTGGTTTTCAGGGCAAATGCCATCATCTACTATCAAATATTTTTATGTCAAGTAAACCATAAGTGTTGATAGGTAAGGATTCAAATTTGATCATCTACACATTGCTGTATTTATTGTAATACTGTAAAACGTTTCATACATGTGACATCCTCAGAGACTATGTGGCCCTTCAGGTTGATTTCACAATACAACCTAATTAAGTGTGTTCTCAAAAATGACAAGATCAAAAGTTGATGGGTTTAAGTTAGGGCGTTTTCACATCTGTAGTTCGTTTGCTTTGGTCCGACTCAGTTGGTGAGTTAGTAAACTTGGAGCGATTTGCCTTTGGTCAGTTTGGTTTGGTTTCACACCTGGTGAAAACCCTCTGTATAAATTATTGTACAGAGGGTCAAAAATATGGAACAGTCTTCACACATCACTCATTGAACAGAGAGTAAAATTGTTGCTCCTAAGTTGTCTGAATTTCCCATATGCTCTAAATGCAATTTTAAATTGTTTTATACAAAGTTGTTTTTTTTTTTTACATAATAATATATACGTTTTCAAATTGTTAAATATAATTGTTTCTAAGGAGATTGCCACTTATTAAGCCCCTTAAGGGTTTTTAGGCAATTGTCCATTACATCTTTTTGTGAAACATATAACACTGTTTTAATGTTGTTTTTGTGATAATAAAACAAATCAAATCTAAATCCAAGCGTACCAAATTGCGTTATTACAAATCAGGCAAAAACGTCCAACCCTCTTATTGGTCGGATATGTTTGGGGGCAGCAGCAAGAAAGCAAATACAGAAAGAAGGTCCTGTGTTCTGGTCTAGTGGTCAAGCCAGCTCATTTCATTAAAATGATCAGACATTCTTTCGCAAGAGACGTTACTACATCTACATCTGCTACATTACTACATCTGTTCTGGTCACCGAGACTGCGCTCCACTCTGCCGGCGTCTGTCTGCAAGTTTAGCAGCTGCTTGTTTGACAACGGATATACGTGTGACGGACGGCGAGCTTGACAGCAGTTTTCTTTAATAGAAACACTGCAAGCTGCTACAGGGGAAACACACCTGACCACAGTAGCGATTAGCTCAGATTGCAGAGTATGTATAGTTGGAGCACGTTCTCACCACATTCGAACCGCTCCAGAGTTCGATTGACAGCGTACAGAGACCACCTCTTCAAGCGGGTCTCGGTACGCTTGGTTGGTCCGCTTTTGGTGCACACCAGAGTTCAATTGCCACGTTCTCACCTGTCCAAATGGAACGCATCAGCGGGCAAACAAACTCTAGTTCGATTCAACCGAACTAAAGGCTGTTGGTGTGAAAACGACTGTGCACCGAGTAATGAATAATTGCTTTGATGTTACCGCCATTCTGCCAGGTACCCGTATTCAAAACACATCACAGGAGTCTTTTGACTCCAATGTTTGTTTTACTAACCACAGTGGTTTTACATGTGTCAAGGGCCCTTTGCTTGGATCTGACAACTAATTAAAAAAGTAAAGACCTACCTTACGAATGCCTTCCTTTGACTCCTCAACGTTATTATCTCCTCCTCCGGTGTGGTTAATCATCCGCCACATTTGGGAGTACATGGGATCTCTCTCAAAGGGGTTCATAGACTTGGAGCGCACCTGATCGTATACTGCGGAGTCCAACACTGTACCATAAGGCAAGTCTGTCTGCTTGGATAAGTCCTGGAGAGACCTAGGGAGAGACAAGTGGTGAAAGAGTAAGTATTCACATTGTTTCCAGCCATCCATTCATCTCTTGGGTATTACTGTTGTGGTCTTACTGCATTCACATTGTAGTCATTTGGTGCATGTAGTAACAATGCCCTTTTTTCAACAGGATGTTCTCATCCACATTAACAGTAGATACCAAACTACACTGCTATCTCATCTACTGCAATGATGGAATGACAACAGCCTGTCCAACATTGTAAAAAACAAAAAAACAGTCTGTTATAATAAACCAATAGCACATTCTGACAGTAAAGAAATAGGCAGACTCCATGTGCACACTTTACCTCACTTTTCTTTTCAAGCTGTGAAGAGTAATTAATCACATAGATGCAAAGGAGAGTTAAAAGACTACTTGTGATGACAATTTTTGGATGTAGGTGTAAACTAGAGGGAGATCAGAGTGCACAAAAACTTGCTAAACAGCAACCGTGAAGCGTTTTCAGTCTTCTACTCAATCACATTACCCTGAGAGCTCTACTGTATATCTCAGCCAATAATAATACAAACAAACAGACATAGAAGAAGGAAGGCATTTGCCCACCAAAATGATCTAAATTAAATCCCTTACTCTTATGTTTGCAACTGTACAAGCAACTGTATTGGTATTGGACAATGCACATCAACTTTTTATGAAGTGGCCAGCTATATGGTTCACACTTTCTCTTCCCCATAAATGAGTAATGTGAATGTTAAGTCTCTGTGGGCCAACAGTGGGAGTTGGCAGCACCATTTAATTGACATGGAATAAAAATAATAAAAAATGGGAATTGGCCAAGCAGTCAAGACAGCAGCACTCACTTAGCTCACAGTACTGAGCAAGATGGCTTGGCTAACTGCACACCGTTCATATTTACAACTATATCAACACAAAGGGAGACACTAACACACAACTCAGTCTGTTTTCTTCTTATTTCTCTCTCTCTCGTCCTTTCTCGCTCACTCTACCCCTCACCCATAAATTGCCACCTCTGGGGAAATACACAAGCTATTGTTAATTATAACGCAACAGCGCTTGGGTTGCCTCTCAAAGAGTTTGGCCGCTGAGAAATGTAATGGAGAACCATTACAGGAACTAATTACTGTTTGTTTGTTAAATGGCTGCTACATACCACCCATGGATTTGAGAGACACACATATGTGAAACAAAACGTGCACAAAAACGCTCAACTTGTCCTGCTTAATGAAGAACAACAAGTGTACAGTATCTAACTTCATTAATTTGGTTGTAATGCACCCACAAAGCACATTTAACAATGGGCTTTAATATAAGTAGGTACTGTTTGCATTATTACAAGGCTGCAGTGCACACACAGACACACATATAAAAAATAACACATTCAGACTTCTTATTAGGGTCACAGCTCTTGTGGTTTCTCTCTCTCTCTCTCTCTCTCTCTCTTTCTCTCTCTCTCTCTCTCTCATGCCCTCCTCAACTATCTCTCGGACCTGCTCTGAAAGAAGAAGAAGAAAAAAAAAACCTTCAAAGATTTTAATGAACTTTGCTGTGAACATGAATCTTTTATTGCCATCAATTAATCTTTGGTCTTTATAATCTCAACTCCCCACTACTCCCCTGTGAATATGTGCGCCTGTCAGTACGCTCTTTGACCAGGATTCCCCCTTGTGAATTGGTTTCACTGGGTAGTAACTCTGGGCTTGTTATTTAATTGTGTGTGTATGTGTAGGAGGCACAGTGAGTCATTTGTCATGTCTTAAAGATGAGTTTAGATATTACTGAGACAAAAAGAAATCCTAATTAAAATGGGTTCACAGTGACAATAATTTACAATAATTAGTTCCAACAATATGAAATGGAATTTTATTCGAAAAACCAATATCTCACATTGTATTACTATGTGTGTGTTGTCTTATGGAGATATGCATGTATGAATTATTTGCTTTATTTGTCTTTTTGGAAATGATTTATGCAAATTGTATGTGTGCACGTGTGTATGCATTTGCACACACTTGCCTTTCGGTCCTGTGTGTATGCTAGCTCATTTTGCAATAATATGACCCCTATGTAGCCCAATATCAAGAAAATGGAGTGAGTGAGCTGAATATGTGTGTTTGTGTGTGTGTGTGTGTGTGTGTGTGTGTGTGTGTGTGTGTGTGTGTGTGTAATTGCATGTTTATCAGTGTATACAATACATGTGTATGATCTCTGTGTGGGCATATTCTGTATTTTTGGTCATCTGGTCATCTTTGTGAAAGCTACTGGTAAATCAATGTTTTTAGTGAAAGCTAAATACTTTGTAACCTTTAGGAGGAACATTGCATACAACTTAATTTTTTTAGCTGAATATTTATCTTTTTTTGTTGGTGGTTGCTATGCCACCTCAGGTGTAAGAAATACGTTAAAAAAGTAAGTCGCTGCGGAGAGTCAAAGGAAGGGTGTTTGTTTTCTTCAGAAACCGAAAGACAAAGACGATCTTGGCTATGTTATTCTGGAGGGAAATTAATTTAGGTAAAGGCAGAAGAGCCTTGATCACTTTATTAACCTTTTAACAAATAGATTCTGAAGCAGACACCTGAGCAAACTTGAACAAGCAGCAATCTGTGCAGACTGAAGAGTCTGTTTTCCTCAAACAACAACAACTACAACACCCCCAACAACATGGTCTTTAGAGTATGGCTAGCTACATTCTGGAGCTGCTGACGTTTTGTCTATATTTGTATTATTTGTAAATATTAGAGGTGTTTGGGACCTAAAGAATCATTTACAAGGCAGTTTATGTTATCATACAATAAAGTATTTAGAGGGGGTTATCATTGATTATTATTTCCTATGTGTTATTGTTGGTCACTCTGAAGCAATGTGTTATAATCTCTCTCTCTCTCTCTCTCTCTCTCTCTCTATATATATATATATATATATATATACATACATATATAATTGGTGAAAAGGGGATTTTAACGTTTTAATGTTATTGTTTTGACATTGTCCCTTTGACAGTTTATGATAACACGAATGCATGAACTAATGCTTTAACAGTTTAACAGTCATACATAAACTAACTACTGTAAAAGCAAAGAACACATTAGACATTAGACACAACACGGCATTAGTTCATGCATTCGTGTTATCGTAAACTGTCAAAGGGACAATGTCAAAACAATAACATTAAAATGTTAAAATCCCCGTTTCACCAATGGAGGGCAATAAAGTGGCAGGGTAACAGTAAACGTTGACTTCATGGCCATTTAGGGAACATTAAATAACCAAATGATGTAACCATAAGCAGACTGTATATAACCAAATAAGCCACTTAAAAATGGAAGCATTTTGTTGTCTTAACCACTGAGACGTCACAGACATGCATGCACACAGAACAGTGACCAGCCACTTCTCTCTCTCACACACACACACACACACACACACACACACACACACACACACACACACACACACACCTGATTGAATTCATTCAAAGGAATCTCTTTTATCCTCAAACACTCCATCCATCTTTCAATCTTCACATCCTAACCAATTATTCTGCTCCATCTCTTTTCTCTCTCAACAGGTGGTGCCTCTTTTCCCACATTTTTACCTCTCCAAAATCCATTTCTCATTCTAACTCATCACCACTACCCAAACCCTTCCCCTCCATCTGTTTGCTTCTTTCCACTCGTCTCTTTCTTTGTAGGTTGCTCTTTGTACGTTGCTCTCTTTGCCATTCTCCACCGCCCTCACTGTTTTCCTAAAGGATTCACGCTGAAATTGAGGAAAAACATCCAAGCGTGAAATAGTCCAGAGAGGGTTCTGAACGCTCACTTGTTATTTCATTTTCAGGATGAAACAAGGGCATTAATACTTAAAAACCCCTGTCTGTCCTGACGGCTAACTGAGACACAGAGACGAGCGGTGCCTCCATCCTTTCCTGGCCTTCTCTTCCTTTCCTGTCAGTGCATTTGCTTGTTTGCTATTTTCCATTCTTAGCTAATTCAGACACTCACAAAACCACTTGCTCTATTTCATCTGCGTAATATGTTAATCTAGTATTCATCAGATAAAAGTGAACGCTAATCACAACATCAAATCTCTCTTCATGTCTCCGTTGAGGTTTCGTTACGCTTCACGATTACTCTCTGTTTGTTTTGGGTGTGTGTTCCCTCTCACCACTCACCCCACCACCCGTTTTTGGAGACCCAAGGGCATGTGGGTGCTGCTGTTAATTATGCCACTAATGACCCCAGAAGAGTCAACACATTAAAGATAATGCATTAAAATTTATGGAAATCCTTAATTAGCTCAATAGATGCTGAATGTGTCGGTAAACTATAAGAGGTACTCATTAATGACGGCAAATTAAAATGCTAAAAAAAAAAAATTTCTACATAGTCTAGAAGGGACTAGGCCGCTTGAAGAAGAGAGAGTAAAAAGAAAGAGGTCTGCTAAAAAAAAAAAAAAGAGGGAAATAAAACATAGGGCATTATTTTAACGGTCTAAGCGCACGGCGTGAACCGCATGGCGCAGGTGCGTTTAGAACGTGTCCAAATCACTTTTGCTAGTTTGATGGCTGAAAAAAGGGTCTGTGCGCTGGGCACATGGTTCACAAGGGTTGTACTTAGTCTCTTCATTAATTCATAGGTGTGTATTGGGCGTAACATGCAATAAACCAATCAGAGTGTCATCTCCCTTTAAAAGCCAGGCACATTTCTACCTCGCATATTTGTCATATTTTTATATTTAATCTTTTGGATGTTTGTGTGCTGCTGCACTTCCCTGTGTGTGTAACAAGCATAGCGTGCGCGTGCTGTGCATGAGCCTAGGCGCATTTTACTAATTTGCTGTTAAAATAACAATGAAATGCTGCACTATTGACTTTAGGCTAGATTTTTGTTGGTCAATGGAGCAATCACTTCCCGTTGCCTCAAGAATATGTCAAGAATTCACTTGAACACACCTCCCTGTAAGACCAGCTCGACCACGGGCGCTGGACGGGAAATTGACAACTGTGTTGGTCTTAAACTAGCCAAGACACTTGTGTCGGGCTTGTGCTGAGCTGGGTGCAAGATAGGACCCATAGATACAAACTGACAAATTAAGAGACAGATAGTGATGAGATTTAGAAAAATAAATGTTGTTAATTCCAAAGCCAAGCACAATTAACTGTGGCACTGCCGGGCATAGCGGATGCTTCAGTATGCTGATTAGTCCAATGAATGATGAGCGTTTCCTTGTGCCACCAGGAGAGAAGCAGGCAAACATATTACACAAGGATAGATAAACAGAGGGCACAGCACTTAGGGAAATAAGTGTGTGTGCGTGTGTGCGTGTGCATGTGTGTGTGTGTGTGTGTGTGTGTATGTGTGCATGTGTGTGTGTGTGTGTGCGTGCGTGCATGGGGCCGGTGGGGGGTAGAAAGACTTGCAATTTGCCCTGATAGACGTTCTGCATTCAACCTGAGAGAAACATGCAGAGACACTTTCTTACACACTCGGCCATATTCTCTCTTTCTCTGTCTTATCTTATCTTCCCTATCTTTATCAAGGAAAACACACACACACACACACACACACACACACACACATACTCCAAACTTGAGGCAGACAGGAAATTACTATCCTACGATGGAGGAGGGAAGAATAGATGGAAAGGATAGGGAAGTCATTGGGTGTGTTTGTGTGTGTGTGTGTGTGTGTGTGTGTGTGTGTGTGTGTCTGTGTGTGTGTGTGTTTTGCCTAATGCATTACACCTGCCTGGTAGAATGGATTTCCACACTGAGACACAATAAAGCACACGGTTGAAGACTTCAGTGTGTCTCTGCATATAACAAACAATTTGTCATGCATGCACAGCTAAACACAAGTGTGTGTGTTTGTGTGTGTGTGTGTGTGTGTGTGTGTGTGTGTGTGTAATTGCAAGCATACATATTGTGCTAGTACTGTGTAGATGTCACGTGTTGCTTTAACGTGTAACTGAATATTGGTGAAACGTAATAGTTAAAGGGTTTCAGTTCTTCATGGAACCTAATTTTGAGGCCTGCATGATTGTCACTATTGACAATAGAGGATAAAATGTTTACTGTTATTATAGCTCTCTCCTGAGAATGAGACCGTTACTGAATGTGAATACGTGTATAAATAAAGGTTAAAAAAATGAAATAACAAATCTGTTGGATACTCACTGTATGGAGTTCTCAATGCGTGAGATGGTGAGGAAGGCTGCTAGGTTGGCGGTATACGAGGAGATGACAATAAGAGCAAACATCCACCAAATGCCCATCATCATCCTCGTAGCTAGAGTGGTGTAGGGCACCTCTCCACCTAGAAAGAAAGATGGAAAGAGGATTGTTAAACACATGCACAATCGCAAAGAAAAAAACAAAAAAGGCATCACGTCAACGCACACAAGCAACTCTTATTACGACAAGCTGTTAAAACAGCAAAGCGCATACTGAAAAATCGGATCTGATGCTTTGGCACTGATTTGATATTCACATGGCAGCAAGACATCAACACAATACATCTTCAAGATTTCTTTCAACATTTATATTGAGTTATAGGTGGCCTGTGCAGACTTTGTTTAACTCTGGAAATGTTTTAACATATAGTACAATCACTCTCAAAACACCAGCAGGCATTAAGTGTTTGGACAGAAGTTGAAAAATGTAACCTTCCATTGCAATAAATTATCTCACAAAAATGTCTTTATCAATCCGAACAGGATGTGTAAATGCTTGTCAAGCCTTCCCATTAGGATTTTCCTGGAGCATATTACAATGAAAAGTGTCTTCACATATAAAACCTTTTCATCCCTGTCTTGAGTTATAAACAGCTTTTGTGGCCTTGTCCTCTGAAATCTTCTTGTGCTACAGTAAAAAGCTAACTGCCTCAGCTTTCTGTGAGCTTTCAAAAATGGCGGTCACTCTAACTCTAGTCCGTGCAACAACAAAAACTCTATTTATTTGTGCATTAGGCATGGAGTAAAATGGCAAACACTTATCTTTAAATTTTCTATTGTGCTCTGGTAGATTGTGGGCTGGCCTATCTATTTATACACACACATATTTATGCAAGCTTACTGACAATCATGCATACAAACATTTAGGTTTGCATACCTAATGTACACATAAACAAAAAGCCATGGGATAGTGATTGATTTGCAGCCAGTGAGCTGTTCCTCACTGCCTTTATTGCAGCCTGTTAGAAATTAGCCTCATTCATCCTTGTACTGGGGGATCACTGCCGACTCAGACCAACAGACATTGCTCTGGTCTCTTCCCCTTCCTCTAGTCCAAACTCAATAATATACTGTATGTGATACCCACATAATCCCATTTTCCTTTTATCTTGTGCCCTTTCTCTTTTTCACCATTGTATTTCCTGCTTTTTATATCTTAATTTTCAGGCATTTTCTGCATTGCTTATAGCATTGGATTGAATTCAAATTTGGTATCCCTCTTCCTCTCGCTCTGTGAGTTCACTGTATCTTTCTCAGGCAATACATTTGCTTTTGACATCAGGTTTTACCAAGAGCCTGAAGGCAGAGTAATGTGTCATACTGTACTCTATATATTTAGTTCAAATAATCCCTTTGCATGTTTGCCTTTGTCTTATCCTCCCATACGTCTATCCTTTCATGCTGTGAAATGTCTTGATCTTGTATGGTTCTTTGAGAATTTTCCCTGCAGAGAGTCACATGTACAGCACTGTGGTAATGAACTCATGCTTTTTCATTTCATCTGCCATTTATTTTATCAGCTATCCTAACCTAGGTTGAAATCAGACGGATCAGAAAATAACAGAAAATATTGAAATGCGGATACAAAAACACACACAATACAAATGTGCAATGTCTAACCTGTAAACCTGTTCAGTAGTGACTTTATATTTTACATCTATTACTTTCCATCTGCTTTCTAATCTTACATATAAATACATATACTATGTATGGAAAAAAAATGCAAAGTATCTGCATTTGTATCACAATTTTCAGAGAAAGATACCCTAGAATACAGATTATCAATTAAAATATAATACATATGGGCGCCCAGATTGCTCAGTTGGTAGAGTGGGCGCCTATAGCGCCTGTATACAGAGGGTTGACTCCTCGATGCAGCGGGCCTGGGTTCGACTCCAGCCTGCGGGCCTTTGCTGCATGTCTTTTCTCCCCTTTCATGTCTTCAGTTGTACTGTAAAAAATAATCTTAAAAAAAAAAAATACATATGTAAATAATATTTTTTTAGGAAGTTTATGCAGTTTACTATTCATGAGAAATTACTGCAGAGTTGCCAGGGGGAAGATGAATTGAATCTTTTCAAAGAATGAAAGCAACCGCCAGGCACAGACGCTTTTTCTCTCATAAAGTGGGCTGCAAAAAGTGTCCAAATATATGCTAAACCGTGACTGCAGTATCTTGGACTTCAATATATTCTAAAACATGACCTTTGTGAATCAATCCACCCGCAGAAGGTGTTTAGGGATTTTGGGTTTCATACTGGCATCATGCATGAAGGACCGATTAAGTTACCAGAAAAAAAAAAAAAAAAAACTATTGTTGAGACTTTTCATGTTGATTTCTGGCTGCACAAGTGACTTTTATAAAATCTTTATACAGCTGGGAAAATGACTCTGCTGAGTTCCAACATTTGACTTTCCTAAAATTTGAAGGCGGTAAGACTTTTGTTGTCTCTGTCCCTGGACAATGAATGAATCAAATCAAGTTCAACTACGTGTGTGTGTGTGTGTGTGTGTGTGCGTGTGTGTGTGTGTGTTTGTCTGTGTGTGTGTGTGTGAGAGTGAGTGAGTGAGAGAGTGAGTGAGAGTGGAGAGAGACAGGGAGAAGGACAGATGTGGCATCTTTGTACAATATTGTATCTACTTGGATTCATGAAGCTCAATAAAACTGGACAGGCCGTTGACATGAAGAGTTAAACACTGGTCTTGCTTTGACTTTAAAGGTACCAAAATGTCCATGGACATCAGCTCTTAAAATGTTGCAAAAATAGTAAGGTGTGCAATTCTTTATTTTTCTGTCATGCTGTCAGAGTCTGCCTCACTCTATGCCCATGGTTTTTTTAAGATTCAGTAACTACAGTTGGCCATTTAGCTGAACCATCGTCAACATCACAAAAAAACTCTGTTTTAAGGGTTTTGCTGACCCAAAGAGCCGCTAGATTGGAAGTTAAAAAAAATAAATATCCAATAAAAGGACATAATATATACATGCATCTACAGTCACGCTTCACTTATCCATAACCATTACCACCACTAACCATTGTATAAATTGGGTACTTTCAAACAGTGTATTGTATTATCAACCCATCTCTCAAACTACAGTATATTGCTCTATAAAAAACATCTATCACCCAGATGGATGTCACCATTGAAGAAGAATACCGGCAGTCAAGAAAGCCCTTAAGTTGGTGAGCAAATTCAGTAATGAGTATGCATAGATATAAAACAATATGCAGTATCTTTGTGAGTATGTATGTACAGTGGCTTGAGAAAGTTTACACCCCCATGCTCAAGTTGATTAAAAAGAGGAATAAAAAAACATCTTTTTGAAATTGATCTGAATGTCTTAATTAAAAAAAATTAGGAAAATCTAACCTTTTTATGGACACCAATTTTCTTTGTGAATGAATAATGTATTGTAAATAAATAAATTCATTAAAATACAGGGGGCATAATATACATACCCTATGTTAAATTCCCATAGAAGCAGGCAGATTTTTATTCTTAAAGGCCAGTTATTTCATGGGTCAGGATACTATGCATCCTGATAAAGTTCCCTTGGCCTTTGGAATTAAAATAACCCCCCATCATCACATACCCTTCACCATACCTAGAGATTGGTTTTATTTCAGTTACCTTAATAGCTGATTTGATTTGCATTGAGAGATTATGGAACGTTCCCCATGCCTATCTCTAAGCATGGTGAAGAGTATGTGATGATGGGAGGCTAATTTGATTCCAAAGGCCAAGGGAACTTTATCAGGATGCATAGTATCCTGATCCATGAAATAACTGGCCTTTAATAATACACATCTGCCTGCTTCTATGGGATCTTAACATAGGGGTGTGTATACTTATGCCCCCTGTATTTTAAGGAAGAATAATTATTTATTTGCAATACATTATTCATTCACAAAGAAAATTGGTGTGCTTAAAAGGTTGGATTTTCCTAAATTTTTAAAATTATGATAATTAAGGCATTAAGATCACTTTCCAAAAGATGTTTTTTTATTTCTCTTTTTAATCAACTTCAACATGGGTCTGTAAACTTTCAGAAGCCACTGTATGTATGTATGTATGTATGTATGTATGTATGTATGTATGTATGTATGTATGTATGTATGTATGTATGTATGTACAGAATGTGTATGTACGTTTTGTGTAAAAACAAATCCATTCCCAGAACTGACTACAACAGCATCATGAGGATACATGACAACAGACAAAAAGTTGACCAACATGTATGTTGTATATTACAAGTCTCTGACTGAGCAGCCCTCAAGGCCATGCAGCTGCTCACCCACAACCACACAACTGGCTCACGATAAACAAATGAACTGACTTCTGGTTAGTTGCTGATTGTGTTGACAACTGTCAGTCAGAATGAAGTAACTTTTCTTAGAATAAATAAGCTTCTCATTAAGACATTTTTTTTGTATTCCCAACTTGTATATATTCAAATATTTGTTCTTGTATTTTATCCTATTATTGTTTCATGCATATTGTATGTACTGTATGTATGTATATTGTATCCTAGTATTTCATTTATATTTATATTCTGTGCTGTGTGACTTATTTCAAGGCACCATTCAAGTGTTCCTATGGTTGCCTTCCTGAAAAACTCCTGTCAAATGGTAAGAAGGTGTGTGAGTCTCTGTTTGCATGTGTGTATGTTTATGGATTCTAGAGGAGGCATTGCTAGCAAGAAGCAGCTTTTGTTAATGTCAGCTTCAAAGACACTATTGTCCCCCCCAATATAGCTCTGCATTCTTACCACAATGTCTCTCCATTCTTCCCTTGTCATTCTCTGCTGTGGTCCCCTGTATCTGGGGGCAAACAGCATTTCTTTATTTCTCACAACCCCACTTGAAAGGGTGAATCCAAATCTAAATTGTATGTGCCATTTTGCAGCTAAACATTTTTTGTTCATTATTCTTAATGTATTTCTCCTAACTTCCAAGTCGCCAATAGTCTTTTTGTTTCCTACTATTAGCAAACCTTAATTGCTGGCACGTCAACTTTTATAAAATCTCGTTGTGTACAAATGCTACATGTATGTTAAGAATTTGTTTAACCAAATAATCATAGTACAGCTATCTTTATTGATTTTGTAATTTCACACTGTCTGTTTGGTAGTTCAACAGGATATAGGATTACTTACACAAAAGGAAAAACTAGCACTTGGTTCTCACACACACACACACACACACACACACACACACACACACACAGCTCATTTAGGAAGCTCCCCAACTATCTAACAACGACATCAAGACCTCAGATATATGAGAGCACTTGACCCTCATCCCTCAGTCAAAGAGGGACCTGATTGGGACGAGATGCCCTTGATCTTGCATGTATGTGTGCAGTAAATCTGACGGGGTGACTGAGAGGCCAAGTCTAGGAAGTGGTACAAAAGCAACAAAGAGCCATTTTTTCAGTGATGCTTGTAAGACATTTGTTACTTTGGACTTTTTCTGGTCTTTGACTTTAGGGTTAGTGCTCAGTCTTAACGGTGTCCTATGTGCATACTGGTAGGTGACTAAGTGTTGTGAAACTGCATGTAAATTATTTTTTAATTGTGTGTGCATCTTTTAATTTAATCAACTAGTTTTACAGTATCTGATTAGAGTTGATTGTCCTTATCATAATGTTTTGATCACTGGCTTTTCTTAATTACAGTAAGAAAGTGTCACAGTGGCTACAAACAATTATGCATTTATCATTTTCTTAGTTTGGTATTCTATATTTGTATGCAGAAAATGCTTGGATAATGTATCATATTATCAGAAACAAAGCCATTAGCATTAATTACATTTCTTTTTACAAACAGATCACCAGCTTTCTTTTACAACAGTATACAAAAAAGTGATTATAAAATAAGTATATAATTATTATATAACATATAGAATTATTTTGAAGCTGGAAGCATCCTTAAAGACAGTTTGTCTTGTATAATTACACCAGTGAAGAAGTCGTCAGACAGTAACCAACTTGTGTTTTACATCACTGACTTTTGGCCAGTCTTGAGCTATGTACAAGTTTTTATAGAACATCTGCATGACAACAATGTGTTGAAGAGGGGGGAGGGAGTACAGCAGCCTAATGGAGAGGTGTATCCTCTCTGTCAGGAACACATCCACATTTTAATGGCAATGAGACAAAAGTTGTCAACTGCTGGACAAATAGGTCTGCTCTGGCAGCTCTGTTATTGTGCATGGCTTATAGATAGTGGCCGCTACACTCTTCACCACATGATGGAAATGTAAACAAGCACCTTCAGTATTAGTTTATTGTGCTGAAGTGTGGCTCTGTAATCTCTTCCTAGAACAAGTTTTAATAATTTCTCTCACTCTCTCTCTGCTTTCCTTTCTAAAACTTTAGACAGAAAGGATGGTCCACGATGGTCCACACAGCTCTGGAAATACACTTCTATCAAATGTACCATCATTTTTTTTTGACCTACATTCCCATTGCCAACTGTTCCAAGGCTACTCTTCAAAGTTACAGCATTATTCATTATATATTTTTAAATGAGGAAAGGGGAGTTGGAATATGTTTAGCTGATGTCAGCTCCCAGTGGGAATCATTGCAATCTTGCCACAAAATGATGCAACATTTTTATTTTTTTTTTTTTACTACAATGAAGCTCAATAAAACTGGAAAGGCCGTTGACATGAAGAGTTGAAACTGGTCTTGCTTTGACTTTAAAGGTACCAAAATGTCCATAGACATTTTTTTACCCCTGAAACTGCTGAAGAACATTTTAGCCAGGTGAACAATACAGTGATAGATTCAAAACAAACCATTAAAAATCCATTTGCAGGTTGGTCTCTGTGGCAAGAACATAGTGTTGGTGTAATGTGTTAACATTAAGTATAAATCAGAGGTGGAAATGTTAAAAAAAAAAAGATTCAACATTTTTAGATGACAAAAAGAAAGAGTGAATCATTTCTCAAATTGCAGTTTCCACTTTAAAAGCTGAATCACAAAAGCACTTATATAGATTAGTGGAGTGAAATGGAACATAAATGATATGCCTCTGAGTCAATGACAGATTAGATCAATTAGTCATCTTATATTTTAACAGCTGTACCAATCCCAGTGGTGGTTGACATTGCTGACTTTTCCAATTTATGGCGTCCATTATAAAAACAAAGTCTGCAAACAAGTACTTTTTTTTGTTGTTGTCCTGAACAAACTGGCCATTTTTAGCCAGCTGTGGGTTTTTTTTCTGCCTCCAGCTTCTTTTGAAACAAAATTTGACTTCTAGCTGTGGCAAAAGCAACATGCTGAGAATGAAAAACAACACCTTCAAACACCTTCTGTGTGTGTGTCGTGTTAGGTCATGGCACTTCACCATGACGACCAGCCACGCTTGCCGCACGCATTAGGCGGTACTAAATCTGCAATGGAAAATGGAGGACGGTGCAATGCGGCTGAGTCGAGTTGAGCCGTAAGAGAATAACAAAAGTATTAACATATGGCACTAAAAATTCATATGCCAAAGGCATATGACTTTAAACACTGAATTTACATTTCTTGAGATATTGAATTCCTGGTCATGTCATGTTGTTTTTCATGCATAAAGATGCACATTTATTTATTATTATTACACACAAAAGCTGCTACTGGCAGCTTGTGACTGTGTAGGCTACAATAAAATTATAACAATAAAAGTAACCAACAAAGCCTGGAAGGTGGGTTTCACACAGCCAGGCTACTAAAGCAGTACTGGATGACAGATACATTACTGGTAAGAAGCACTCATTATTTTTTATCTGAATACAGACTGATTCACTTCACTTGCATTCTTTCACATTTAACTTCAAAACAATGAAATCAAATAATTTTTGTTTACACTAACTGAATAGTGACTGAATTAATTTTTTTTGGCAATAGATGTTCATTAATATCAAAAAGTTACAAACTAAAGTTTTAAAAATACAACAAAAATACATTCATCCGGCGGAATTTCCTGCGGTACCGGAGCAGGATATAGACTATCAAACCCCGAAAATGTTCCAAATATTAAACATGATTACTCATACTGTATGATCACATGTTATATTATTTTGTCTACTTTGTGAAAGGGGCAGAAAGGAAATAGAAATGGGAAATATAAGATGTTTTTTTTATCACACAAGGAAAACGTTTGAAGTTATAAGAAGTTGAGAAAAACACATTCTCTGTGCTTTAGCAAATATCATAATCTCCAATATCTGCAATTATGAGTGATGCAATTAACACTTTGCAGCATCTTTAGGCAACATGCCATGTGAGGTTATGATAAAAGTGTCAATGGATGGCACTGATCACATCACACTGTTAGAGATAACCAGGTTTCTGAACTCATTCAAGCTCAGGTTCCAAAAAAAATAAATAGAAAATCCTGATAACTACAGCATTACCACATGAATACCAATGATTTTAAATTAGAGGACAGGGTGCCAAAGAACCTCAAAGAACCTTGATTGTTACGAGAACAGTGCAAGGTTTACTGTGGTTGCTACGGATTTCTTTGAGTTTGAGTCAACAAATTCAGAAGCTTCACAAGGAGAACAGAATCAAAGCTAAACACACAGACACACACTCACAAAAAAAGCACATAAACACATATCTTTGCACAGTTATTTATTTGTTTTGAGTGAAATGAACAGGGTCAGCCAGAATGCGGATGAAGAATTAGTTTGATACAGGAGCTGTTGTTTCCTGCAGGTTTGGAGCATAAAATTATTGTCTAAGCCAACTCATCTGAATCAAACATATTCAGTGGGTTTCTCTGCCTGCCTCCCTCTCTCACTTCTTCTCCCTGCACCTCTCACTTCCCTCCTCTCCTCTTTCCCCCCATCCTTGTTGACATGCTCAAGTTAAAAGGTAGCTCCAGATGAGTTCTGCTTTGAAACCAGCAGAGCGGTGGGCACATCCAGGAGGGTTTTATATGTATGTGGCCTTCTTGTAAAGCTTTGAATCTCACCACTGAGCAAGCACCTCCACAACTTGAGATTATACCCCTTTTTACCATCTATTTCTCCTCTAGCACTTCAATCATTCTCGACTGACGGTGGCCCCGTGATTATAACAACTTGGGAAAGACATATTACGGTGTTGGGGTCAGGGTGACGAGGAAAAAGGTGAGAGAATAAAAGGGGGTAGTGGGGGTGTTGTGGGGGTGACAGAGTGTGTGCATCCCTCCCCCAGCACCTTTATTGCCTTCTGCTCTTCAATCTCTCCATTGTACATATACCACCTCTAATATCCCTGGCTATCAGCCAGAGCCAAGAGGGATTTTCCATGTGGGTAGCAATTTTTTCAAGCCATCAAGCGGCACCATTATAAGCATCCAGTAGGCCAGTAATGTTGTGGATTTGAGCTAAGACGCATGAAGTTAACGATTCTGGGACGCTATTAATGGTATCTCCCTTCCCAGCATGTTTTCTTATTACCTATAAGAACCTTAGACCGTCATCAAAACATGATGGAATATATAAGTACAAACTATATAACAAAGAGTAGAATGATAAACAAAATACATATATGCACAGTTTATGTGTGTGTTTCTGGAACGTTTGCTTTTAAAAGAGTTTTAGGGAGATAGTTTGGGATAGACGAGAGGATGAGAAGTGTGAAGGCAAAAGGGCAGACTAATGAGAAAAAAGGTAGAGAAATGGTAGCGTCAGGTCATTGTTTACATTACTCTATTTAATATTCAACAGACGGTGAATTATACATTCTATTGTGTTGTACCAATTTAGAAAGTTGATGGGGGTGATTATGTTGATATGAAATTTAAGTCTTCAGCTCATGTAACTCTTCTGGCTAATTGCCTTTATCTCTCACAGCAAGAGGACTTTTAATAAAGTGAGCCTTAAAGTGATCGTCACTGATCACTGCATACTGATTGTGACAGGAGAGGTCTTGATTACACTCAGCATAACAAGTACAAATTGCAATCAGCAACTTGACAACCACATTTGGCCATCAAGTTTTCTGATTTTGTGTTCACTTTTTGTATCAATATTTCAGCTTACAAAGTATGGAGCACTAGCATTTCTTGTGTGTGCACAAAAGGCTCATATAACTACAATAAACCAATATTATTTGCAGATCTATTTCATTTTGTTATCAGACGCGGACAACGTACAATAGATACAGAAACACTGTAGCAAAAAGCTAATTATCATGTGTGGGCCCTGAGCGGCGTGAAGCTCAATGCAGCGCTCTGAGGCCGGCAGTTTAATAACTCTATGTGCACGTAAAGCTTACATAAAGAGAATAAATCCATATTATATAGTATATAATTTATTTCCCTTTAGTACTAAGTTTAACATGTGCTGGAGGAGTGTTGGTATTATGGTAATTGCTTCAATAAAGTTATTAATATTCATGAATTGCATATTAATATTTAATATTGGCAATGATTCACCTCTGATGTTGACAAATTGCTCTAGACCGTGTTGGTAATGACGTCCTCATACAGACTCCCATCTATAGTAACACACTAACACAGTTCCATACAATTAAAGACACATTATATGCTTACACGAAAGGCACGCACGCACACATACCCACCCACCCACACCCTCACACACACAGGCACACACACACACACACACACACACGCACAATTACATGTACTGTTGAAAGACAGTGATAAATGTTCACATGTACATTTGCACAAACATTCATAAACAGAAGATAAAGGCTTTTCTGATACTAATATTGATGATTACAAACCTTTTATTTTAATAATCATTTAAATTAAAACTAAAACATAATGTCTTCGTTATCTTTGTATATAAAATATCTGGGTGATTGAATACAGGAAGAGATCAAAGAGAAGCGCGAGTCAATTTGAGTGTGAGGAAGAGGGTCAGAGAGAAACAGCCAAACTGGCCGGGACACCACACCAGAGATCATCTAAATGGATTAAATAAGGCATGTCTGCTTAGGGGTGTGTGTATTTGTGTGTGTGTGTGTGTGTGTTACACAGGTGTTTGATCTAGTTGTATGCTAGGTAAACATGCCACATCATTACTGCAGGACACAGATGGTACACTTTTTAGTCACTTGCTACCTCGTAGGCTAGTTCCTGATGAACCAAAACATCTCCAAACTGAAAGAACAGACACGATCCTGGTATGGTATCTTGGTATTGAGCATCAGAAAGTTATCAAGTACTAAGAAGAATGAACCAAACACTGAGAATTATTAGTAACTGTTCTAGGCAACAAAACAACTCAATTATACAGACAGCGTCACTTAATCTAAGTATATGAGAAGAAAGATAACAGTAATTGTAAAAGTAAAATAATTCTACTGTACTGCATTGAAACTTTTTTGGCAATTCATTTTGAAAAATAAAAACTAAATGAAATTCTGACTGCTTCACTGCAGAACTTTTCCACCACTAATGCCACTAATTTGTCTTTTGTCATTTTATTAATATTAAAGCATTTGATGAAATACTGAGCATGTTTTTATCTTTTATTTTGGCGGCTGTTTTTCTGGGCAAAATGTTACTTTAACATTGGTGTGTGGAAGGATCAAGCCACAACGCATATCACATTTAAACAAATAGCACTTTTTGTAAAGCATAAAGCTGTTGGGTACATTTAAGATGCATTGGAGAGGTAAACAAACAGCTGCCGTCTCTTCTGAGGAATTTCTGTCTTATCTCGGATCGGAATTTCACTTCCCGCCACTCTGCACTTAAGAGACCGGAGAACAAGTGTCATTTTGACTTTTGAGTGCAATATGTCTTTAACTCTATCCCCACAGTGTGGACATGTTCAGGACATGACTTAAGTTGAAAACCCACAAAAGTTCAATGCGCTAATAGGAATTTGGGCTTCAATACGAGTTCAACTAGGGAAAGAAAAGTACTGAATCACCCTTAGGGGCTACATTGAAATGGGGTTCTGTACTTACTGCGGTTAGCTTATGAAAGTCGGCTCAATTTCACAAAAAGAGAGCAAATTAAAATTGGAATTCAAATGATTCCCCTACTTAGCTGCACCCACATGCAGATAGCAGCTATGTGTGCGAGAGGGAGACAGTGTGTGCAATATCTAAAAAGAGTCTGTGCATATGCCTAAATATTGTATATATGTGTTGTCAGGGGAAACAGATAACATTATTTCACTTCACCCAAAGATCTACAAGGGAAAAGTTACTGGTGCAAAGACAGCAGCACACTGTACCCAAACAACTACCTTTTCCTCTTACCACAACAGGCACACACACACACACACACACACACACACACACACACACACAGTATTTGCAGCCATAAGACCACAGAAAAACAGACAGTGTCTCCTATCGCAGACTATGGGAAGGGTAGACACTGAAGTTTGTTGCATTGATTTTTGCTTTCTGACAACGTTTTGGGGTATTGGGCTACATGTGTGCGGTTTTCAAATGTGAAT
This sequence comes from Percina caprodes, assembly GCA_013375575.1. Taxonomy (NCBI): domain Eukaryota; kingdom Metazoa; phylum Chordata; class Actinopteri; order Perciformes; family Percidae; genus Percina; species Percina caprodes. Next base: position 374,272 of record JABXJD010000216.1, read on the forward strand.
TATTAAGTAATTATATTCTTTCTTTCCATCTGTAACTGCACCAATAGTCTGAATAAATGTGTATAAGGCGCAAGTAAGAAGCACAATGCCAATTGAAAGGAGAGAGAGCCTATGCATTATATAATCCAAAACACGCATATAATTAAAAAAGACACAGTAGCTACACTGGCTTTTATGGGTTGAAATTAATATGTCTCTTAAATCTCTGACACCCAACATCACAGCTGGGTGTGGTCTGTTTACCCAGCAAGATAATTAGGCTAGGCGCAGTTAAGACGTGGGTACAGGACAGCTTCAGGTCTCAGTGTCTTGCCAAAGCAGACCACTAGTCTGGATATTAAGATGTATCTTTTATCCTAGATATGTCAACTGAGCCTGGGTAATCGAGTTGTGCCAAAGTGTAGACCAAGTCAGTTTGATTTGTACATTTTGATTTTTGTGAGTTTAAGTTGCAGCACATTAAACTGGCTTACAAAACTTTTTCTTATTGCCAGGAACAAATGAAGGTGGAGCAGCCAGCGAAGTTCCAGACTGCACGGGGCCAAATGTGGTGGCTGGCGATAAACCCCTCTCCTTTTCTATGTGAGTGTCTACATCTGCATGTGTGTATGGCTTACTGTGGGAAAGTCCCAATGCACTCCCAGAATAGCTGGGTTAAGACTGCTCTGAATGTGTGTGTGTGTGTGTGTGTGTGTGTGTGTGTGTGTGTGTGTGTGTGTGTGTGCTTGAGAGGGTGCGTGTGTGTACCATATGCAGAAATTGCTTGACGTTGGACTTATTACAGAAATATTCATTTCTCCTCTACTCTCCTCTTTTCTTCGAGCATCATCAGCACTTTTGCTCCCTTTTCACAGTTGAAAGGAACATAAAAATGATGAAGTCAGCAGAAATTTCTTTGAGCTTATTTACAGGCTGTGTTTCTCTGTTCGCCGCCTGTATGTGGATCAATACAATCTGTGTATAGTATAAGGGTTACAACAGTCAACGGGAAGTCAAGGCTGTGTGTGTGTGTGTGTGTGTGTGTGTGTGTGTGTGTGTGTCTGTCTGTGTTAATGTGAATGTGTTAATGTGTATGTGGCACTGTTTCAAAATGCTTATTTCTGAAGGGCCAAAGTAAGGGCTTTTCCTGCAGAAAGAGAGGCCATCTTACACACCGTAAATTCAGCAAACAGCCACAGTACAGTCGTCTCATTATAGGTGACTACATGCAAACCGTGTCGTGTTCTATCAAACCAATAAGACTGCCTCTCTGAGTGCAACTTCTGACAGATGGCTCTCTCAGCAATTTTCCCTTGACTAGGGTAATACGTGTGTGTGTGTGTGTGTGTGTGTGTGTGTGTGTGTGTGTCTTATGAACACACACTGAAGTCTGGGAGTATGCGTGCCTTTCTAAGCTTATTCACTTGATAGTGATTGTGTTTGAGTCACTCATATTCAATTTTAACACTGCCATTCTTAATATTTTAAATCTTGCAACCCACATGCCCCCCCCTCTCTTTCTGTCACTCCTGTCTCACATTGCACCTTGCTCTTCTTTGCACTTTTCTCCAGGGCAGCATGTCCACACTCACTGTGTCAATTTACACAAAATACAACTTTTTCCCACTTTAATCAACCATTTAGTCTCATATTACTGCATACGATTTTGTGTATCTGCCCTGTTTGTCGGCTAGTTTTGATGTGTTTGTGAGTTTGTATTGGAACAAGAGGTCTTTACAAACAGTATTTTTAAAATAAAGTTTTTTTTACCTTAAATCTTTTTTTTGTTTTGCCAAATAGGGCTGCTTGGTGAGTGGCCCTCAGCATCTGCCATCAACACACAAGACACACTTTAGTATCTGTATGTGATGCACCGGGCAACTAAGGTCCTGTAAGATGACGTAATAAGGTCTAGGTCCGTGTAGGAAGGAGAATAATAATCACATAGGGAGGAGGTCAGGATGGATGGATAAGTAAAAAAAACACATCTCACGTCTTCAACTTGTGCAAAATGCTGTCACTCACTTTTTAACAAATGCATCTAGACGTGCACATATCACTCCCGTTCTCTACACCCTGCAGTGGCTCCCGGTGTGTTTTAGAATAGATTTTAAGATTTTATTGATTGTTTTTAAGGCTTTAAATGATCTGGCCCCAGACTAATGGTTATGGCCCCTGAGCACAACAGGTCTTCAAATCAGCGAGTTTTAGAAGTCCCGATGTCCAGGTATAAACAGTGGGGTGATTAGGCTTTTGCAGATGTCACTCTTTTTAGGTCCAAACTCAAAACATATCTGTTTAGTTTGGCTTTTAATACGTAGCAGTGGTGTGACAATTTCATTCTTTTGTTTCTTTGTGACCTTTTCTGATTTTACTGTTTTCTATGTTCACTCTTTCTATTGTATGAAATGTGTTTTTACTCTTGGTTTCTAATGTTAAGCACTTTGGATACCTGCTGGTTGCTGTAAAGTGCCATAAAAATACATTTCGATTGATTGATTGAGGAAACTGCTGTCCGTGTCCCATGTGAAACCAAAAGTCAATGTTGACTTATTTTAACTTACAGCTATGGCTTATGATAAAACATTGCTTTGAGTTAGACTATGGAAGAAAAGTTAGGTCTCTATTTGAACTGCAACAGGAGAAAAAAAAAAAAAGTTTGCTCACCCATGCAGTCAAGCAAAAAGTACTTACGGAAATGTTGACTCAATGTGAGTGATGTTAATGCTTATTGCATTTGAATCACATTTTGTGCCTTTGAACCATCTGTGCCCAATGAGACTAATGTAAATTAATACAGCGTCTTGTCATGTGTTGTGGCTTCTTCCGGCCCTCTATTGCTCCTCAGTCTTACTTTCCAACCTTCGCTATTATTATATAGTCCTGCCTCAGCAGCCACTATAATGACCGACTGAACACTAACAAGGTATCTAACAAGGTGTGCAGCACTCTGCTCTCCCGCTGTTTTATATCTTTTGACTGGCCTGTCTTCTATTCCTCCTTTTCTTTATTCTTCCATCTGGCTGAGTTGTTTGGAGTTTTGCTGGGGAGGGTATACATGATTACATACATCTTGCAATTACTTGGATTGACTGAGGGTTATTGAGGGGATTAGAGATTCATTTACTGCTATGCCTTTAGTTGATGAACAAAAGGAACCAGGAGATTCTATTCTATTATATTCTTTCTCTCTATTTGTCTTTTGCTGGTCGAAGGTTGCATCATTCTCCGTGTCTTATTGATGCTGTGTGGGTAGAACTGTAATTACTAAGATTATTATCCATAATGTTGAGATAATATGTCATATGCTTCTCCATTTTTTCTTTTTCTACATGTACCCATTAAATATACCTAAACAAATTTCACATTAATTAAAATTCTGAAAAAAGTTACTGTGCACACATTATCTATCAAGATGCAATTACATCTATTGTTTTTTCCAGTTGCATTCTGCACAATGCCTGACCTTTACAGCACATTCACTAGGACTTCACTTGGTCTGTTTATCTGAAGCAGTTAACAATAGAGAGCCCAAAATAAATATGCTTGTATTACAATTAAGTCACCATCCTCATTACTGTCCCTGCTAGCTGCAGCTTCTCAGAGCCCCTGGTGAAAGAATCTGGTTAGAATTGGTTAGAGTGCTGATTTGACCTATATATATTATAGATTCAGCTATCATCATGACAATCAAAAAAAGAGTATTACATGTATTTTAAAATAACAATTCTTTGTGCTGAAGCTATGTGTCTATATGTCATTCTCTTTACTGTATCCGGCTGAATGTGACATTGGTGCAACAGAACAGCAGGAAACCACATATTCTTAACTATTTAATTATAGTTTGGCCATTTCATATGTCACCATAGTGATTATTGAAACTAAACTGGAGACGTAGGGGGCCAATTGTGGAGCAAGTATTCATTCCTTTTCTTAACATATGCTAGAATCAATATTCCAGTATTAACAGTGGATTAATCCACTGCTCGGCTGTAAAAGGAGTCGGTTGTATGACGAATGCATGGAGAATATTACCGGACACTGCAGTTCCCTTCAGCTTTACGGGGCTTTGTAGCATCTTTTTACTCATTGTTTTTGTTTTCCGACCTGCAACTTCACTGTTTCGGTTCACTCTCATAGCCTTGTTTTTGGCGGCAGCCAAAAAGAAACTTTGGCAAAAAAAGCTTTAAGAACCCCTACATACAGTATGTAACACCAAACAGCAGGACGGTAAAGTCATTGTCTGGCTTGATGCTAATTTTATAGCTGGTTGAAATGTAGGTAAGTATATATAATTTACAAATATATTATTGAGTCATTCAATCCATCATAATGATTATGTTTTGTAAGTACAGTGTTGTTCTGTTTGGAAGTATTCAATGAATATACTTTTTCTACTACGACTAGTACTCCACAACTGCAGAAGGATGGAGTTATGGTGGACGGATGGACAGATGTACGGAGGGCAAAAGGGATGAAAACAAGTCTAAACGCAATATGGCTGAACAAGTAACAGCTGGACTTTATCACATGTGAGGGGTAAGAAAATAATGGACGGAGTGAAATCTCTGGGAATGGAGAGTAAAGAGGGGAAGGAAAGAAAGCAACTGTGACAGAAACAAGAGAGCACAGAGTGGAAGAAAGAGCAAGAGAGAGACATGCATTTAATGGAACTGCTGAGAGATGGTCTCTTTTCACAGTGGCACATCTCTGTAGCCAGGAAGAGTCTGTGAGAGGGCCTGAAAGAAGAAAAGAGAAAGGTAATATGGAGAGATAGCAGGGCACAGTCAGAAGGGATGGGCGTCCTAAAGTTGGGTCCACTTCACAGCAGCACAACACAGTCGTTAGAGGGGGATAATGGATTAGAGGGAGTCATAAAGAGAGGGAGAGAGGGAGAAAAAGAGAAGAATAGAGCAGGAAAATGGTTGTAACGATGGCTTCCCAGCAGTATGGCACAGCAGAAGCAGAGATAATGATGGAGGGAGAGACACAGACGAAGAGAGAGAGAGAATGGGGAGTGTGGAATGCTAACAACTCACATTGAGAAAACTCAGCAGTAAGTCAAACGAATGGGAGAATGCAGAAAACTAAGGGATGGATGACAAAAGGAAGGAGGAAGGAAACAGAGAAACAATTTCTTTTTCTAAATGGTGCCACAACAGGGCTGTGAAAAGGACACACACTCTTTCTCTCTTGTACACACTCATACAGATATGTGCACAGCAGTGGGTAGTGGGAAAAAGGTGGTCCAGAGTGTTTGAGAGAAATAAAAAAAAATAGATAAAGAGAGAAATGTTTGAAGCAGCAGATGGAAAGCTAAAAGTGTTGATTATGGCCTTGGTAATGTGTGTGTGTTTGTTTATCTGTTCAATTTCTTTTTCATAAAGTGAAAACAAGTAATTCACAGAGCGCATATGTGTTACTACGTATGCATTTCCCACAAAGTTAGCTCTAATTGAGAAACAGCAGCACTCACGCTGACAGTGGAGCTGTGTGCATATGGGCGCACCCGCACAAAAACACAGTCTGTTTCTCCACAGCGTCTTTCTCCTCTTGTTAGGACTTTAATTAGGGGAAAACACCAGAAAGCGAGACAGAGAGAGCGTCTGGGGGGAAAAATGGAATTTGTGAAAGACAAATATTCAGTGTGACACCAGAGTTTTGCTTCTGACTGTTCTACTTTAGCTCAAGCACTGCTGGCAAAACTTAAGAGTCATGACAGGGCAAAGAGGAAGTGGAGGCGTGGTGAGACAGATGGAGGGAGACAGGGAGGTATCGAAACAGGAAATGAGATGGGGTAACGTGTCCACTCTCACACTCTGTATCTCTAAGTTAAATTTGTCTTTTTCTTCAACAAGTCTGACTTGTGTAACAGTCCCTCTCTGCCACCTACACAGGTTACACATCAGCAGATATGCCTCCTTTGACTACCAGCTGCTGTCGCTTGTTTGCACATTTCAATTACAGCAGAGTTCACAGTCCATTTAATAACTGGGGCCACTTCTGCTTTATTCTTTCTCAGAGTGCAGCTTAGCAAACCAAAAAGGAGTATCGTGGTTTTGTAGCAGTTTTCAAAGTCATTTGTCACAGATGCTCTCCGAACAACACCTGAGGGCACCTCAGACCCCAAGCTTTGTGTAAAACTGGACCACAGCAAGATATTTTTCTTTGAACTGCTAAATTATCTTTCCGCTGCAATTACTGCTATTCCTTGGCTTCCTGGAGTGTTATCCTTATTTCTTTCTTTCCTTCCTTCTAAAATCGTGTTTGTCTTGGAGCACTTTGAGGTTTGCTTTTAATGAAAATGGATCACAAATTAATTGCATCATTACTGATTTTACTTAGAATATTCAACAGAACTCTCCAGATGACTTAAAAACAGTAACAATTGGACACTTTAATTTGCCTTGGGTTTTATTATGTCTCCAATACCCGTGGAAAATTATTTGTAATCCACTTTCTAGGCTGTAATTTGAGCAGCATCATCATCTTTGACGATGAATTACAATTTCATTCCACGGCGTATATGAATGTGTCCATCTCATAAAGGCCTTTTTTTGCTTTCAAGCACATTTTCTGTTCCTGCTGATTTACAATCACCCACAATACTGAACTGAAACAGGCACTTCCTTATCAACACTTCTGCTTGGCTTGTTGGAACTTTTGTCTGCAAATTTCTTCTGACCACACTTCCTACAGTACAACTCATCCAAACTGCTGCAAGCAGTCTTGTTTCCTGTCCTGCTGAATTCTTGCATGTCACCCTCGCCCTGACTGCCTGTGGTGGCTCATTTCAAATCCAAAACCTGGTGTACAAGACTGCAAATGAGTGCACATCCACATCCCTCTAGGCAATGGTCTGTCCAGGCTCTACATACCAGCCAGTCAATGCCCTGCACTCTGCTAAAGTTGTCTGCTTGGCTCTCCTAAAAATGTGACCTGATAATCTCTCATCCCAGCCTGGACTCCTCTCCCTCCTGGCTCTGAAACATATTGGAATGACCTTCCGACCTCAGCCAGGACCAAAGAGTAACCCTCACACACTACTTGCCTTATTCTGTTTACAGCTCTGGCACAATAATCATCTGCAGAATCTTCATCCATATTCTTGCATCTTTCAGTGGCTGTTTTCACCACTGAAGCACCCACATCACATTTGTGTTTGCAGCAATGGAGATGTAGTCTGCTTTCAAAAAAGACAGCCAAAGTACAACCAAAACTAACATCCAGAACAAATGTGTTTTGGCACATGGTCTCCGTTGGCCATACACACAGCATGTTTTTTTAATTAAAGTTGCACAGTTGGTATTCAACACAACAGGAACAGCCTGTGTGTTACCTGTAAATGAAAAAATATATTTTCTGTTAATCTCTTGTACCAAAGACACCGCACAGTTCTCTCCAACAGTTCAGTTTATTGCTCTATAAAGTATGTGCAACTCTTCGTCACAGTGGCTTTTTTGGTGTTTGACGTTGTTGATTGAGTTTGCTGTATATCCACCTTTAATACCCTTTATCTGATGATTGCTCGCAAGATTATCGTTGAGTACATTTATGTTCAATCTCCTAAGACTAAGATTTTAACCTATTTCCCAAATTGCAGCTCTTTTTCCTCTCCAGGTAGTCGGAGGCAGCAATCTTTGTCTTAATTTGGGAAAAAAGGAGGAACAACCAGTCTGTTATTCAGCAGAAGATACATTTTTCTTTTCTTTTAACTAACTGGATGTTTTTATCCAGTTAGTTAAACGAGACTTTGGAGATTCAGAAAATACGTTCAGAACAACGGTTAGTGTCTATAAATTAGCTGAAATAGGCTGTTGTGAAATGTAACTAAGTACATTTACTCAAGTGCAACTTTGAGGTACTTGAACTTGCACACACACTTGCCATAATGAATGTAGGAATGTCAGAAATGTTCAGTAAACCTAATAGATTGATAAAGTACTTTCATGGAGATATTAGGAATTGCGACCCATACCCAGGACAAATAAGAATTCTTTCATGGTTTAACCCAGCAAACAGGTTACTGGACCACAGAAGAGGAGTAGCAGCGGCGCTAAAGCGAAAATTCCCTAAGTCTTGCGAATGGGAACCCCCGCGGCCCTGCCAGATGGAACAGTAGTTCAACAAATCCACAAAGACTACGGAGTCTATGGGGAAGTAATACACTGCTGTTATAGCGGAAAGAATGACGTTCTATGATAAGAATGATGAAGTGTACCTCTTTAGAACATTACAAGAGGGAGTTTTAAAAGCCAAACACCCGTACCAGGTAAATTACCTGTTTGGAGATGGGATTTTCAAGTACTCATCACGAGACAGTGTAGGAGCACTGGTTAAGCTATTACAGAGACGCTGAAGCTGTGAATGGGTGGTCTGTTGTTTAAAACCGGCAATGGTGGAAATAGAAAGGGCTCTGCTGCAATCTGGGAACTTCTACCCTGACCTGTTTATATCTCCAGACCTCAATGTTCACATGCCAGGAGTAATGGTATATATGCCAAACTGTACCAGAGATCAATGCCTCTCCGGCTACCTAGAAGAAGGAATGAGAAACACTTCTCTAGGAACTCAGGGAGAGGAAAGAAAAGCAGAGTTGGAAAAGATACCCACTTAGACAGCATTTTGGGGAGACATCCCAACTCCAGGAGTGGAACATGGGAGGGGAGGAAGATTGGTTAACACCCCAGACCAAAAGTCTGACTGACTAATGTGTACCTCTATCTGAGAATGTACCCAGGGACCTTGGGGGAATAGCTATTATTAATTGGAACTTAGTTAACAAGGGGTATTAGTATAAGTAATAAGAAAAGTATTATAAAACCCTAAAACAGCTAAAGTTATATTACTGCTTAGAGATGTATGTATGTATCTACTGCTAAAACCGCTCAAGCTATACCACTGCTTAAAAGTGTATTAATATCTCCTGCACAAGTCAAACATGCTGTGACTGTGTAGAGGACCAGTGGAAAAGGCCCATGGTTAGGATGGTAGATTTCTGAGGAGCAGATCTTGTTTTTTCAGAAGCAGACCTCACGTCGTCATAGCGCATCCTGTAATGCGTCCTGTATGTTGAAGCAACACTACCATGTTTGCTCTTAAATGTACAGCTTTTCTGTGGCCTCTTCTGTGATTACACAATGATGGAAACACCCTGATGTCTCAAGGGGAGGATGTTTAGGTTTGCCGCTCTCCCTGCTCTCCCTGCTCTTATTTTGTTACGTTACGTTAGCACATAGTAGTATGGATGGCAACATGATTGAAAATGAAGAAAACGGAGATCCCAGAGATTCGACAGGTAAGCAACAAGATGATCATCCTCGGCCTTATCTGAGAGAAATGTTTCAGATAGTAGGCATCAAGAATGACTCCTGGTCAGTGTGTTGCATAACTATAAAAGTATGGGGAACTTCTTCATTAATGTCAGTTTAGTCATTCATATTTTATCCTTTATTTTCTTTCCAGAAGCCATATTTGAGCACATACACTTTCATGTAGATTCCTTTAGGAAAGATTAAAAAAGAGAAACTGGATCTGTGGATTCTCCCAGCATCACAACTGAATTCATATATTACTACTCAGTTAGAATCTTATTAACCTGCAGTCCCAGTCTCTATATGAGATATATTAGGTCTATTGGCAGACATCCATTTGAAATGTAGCCAACGGCATATAAAGAGCCTTTTCTCCATGTCCACTGGAGTTCCTCAGTGTGCTCTCTAGTAATGTGTGTGTGGTCCATGTAGCTTTGTATAAAAAATGGTTGTCATTCACAAGGCTACTTTTACTTTTATAGTTTAAGAACTTTTCCAAGCCTGTACTTTGTTACTTTGACTTGAGTAAATAAGTTAAATCAGTACTTCTACTTTTACCAGAGTAAGTATCTGTACTTCTACTTGAGTACGGGGAGTGAGTACTTTCGCCATCTCTGGCAGTGGGTCAGAGCCAGCGAGCACTTAATCTCTCTCAGATTGGTGACCAGAAAAGGCTAGAGGGCGCCCTTGAGGAGGAGGGGATCGCCGGTGACCCTGGGATGAACGGCTGTGACCGTGAGTACTGAAGAAAAATCATTGGTTGTAAAGATCTGCTCGGGCAGTTCTTATAATACACAGGTTATCAAAGCCCGTCAGTTGGGGTCGTCTGGGGTAAAATCCCAAAACCTTGATTCGAGCGAGGGCCCTTTTATTTAGTAAGGGCTTGTAAAAAGAAAAAAAACTTTCATCTTAAAATGTTAAATTAGCAAGTCACTGTGTGTGGATTGGGAATGTAATGTTTTTAGAATCAGGGATAGTATCAAAGTAACTCCTTTTAGAATAGACCAAAACATCCGCTCTGCTGATGGTAACTGGTGTTGCCGTGCGGCAGAAGAGGGCATAGTAGAACCGGGGGTTGCTGAGGGGAAGCTATAAAGGGAGTTAGTCCTTGACCAAACGAGAGAGATACGATGCCTCAGTGACTGTCACACCGTTCGACAAAGCAAAGAGAAGGATCGAGAGAACTAAGTGAAACCTCTATGCACCTCCCTCTTTCTCTTCTTGCCCTGTCTCCCTATCTCCTTCTCACAGTCAAAGTGACACAGCCAAAAGCAAAATGCTGGCGTCATGTTTGACTATTCACTTTCAACAGTCATCTCCAGCTCCCTCCTTCGGTGGGAGGGTGTGTCTTTGCATCTAAATCAACTTTCCTAAAGGGTAATATTTCAGGATAAAGCACAAAGGTCTGGGACATTATAGATGTGCTGCAGGGCAGAGAGAACTGCAGCATGAATATTCGTGTACATGCATGAATGTGTGTTTGTAAGGTTTGTTGACACTGACTTTATATACCTTTTTCAAATGAAGCCTAGTTTGCTAGTCAATACATACTGTATATTTACTATATACAATTTAATTTAATTAGTTATTGTGTGTCTAAAAAGGGGACATTTCTACTTTACAAAATGGTTGCTGGGATGAAAGTATACCACATTCTAGGTGACTTTTAAAGGGAATGAAGGTCAGCCCACGCAGCCTGCTGCAGTAGTCTGTTCATGCTCAGTTCTTTTCCTGAGAAAGATTTCTGGCAAGCCAAATCAGAAACAAAAACACACACAATGGGACAAACCCATTCTCAAGGAATTAGATATATTCTCTCTCTCTCTCTCTCTCTCTCTCTCTCTCTCTCTCTCTCTCTCTAATTATGCCATAACTAAAATGTTAATTACGACTAAAAAAAGAAATGATTGTGAATATCAAACAGCAATTAGCATGTATCATCATCATCATTACCACCATTAGCTGCAGCACAAGATGGTTGTTTATTTACCATATGGAGGAATTCTCATCAGTTGCTTTTTCAGGGCCTGCAATCTTTCACAGGGAGCATAAAAAAGAAGAAAAAATCCTCCTAAATTTTGCATAATTAATGTAGCTAAAAAAAGTAACTATTGCGAGTCCCAGAGCAAGCATCGGAAAATAATCGTTTTTTTCTAATTTTGTTGAAAACCAGACACAGGCACGCATGCACACACGCACAAGAATGAGCCTCTGAATATGAAACCCTCTTTTATACCACACTCAATAGACATATGGACACTAGGGGTGGCACGGTTCACAAAACCTACGGTTCGGTTCGTATCACAGTTCTAGGGTCACGGTTTTTGGTTCTGTACGGTTCTTGTTGTTATTTTTTTCTTTTAATTGTTAACACTTCAGAAATATACTTCAGCATAGCTTAATTAACCACAGTGTAGGATACAGTATTAAAAATATTTTCATATCATGTAATCGTGCACAAACTGAATTTGACCCATTATTGGGACCATCTCTGAGGAATTAGATGAGATGTTGATACAGCAAGAGGGAAGACAAGCTTTTCATTTATTTGGCACAGAAAGGAGAATGTGAATCTACAGGAACATCCATTCCTATAGAATTGCCATCTACAGGAACGTATGTGCCTTTTTACCACACAAAGATTCAAATATTAACGAATATCAACTGAAATAACTTCCATTTATCAAAGTGCCAACTTCAGTGGAGCTCTTACAAAAATTATATCTGTTAAAAGAAAAAGAGAGTAACTCTTAAAGGCCCGTCTTTTTTTAAGTCAGAATATTCAAGGAAACTTGTTTTGGGGAGAATAAAACTACTGTAGGTTTTCAAATGCAACAATGCCAAAAAGGCTCAGGATGCTGCAAATGTTGGTATAGTGTGAAAATGGCTGGTAGATTTAAGACAAAAAATAATAATTTATTGAATGACTCACATTTGAACCTGTCTGTCAGTGGCGTGTTGATCTTTACATTGTCAATTAATTTCCTATACTGGCCTGGGACACACATTCAACCAGTTTGATGAAGGACTTATTGAGCTTTAACTTATCATTCCACTTCCAATAACGAGCGTAGCTGTCCTCATTAGGTCATCCTGTACGTCTCATCTCCATTTTTTCCTGTATCCACCGTGTGTGTGTGTGTCTGTGTTTGTGTGTGCGCGTGCATCAGTTGCAGGGGGGAACTCAGCAGAGCCGACAGGATTGAAACAGCAGCCGCTTCAGCGGCTTTAAAGTGAAAAAACATTACAGTATATTGATGTTAAAATGTACATAGGTAGGCAAGACGGTCTGAAATGTTTTTCACCGTCTTTCGCTGTACGTTTTGATGGTAACGTGTCCACACCTCTTCTTTCGCGCAGAAAGGGAAACACACTGTCTGAGGTCACATATGGACACAAGGCTACATTGCGCATGTGTCAAACACACGCTCCAAACAGAGACAAGCAAACGGTTTGGATGTTTTTTCATGAGCCGTGCCACCCCTGATGGACGCTTAATGGAGCACACAAACCAGTTGGAAATCAGACACAATGTATGTGATCTTTTTCCCCCTGGTCCCATTGCCCTCTCATCTCCTCGTCATGGCCCTATTCCTGCACTAATGAAGTTTAAATCCCTCCCTGGGTGTCAATTGTCACAAGATGTCCACACCTGAGCACAGGACGATGGATTCTGGAAAATCTTCCTAGAAATCCAGGATGAGGTCATTATCTTCCACTTCCATCCATGTGGAATAAAACCTGTCCTCCCTTTTGCTCTCATTTGACTGTTTTGCTCAAACACTAAATGTCAATCCAAACTTGACACCCAGAGGACAGTTTTTTAAATCCGTTTTTTTTTTTACATTAGATTGCTTAGCAATCATATTTTTCTTTCTATGCTTCCCTTCCCTCCTATTATCTCTTTATCTTTTACCTTTGAGATGGACGCTCAGGGGTGGCTTGGTTGCATTTCCCACTACTCATTTCCGGTTTCTTCTTCTCCATAAACAACATGCAATCAAGACGAGGGTTAACTTTTCCTGGCTACAGATTCCCCACCATGGCTGGAAAGCACAGGGGAAATACTTTGTTTCTCCCACTATGCCTCTCGAGTTGTTACTCGCTCCGAAGTTAATCATCGCCACTCTCTCAGTCTTGCTACCACACACTCCCGACACACACACACACACACACACACACACACACACACGTTATCCCCTCTATACTCTGAAAGATATCGATGCACAGACCAACACACATGTATAAGCTTCAGGCCATTTACGTAGGCTATAGCCAATGCGTTTCAATTATTTTCCTTGCCCTACACTGATGCAAAAATACATTGCCAGTGATTATCTTAACTGGATATTACTCCTGTGATAAAATAAATCCATGTCATAGCATTTTAAGTTTTATGTCAAGTACTTTGATTCTCCAAAGTTCAGATAAAACATCTTTCAATTTATTCATTCCATAACTGACCTAGCCACTTTTAGATGAAGGTCTATCTGGTTTTGCCGGATCAGCTTTTGAGAAAACTGCTGAATTATGTATTCACATGTGCCATGTATTCCTTACCTTGTTGTACAAAGGAGCCATACACAAACCACATGGAATTGTACAGTGTCGTCGGGGACACAGATCCCATGGGTAGCCGAGGTGGGTTGAGCCAGTTGAGCAAGTACACCAGGATGCCAACGAGGAGCACGGTGCCCGCAATGCACGCCCATAGTGACAGGTCGAAGGGCGCCAGGCAGGCAAACATGTCCACAGTGCGTTCCGCCTTGCGCAGCAAAACACCCACCGAATAATCCATGTAGCGTGTGGTGAAGTCCACAACGCTCTCTCGCTCAGGCGTGATGGTCAGGGCTGAAAGTCCCACATCGGCTCGCTGCAAGAGGCAGAAGGGAAGAGAGGAGAGAATATCAACAATGGAAAAATGTGTAGGTGTGAAACACAGCTGAAAAATGTAAACTTTTGTACCAAGAGACGGGTAAGTGTTTCAAGTACTGCCACTGTTCATTCCCACCATCTAAAATGCATTCAAGTACTAATACAAAGAAACTTTACTGTTATCAACTACACATCTGGGCTGTTGGTAGATAAACAAAATTGGTTTTCTGGGAACAGAATTTCATCAACAATATGTATTGTTTTTTTAAGTACATGAACAAATGTGTTATTTGCAAGTGAGAAAGCAATGGTTCCAAACAGTCCCAACACACTTTACACTATATTTATTCAAAGGCTATGCCTCACTGAAACCTAGCTATTGAATAAATTCACTTGTTAAACCACAAGTTTTCAAAGATGGCGCCGGTGAGGTGCAGCTGTGTGTAGTTTGTGTGTATATTAGTATTTTATTTAAGTGTGTTTAGATTATTGTAACCTCTACCATCAAGACTATGTGAGAATATGTGCCTGATATCTACCAGACAGAAGGAGCAAACTGCCTTGACATACAACCGCCAGGAACTGCTGAACATGGTGCATGGCTCAATATTTGGGATTTGACATGACATACTTAAATAACTTTTAAGGAGGAGGCATCAGGGAAGGCGTTCCGGGGTGAAGAGAAACAAGAGGAAAGTGGCAAGAACATGGAGAGAGTCTTTTAAACCAGCTCTACCATCTATAACCATGAGAAATGTTCGCTGCTTAACGAACAAGTTCCAGGAGCTAGAAACCCTTGTCAGGACCCAGAAGGTGTACCGGGCGTGCAGCATCATATTTCTGACAGAGACGTGGTTGACAAACAACATGCCTGACTCTCTGATCAGTTTCCCGGATTCAGGACGATACGAGCTGACAGGGGCCCTGCAGCAAGCGGTAAGCAGAAAGGAGGCGGGCTCCTACTGCTCGCCAACAACAAGTGGTGTAACCCTAAGCACGCTACTATTAAAGAACAGAGAGTTCACCGTGGTGGTAGCCATTGTTGTTTACATTCCTCTATCTGCCGGGCGGAAGCCGCTTGTGACGTAAGTAAGTACCCAGACACGTTCACTTTTCTGTCTGGAGATTTCAACCATGTCAGTCTCCCATTTTTAAACCTCAGCTGTCAAGAGGCTGCCTGTCACCATCAGAACATCAAAATGCTGGTATCCTGAAGCTGATGAAGCCCTAGTGAAGTGATGATGAAGTGCTGTTTTGGGACTACAGATTGGGATCTGTTCTGTGAGTATAGGGACAATATTGACGGCCTAACAGAATGCATTACCCATTAAATCAATTTCTGCTATGATGATATCATACCATCCGTTGCAATTCATTGCTTTCCTAACAAACAAAAATGGATTACCAGCAGCTTGAATGAGAAGAGAAAGGATTTCAGGGAAGGAGACAAAAATAAAATCAAAGAACTTCAAAAGGTACTGAAAGGGAAGATTAAGGAGGGAAAATAAAATTTGAACTAAAGCGGCAGCAAGATGGAGTGAGGCAGGTGTGGGCTGGGATGCGGAAGATCACAGGCATGAAGCAGAATGACGCTGCCTGATGGCGAACAGAGTCTGGCTGATGAGCTGAACAGACTCTTCAACAGATTTGACTCCAGCCTCCCCAACCTGGTCTGCTGACCATCGTTGCTTCCGCTCCATCTCCTCTCCATCTCCTCTCCCTCTCTCCAAAACACCTACGATATTATCTGCTCATGGTCCCTTTGTCCCACCTCCTACACCACCAGCAGCGCCGCCTATGATTCTTCATCCAGTTTAGGTCAAAAGAATGCTGGGCGATTTGAAGCCAGGGAAAGCAGTGGGGCCAGATGACATCAGTCCAAGGCTACTGAAGACCTGTGCAGATTACATGCTTTGACCTCTCAAGAGCCTTTAATACCATTCAGCCTCAACTGCTAGAGGAGAAGATGGTTAAGATGAAGGTGGATCCTTCACGTCCTGTGGTGTTTGGATTATCTATCCCTCAGACCACAGTTTGCCTGCAGAACAGTGTCTCAAGCACTATTCTTAGTAGCACGGGGGCGCCACAAGGAACTGTGCTGGCTCTGTTCCTGCACAGTGGATCTCCAACACAACACCGACTCATGTTTCTTGCAGAAATTCTTGCAGATGACACCAGTTGTCGGCCTTGTCAGTGGAGGCGATGAGGAGGAGTACAGAGGAACACTCAACAAATTTGTGAAATGGAGTGCGGACAATCATCTTCCTCTCAATACCACAAAAACCAAGGAAATGGTTGTGGACTTCAGGGGTGGGAGGAGGAGGATCCAACCAACACCAATCAGGTGGAGTTGGTGGCCAACCACAGGTACCTGGGTGTGCAGCTTGACAGCAAGCTGGTCTGGAAGGGCCATAAGGAGGTGGTGTACTGTAAGGGGCTAACTTAAGGAGGCTAAGGGCATTTAATATCTGCCAACCCTTGCTCTGCAGTGTCTATTACACAGTGGTGGTCAGTGCTCTCTCTGTTTTTTTTGCTGTGGCCTGTTGGGGAGACTGCGTCCACACAGCAGGCAGAAACAGAATGGACAAGCTCATCAAGAAGGCCGGCTCAGTCGTCCGGGCTGAACTAGAGATGGTCCAGCTGGTGGCAAGGGCCAGAACACTGAATAAACTACAATCAATACTTACCAACCCTGCACACCCACTTCACCTCCTGAAGGTGATAAACAGCAGCACCTTCAGCCAAAGACTGATGGCACCAATGTGCCAAAAGTCAAAGCGCTATAGGAAGTCCTTCATACCCACTGCTGTACAACTCTATAATGCACAAAAATAAATTTCCTTTTTTATTATATAATTTATTATATTATATTTTAAGTTATTGGTATGGATATATTGGAGTAAATGTGAGGTGTTATGTCTGTCTTGAAGCAGCTAGCTATCTAGCGACATTAACGTTCTTTTTGGTCTAGCAAACTTTGTAGTTTTTTCACGTTGTTGCAATAACTAGTAACGTTAGAAAAATTACAACGCCACACCAGATCTAGCTAGACCGGAAACAAAACAGCAGGCACGCCCACACACATGTTGTGAGCCGGCCAAAGAGTAGTAACGTTACGTTTTGAGTGGATGGCGATCCACTTTTCCATGTTGATAAGAGCATTAAGATGAGAAAAAATAATGGGACAAAAAGAAATCAAGGGACATAGATAAAAATGTGCAATTAATTGTGATTAATTGCGAGTTAACTATGCCGTTAATGCAATTAATCGCGTTTAAATTTTTTAATCATTTGACAGCACTATAATTAAGCAATGGAAATTAAACAAGAAAATATTAGGTTACACTTTTTCATTGGCACCCTGAATGCCGACAATACATTTCTCCCTACAGAGGCCGATAGTGAACTTCAAAGTATGTTGAATAGTATGTTTTGTTCTTGGATACATGAAGATAAAACTATGGTCAGAAAGAAGAAGGTACCCAAAAGTAGGCTCATGTACGGATATTCTTATTATGTGCTTCATGCTCTGTTTTGCCTCTGTATCGTATATAAGTACAGTCTTGTAAGCCCACTGTCAATCCAGCGGGGACTGGGCATCTTATGTGCTTTTCAATCGTTCATTTATTCAAAGCATTCAAAGCTTTTCTCATCATTTGAAATACTTGGAATTTTAAGAGACAACTAATGACTGCTTTAATTATTTACGTGCAATGAAAAAAAGCTGTGAGTATGTCTGCCAAGAAACATAGGCTGAGCTCAGCTTAAATGCAGAAACAATAATGGTTAATTAAAATGTTTTCAGTCCCCAGTGATTGGCTAGCAGCTGTAGACATCTGCTTGTGACTTAACAAGGGTTTAAGATGTTGTTTAGACCGTGCATGTTTGAGCATTAGTGCAAAAGATTGTACATATTTATTATCAACTTGTTAAATAATGAGATTTTATTTATTAGAAATTCACTGTAACAAATGTAGTGATTTTATAGTTGAAAGTTATATAGCCACCACACAGGGAACCGCACACACGCTTCGAACTTCCATATCCCCAAATGCACGCACACACAAAACAAACAAAAATTGTATCCTCTGTAGGCAAAAAAACTGCTAATTTCACAGTTGAGTGAGGAAACAAAATGCTTAAATGTGCAGAAATTCTCACTTACACTGCATTAGAAGAATATTAGGAGAAGCCCGGCAGAATGCCTGTTGGTTGAGACAACACAACGATATGCATGCAAATGTAAAGTGTGTGTGTGTGTGTGTGTGTGTGTGTGTGTGTGTGTGTGTGTGTGTGTGTGTGATGAATTCTCATGCTGATTGCTGTGGTCAGTCAACGTGGAAACTTCCAAAGCACTCTGGGTAAAATGTATATGATATAATTGGGTTTTTAGAGAGATAACCCTTGTTGCTGACTGATGGGGAAAACAAAAATGTTCGGTCTATTTACAGCCTGTGCTTGTCTGTGTATACATAAATATGCATTGGATTTAAAAGCATTTCTCTATCGTTTATATATGTACATGTTTACAAGGTCAAGAAAAGGAGAGCCCAGTAAAACCTCTGAAAAAATATTGCGGATAATTTAAAAAACACCCTTGATCCATGGGCAATTAAGAATATGTGCAGTAGCTTAGTGCAGTAGTACATCAAAGGGCATTGTACACACACAGGCAAATGTGAGCATAGGTAGGCTAAGATCTTTATTGTATAAAAGTATGAGTGCATGATAATCTACTTCTGCCACTATAGTTTTTTTCTACTGTTAAATGAATTTATTAAAATGAAAGTAATCTGTGGTCTATTATATTTAAAGGATATCTAGCAACACAACAGCACTTCATGAGAGAAATGTTTAACAATTGCATTTGGCAAACCTTGCTGCATTGCCCTCTACCAGATGAGCGTTATAACTCTGACCACACCGGCCAAATGTCATAATACATGACAAATCTAACAGGGTTTGAAATATTTGCCATGTTTTCCTCCTAGAAAAAATACAAAATTAGGTATACTTAAAGATGTAATAGATTTTCAATAGGGTCCTGAAGCCTTTTGAGTGTCTTTGATGTAATGAATTATTAGAAATTGTCTTCAAGTCAACACATTCTAACTTTCAGGATGCAATATATTATGTATTTGTTTTGATTTGCTTTACACATGAAAAGACATCAAATAAAATCAAGGATAAAAACACAATAAAGTCCATGACTTATTTTTATTGTGGTCCTCATTCCTCACAGAAAGTATATAAAGATCCAAATAGTTAAATTGCTAGGGTGGTTGTAGTAGCTAATACAGATTAATAATACGTTTAGCAAACTAAATGGTGACAGTGTTGTCCCTAACATTTCTTTAATCTTCCTTCTACTTGGTTATGGTATTGAATGGAAAAAGCAATTGTTTTTACAGCCTTGCATGTCATTTTTGCAGTCAGTAAATTATTTTGGGTAAAAAAAGCATGGCGTGACTGTAAGAAAGTGATGTCAGCTCAAGGCTTATTGTCGTAGGGCCTCCACATGACAACACTCAATGAATGTTTTAAGGAACCGAGGCCCCAGAGGAACAGTGGAGGTCTCAGAAACCATCAGTGTATTCATCTTCATGTGTTAGCTGAGCGTTGGATTCTGTAGCAAAATAAAATGAGCTCTGTCTTTTCTACACAAAAGGGTAAAGGATAAGCATGAGTGCAAATATCTTGCATGTGCTGGGAGTTCTTTTTCATAGAGATATTGATCCCAAAATGTTTGATTGATTTTGGAGTCAAGCTTAAAAATCTGAATTGTTACAACTCACACTGGACACATTTGAAAGGCCCTTTTTCTTTTGTTTTCTTTCTCTGCTGCTTACTTTCTTTCTACTTCAAACTGTCAAAGATGACCAGATGGATTATAATAGCAAACATATTTAGTTTTTTGACAAAATAATCTCAAATATGAACAATGCTTTTGCTTTGCCAATGGCTACTAGAGAAGCTGGGCAGACAGACGGACAACAGACATCTTTAGCATCTAAACGGCCACTGAGGGATTGAACCACTGAGCTGTGGCTCAGTGGTTCAATCCCTGGCCCTGCAGTCTCATGTCGAGGGCAAGACATTGAACCCCGAGTTCCCCCCGATGCTGTGTCTTCGGAGTGTGAATGTGTGTGAGTGTTTATCTGATGAGCAGGTGGCACCTTGTACGGCAGCCTCGGCCACATGAATGTGTGTGAATGGTGAATGTATCCTGTATGATGTAAAAGCGCTTTGAGTAGTCGTGAAGACTAGAAAAGCGCTATATAAATACAGCACATTTACATTTATATTGCAAGTGTGTGTTGTGTGTGTGCTCACATGTGTCTGTGCATGTATGTAAATTGTTTTCTCCTCACCTTAAAGACCAATTCGCCCATCAGTCCATTCCACTGACCGTCAGGATGCAAGCTGCCATACTTGTGGTCTGGTGCGACGTAGATCTCGTACTTAAAGCCCAGGTAGTTGGACAGAGCATCCAGGACGTCAATAGAAAAGCCCTGGTACTTCTTTGGTTTTCCTAGAACATTCTCTGACACCATTACAAACGGCTCCTCCTGGAAGGCAAAGATCAATCAGTGAGTCAGTCAAGCAGTCAATCAATACACCAGGCATTCAGGCATTAAATCACCCAATTAGTCAAATGGATATTATACCACAACAAATGCTCATCTTAATGTGTAGGAGAATGTCTGGATGAGCCTATATTACACATACAGTAAAAGTTAAGTTTACAACCATCAGTTGAAATTACTAAAAAGTGAAATTAGATTTAACAATAATAATGTTGTCAAACACTACACAAGGTACGCTTCTGGGGTTTAAAATGCATTGTAAAAAACAAACAAATCCTACCACTAATAACAATATCAAAACCTTTTATGTTTTAGGATCTGGCTATTTTACAATTGCTCGCAGCCTTGTTGTTTACTGACATATTGCTACCCTTGAAGGTCCCCAACTCTCAATATGCATTACCATCCTATTTATTCGGGTGATTTGTCACCCTCTGACAGCCAGGGTGAAATCTCACCCTTGTGTATGAAATCTCACCCCTGTGGGTGAAATATGTATCACATCCCTCTCTCTTGTGACATGCATTGGTATCCCTAGTACGCTTTGAGATACTAACAGCATGGGGATCCATAAAACATTGCTCTAATGTGCCTTTACTGAACAGTTATTATACTGTAAACAACACAAAATGGAAATTGCAGAAAATGAAATACCAATGATAGCACATTTGTCTTTTAACCAATATGGTAAACAAAGTTCAAGATAAAAAACAGAAATAATTCTGCCTTCTTTTGGCAAACAAAATGTACCAAAACAGATGCTGTACTTAATATCTGTCTATGTGTTTTATTTTATTTTTTTATTTGGGATTACAGGAGAAAAAAATATACCCCCTCATCTTTCTTTTAATCCGTAGAGGGGTCTATGCTTAATAGTTTATTTAAATACAGTCTATGTAACATTTTCAAGTGAATTAAAATGTAAAAAATCAATACTCGCACCATGCAATTCAGCAGATTTGTTTTTTATTGGCTAATTTTGAAATGCGCTTGGGGCGACTGAATCTCTTTATCAATATATCCATGGCATCTAAAGGGCAGCTTCCTGCTGAGGTTAAATGACATCAAGGAATGCTGACATTTTAGGAAATTAAGTAAGCACAGCACAAGGAGGAACAAGATATTTTTCATAGCCAGCCGAATGCTAGTAAGAAACAAAATGTATGTTTTTATTTACTGTACTTTAATAGCGGAGCTTTTTTCTTCAGACACTGTCTTTTAACCCCCCATCCCCCATTGTCCCCAAATGTCCCTAAGTGAAATGTTTTAGGCCAATATGTCACACAGATTCATCAGGGCCTGTGTGTTGTTGACTGGATACTTGCTGCACATTAGGCACACACACACACACACACACACACACACACACACACACACACACACACACACACACACACGTCATGCTATGCATTAACTTGACGGTTTCTAATCCTTGCTAGCTGCTGCTGTTCAATAAGCTATTAGGCAGTGAGTGGACATGCATGCCAAGTCCCTCTCTCACCACAAGCATCTGTCCATCCAGGCAGGAACAGCCGCTAGTACACACACCCATACATACTGAATAACCCTCCAAGTAACACTAATTGCTTTCCTATGTGGGCACTTTAAACCTTTATAAACAAACATAAACATGGTGGAGACAACATGGCTGATCTCAAAATCAACCATTTGCCTAAATACTTCCAAATACACTTCTAAGGTGAATGCTCACATTTAAAACTCATTTCTTAGCTAAATCCATAGGGATGTAACTATACATTCAACTTACAAATCGAATTCCGATTTTAAGTTCACGGTGCACTTTCCTCATCCTTTTATTAAACAGAATGAAATGACTGAAAACTATTCCTATATTTATATAAACTGTTAAAAACAGTGTTGATTGCTTTTCAAGTAAACAGGCTCTGTGACATACACTGGTCTCTTTTCACTCTCTATGTGGTTTCTTTTGTTCCCCTGCAACTCACCAGCTGTGAAATACACCATGTGGCATCTTTCCACACCCCCAACATCTCCAGCTTTCCCTAAACATATGTCTAGGACACCTTCTCTCTTCATCTAGCCATCCATCCATCTATGGAGGCTAAAGTACTTCCAACTTGTCATCCTTGCAATACAATCTTACTCTTTATCAAGCAATCATTTCCTTCCATCTACTCCTTATCTTTCCAATGTTGCTCCCATCTCTTATTCACCTCATCTCTCCTCCTACTCCCTTTCCTCTAATTCCTTTTGCACAAGTGCATCCACCGTCTCCTCTTGACTGGAAGTACCATGTGGTCTAAGTGCGGATTGAATGTTTTTGGAGACATCATTGGAACAAGGAACAGCAATTTTCCACAAAGAGTGGATTGGCATTTAATGAGTCCTTTGAGGGAATGCTGAGCATTACAGTGTCATGTGGTGATTTGTAATTCAAGTTGGTGCTACTGTGTGCCTTATCCTCTTCCAAAGTAAAATGTACGGGTAATTTGGGGAAAACCCTGTGTGCCCTTTCATTATCTCCAGAAATGTGAAAAAGGGACATCTTCTTCCCTTGGCTGCATATTGCGGCTGCAGTATACATTTACAGTTCTCTCAGCCATATTTGTGGAGTAGAACCAAAGAAATGGGGCTTCATCCTCAAAAAATTAAGGAGCATAGAGTAAGTCCCTCCAGGATTTCACTGACTTTTTTTGAGATTGTTGAGGCCCAAAATGCCTGATGTTGCGGGAGAAACTTAAAAGTTGCGATGATTTTGTATGTTTGTTGCAATGAAGTTGCGGGAGACAGAGAAAGTTTATTTGTATAGGTCTTTAAAAATAAAAAGGAAACTTTTTGGGGGAGAATAAAATGACTTTGGTCTGAGTTTTCCAAGTAACATTACGAAAAAGACTCAGGATGGGGCAACTTTTGGTATAATATGAAAATGGCTGGTGGATTTAAGACAAAAAATAATAATTTATTGAATGAATCAAATTTGAACATGTCTGTAAGTGGCTTGTTGATCTTTACATGGTTACTTCCTTTTTTATCCTATCCTGGCCTGGAACACATTCATATGGTTTGATAAAGGACTGAATGGACTTTAACTTATCATTGCACTCACAATAACAAGAGTAGCTCTCCTCAGTTTAGATCATCCTGTACGTCTCATCTCTGGTTTATCCTGCATCCACAGTGTGTGTGTTTGTGTGTGTGCGGGGGGAAACTCAGCAGGATTGAAACATTGGCAGTTAAAGAAATGGACCAACAGATCCCGTTGCTCTGGACGGAGACCAGTGAAGGATATTAGAAGCACTTTTCCGGTGATGGCTGAGTGTTACTGCGCTGCCTCCAACTGAGTTTAATGACGCAGATGTGACGTAAGCAATCTGTCTGAAAGTTGTAAGTCTTCTGGTAGCTGTGCCAAGATAAATCTCAATCATTCTGAATCTTGGAGAGCGTAGGTATAAGTTAGGAGGTTACATAGGCAAAGGCTAATTATTGCTAACTAAAATGCTTGTTAACATTAGTAATTAAACCTAAGCAGCTAATGTAAGTTGAAACTGTCTGCGTTCTTCTCCTGACAACACGGTGATTTGTCGAATAAGTGACAGCAAGTTGCGTGGTTATGACACAATCGTTTTCCCAAAACACCTGCTGATATCTCACGTGAGGCACAAGGTAATGCAACCTTTTATACATTGTTGTGTTTCTTTAGAAATAAACAATGGACAACTAAAGTTTTTAAACACTTCAGATGTAAAGTTATTTGTTCACAGCGGGTGATGGCTTGGTAGCATTAAAATGGCGCCATAGGAGCTACGCTTCGTAGACGCTCGCTTACCCCCTTAGATTGAACGTTTTGATGGTAAATGTGAGATGTTCGAGTCACACACGTCTCGTTAAACAAGGAAATGAATATGGCCACGTTCGTGTGACGTCAACCCGTTCTCATTCCCGCTTGGCCATTGGCTCTCAGAGTCACATACTGATACAGAGTCTGGCATGTGGGACTGCCGGGATTGGTTTAAGCTGCGGGAAACTCCGGTTATTGGTCAAAATTACGAGTCACACCAAAGTCACAGTGATTTGTTGAATTTGCTTGAAATGGCAAAATCCTGGAGGGACTTGGGCAAAAGAGGAAAACTCAGCTGCTGGATTGGATCAAACTAAATTAGAAACATGTGAACATATTGGGTCACACTTGTGAACAGAACGTACACTCTACTAAACCCTGAACACATGATTATAGTGATGTAGCTATTCCTTGGTAACTTCCATTTAATAATCAATATAGTCTCAGCCAATCAATAGCATTGCTTTAGAAGAACTGGCCCTAATAGTGGTTGATCTCATCATCAATTGACTAATTGATAACTATTCAACAGTCTGTATGATAGAATACAACAAACATGTCCTATAATTAAAGGATTAATATTTGTGCATGTGCAGGCTTGTATTCACACACATGCTTGTTTCTTTCTGCGTGTTACAGGGTAAAAGACAATCTGCATGGCACTGTAGGAGACCACTGTGCCATACAGATAGAAAACAGTTAAATCAGAGCTCAAAAAGCCAGGGGCAACACAGAACAATCTGTTCCAAAGGTCCCTTTTCACATCATACACACACACTTAAACATAAACAGCACAATGAGGATTTAGCCTCCAACGATTCTTACGTAAAAAGAAAACAGGCAAGACCCTGGCCATTTCAATCTATTTCTGTCTTTAGGCCCTTATGAGGCATCAGTCATCTAAGGTAACACACACACTCACACACACACACACACACACACACACACACACACACACAACCAGAGGTACGGACAGTTATAAACTGGCAGATCCAGTACACCTATAGATGCCACCCCACGCCTATGATCGCAAAATGATGATAATCAAAACACAATCCATATTCTTTTTTTCCTTTAAGGGTGATGAAAATCAAAGACAGAAAAAAATTGATAAAGAAAAAAGGATCGCCACAAAGATGTCTAGCATTATCTCTTTCTTCTCTGCTTCTCACTTCAAAGACGGGATATGAAGAATTTACAGCAGTGAATCTTTAAAGCACTCATGGGATGTACTCAAATCGATGCTGCAGGCGAAACAGAAAGAGCTGGAGCCTCGCTATCAGCAGGACTGCAACGGGTTTTCATCAAGCTGTCCAATGTCAAAATGGAAGCTAATGAAATGATGATAGTTTGGTCCGTTAGTAAGCTCATCTTGTTACATTTTCTTTGTGTTTTGCCCTGTCTGACTTCTGGCTTTCCTCTTAACCCTTTGTTCCGTAAATGTTTGTCTGCCATTTTCCTTCCCTCACACAAGCTCACAGCCTGTCGCCGAACATCTCCGCAGAGACAGAGTTGAATGATGGGCAGAAAGCTAGACAAAAGGACGGATTTACAATAGAGCAAAAGGCTGAAGACTGACATGCCAACAGTAGTCACAGCAAGATTCTTAGAGTGAGTGAACAGCAGAACAATGTAACAGGTGTTTCTTTTATGTATGGCCAGTTGAAAATCACAGAATGATAAAATAAAGACATGCATTGCACACACATGAAAATACAGGTATTACTCACCAGAACAGTGACGACTCGTAACACCACTCCTCTCATGTTATTTTCCAATTTCCTGTCTGTCAGAGTGCCATTCAAGCCGTGAACCGGGTCCCATGTTGCCAGCTGCAATATGCCCACAAAAGAAGCACATAAAACAGATAAATTCCCAGAAATAATTGACATCAGATTGGGTTTACCAAACGATAAACTGTAGAAAGGAAACGAGGAAAATGCACTTTAAGCACACAATATAAAAACAATAAAAGTACATCATTGTGATGTAGAGAGAATACTTATTTAACAAAGTCAGAGCAGACATGTTAGACATGTTAAAACAGTAACAAAGGACAGAAGCCCCAAAACACAAATTCTATATATATACATACACACACACAATTTATATCCTAATGCCCCCATTTTTATGTACTGTGTGCTAAAGTATTTTACTGAACATCCCAATGTTCATCCCTGGTGCATGATGTACGGCACATGTGGAAATGATGGTGATTTTATTTAATTTCCTTTACAAATCGGACCCCAACTTTTATGTCAATCAAATTGCATCATAAATTTCCAGAATTTTCCCCCGGACCACATTAAGTCCTAAACCCCATTTTCTTCATCTACAGTATGTACTGCCTTCGGCTTTCAATAAAATATTGTTTTTAGCTTCAAAGATCAAACTACAGTAGTCTGGTTTCCCTATAGAGAGAGACAGAGATAGAGGTAGTGGGGGGGGAAAAGAAGTGATTTAGCTTTCCGATTTTCAAAGACAAACACGTACATCCACACTGTGATACACAAAATTGCACAGCGTGATTTGTGCTTGGAAGAAAACACAAACACACCGAGGGCATGCTGCAGAGGGAAATATGGGATAATCAATTTCTCTGAAGCCCAAAGTTACTCTGCCAAATCTGATCTTGGGACTAATACTTAAGTAAAGATTATCTAAACCGGGTTGTTTTTTTCACACCCTGCTATTTAGTTAACATTTCATATCCCGTTTGAAGTATTGTTAACAGAATAGAAAGCAACAGTTTTACTCCTCTGATAGAGTTACTTTCCTTAATGCATTAGAGGCAACTAATCTATTACAGTACTAAAGTTGACAGGCAACTAGGAGAGAGATAACATTTAATTGCACTCTTTTACACCTTATTACTTAAAATGTGTCCTACAAACCAACAGTACACCCCCACAAGTGTTTTTACTTGTAAATAAATGTATCTCTTTTCAGGACTGTGTGGGTGTGTTTGATTGACATCTTCTTAACTCTCCTCTTGCACCTGTTAATGGGACAACTTTTAGAATTTGTATTGGTGCATTGAATTTGGTGACCTCTCGTAATTTCCAGCAACTTTGTCTACTCAAACTTAACTGAAAACACCCGTGTTTATATGCAGTGGCTTTAAAAAGGTCACAGCCATTGTCCATCCATTCCTCACCAGATTACTGTATACCTCTGCTCAGGACTCAGCATAACTACGCTCACCTTCAGTTTGAGCAGAGGTCTGATCAGGGTGTGCAGGGAGTTTAGCTCTCTAATGTATCCTTATCAGTGATGGGAATAAGGGTGTTATAAATAAGTGTTACAAACAGCATTACCTCTTTCAGTAATGAGTAATTGATTGCTCTTCCCATCTTAATAACGCTGTTACTGTTGCTGCCGAAAAATGCGGCGCGTTACTATAATTGAAGCTGATAATTGAACTAGATCTCTGAGCCGAGAGGCAAAGGCTTTTTTTCTTCCTTGGTTAGTGGGCCGTGCACGAGACAAGCGCATAAATGCTGCTGATTGGCTGAGGTTGTGTAAGATTTCATACTAAGCCAATCAGAGGTAGAGTTGGGTGTTTAAAACACAAGCGAGTAAGCGTATGGTATGGCGTTATGAAATCAATGGGGGGGGTAACTTTCCAGCTAAAGATTTCCCCCCGTGGTCAGA